>BSBN01000842.1:3000000-3600000 GCA_027924645.1 Cunninghamia lanceolata | reverse complement strand
CATCATCCAAACAATCCACATCATTATTAAATCATAATCAAGCACTTGCCAAAAAGGTCTTAAGACTTAAACACACTTGAGACACCATGCCAAAATTAGAAGACCTAGCATTTAAACTCATTCTCCAACTTCACAAAGCTCGAGCAAGCCAATCACCTCTAGACCAACAAATCATTCAAGAGGCCAATGACATGATTCAACAACTTCAATCTCAAGCAAGCCAATCACTTCAACTGCGACAACTCTTAGCACACGCACAACACATCTTGGCCACTTATCAAATCCAATCATCACATCAACCAATTCCACATCAACCTTACATGTCATCACCTTCCACATGTCATATCAACCCTTCATCAACCTATCACAATCCTTATCCATATCAACCCATATCACAACAACCATTATCTTATGTAACCCCTTCATCATCATCACATCAACAATTCCAACCACAACAACATCAACCAATTCAACAAATCCAACCATCACAACATCCCATTCAACAATTCCAACAATAACAGATCATATCACAACAACAAGTCCAAACACCATCCCAACCTCAATAAATTCCAACTCAATCCTAAGTTTCATCCACATCAACCTATCAACCTCCACCTCAACATTATCCAATTCCTCATTCTAATATTCCAACACACCACCAAAACCATCCACAAGGCAACCAAGTGTCCTCACAAGAACAACATGCAAGTCCAAATAGCCCTTTGTACATAAATCAAGCAAGTCCAAGTACACCTTTTCAACAAGACCATCAAGCACCATTGATAGACCTAAGTCCACCTTTGCAACAAGAAGTATATCCAAATCCAAGTGGCCCCTTGTACATAAATCAAAGCCCAAGTTATCCTATGCAAGATTTAATTACCTTTGACAAGGGAGATACCAATCTAGATCATGCATCCTATGAGTGGCCTCCACCATCCAATCACATGCCAACACATGAGCCAACTAGTTATATCCCAACACCACCATGTGATCCTACCCCTAGTCCTTTGGTCCATCAACCTTCAGTACCTTCATCTCCATGTTCCACCAATCCTCCACCACAAGATCCCTTGGACATAACCGTACAACAATTGGACCAAGCAAATTTGATTGAGCTTCCACCTATAAAATCCTTTGAAGCGATCTACTTTAAACCCCCTTGGTATAATGAAAAACATTATTGTGCATACCATAGGGTTGAGGGCCATATGACACTCAATTGTGCCAAACTTAAGAGATTGGTCAAGAACCTTGAGGATTGTGGTAAGATTGTGTTAGTTGAAACCAATTTATCTAATTCTATTATTCTTCCATATACTCCTAGTCCTAATCCATCCAATCCAATTAGCCCTCAACCTAATCACAATCATAAGCCTCCAACCCTATCCACCCTTATCATCCATCCCCTATATTGTCCTTATACCCATACACTTGCAAAGGATGTGATCCATTGGCTACTAGCATGGAATAGAACACCCCCATGTCAAACACCCATTCTTGAGCCTCCTTATGAGTCCTCCAATACCATGTCCAATCCTACAACCCCATCATGTGACCTACAAGCCATCAAGCCTATTCAAGGACCTCTCATAAACCCAAGTCAAGAGTCATCATGTTCTCATGTTGTTGACCAAGAGCCTATCCAAGAGTCATCCACTTCCATTCAAGCAACCCAAGAGGTATGTCAAAGGTTTAATCCTAAGCATGTGGAAACATTAAGCCCTAGTCCAACTCAAGATCAAATCACTTTCATACAACCCATCCATAACATGTATCTTTTCCATGATCAAGATGATACCTATGAAGAAGTTATCCATGAGCACCTTCATCCTATCCAATCCTATAATCCATGAGCAAGATATCCAAATTGCTCCTAGTCATCTACCATCTAGCCCTATCCATAATGAGCAAACATATACTTGTCATAATGAGACATGTGCCTCCCAAGAACACATAAGCATAGAAGATCAAATCAATACCTTGGATCTTAGTGAGCATAATGATGATCAAGATCCTAATGATCCTTCATCCATATCCACCATAGACCCCATTTCAAAGCCATCATGTCCTATTGGTCTATCTACCCTTATACACGAGTGTTCTTCTTTAGGACAACAACAACCTTTATCCACTTCACCTTCTCCATCCAATAATGAACTCAAGTCTAATGTTCAAACTACACCTAGTTCTATAATCCATCACATCCTCCAAAACATGAACTACCAAGGTAAAGGCTTAGGCCTTCACGAATAAGGTATTTTGGAGCCAAACCATGTCAAGATTCCTCCATGCTCATATGGCCTTGGATATACACCCCAAGGTAAACACTCTAAAGATATTGGTAATTCTTTCATCCCTCCTAAGTCCACTTTCCATCACAAACCACATCATATACCCCAAACATATGTTTCCATTTCACTTCCACTCCTTCCAACTCCTAACATTCCACTATCCTACAAATGTCAAAAGCATGTGACCATACACCTTCCACCATCTAATTTACCTCCACTCCTTCCAACTCCTAATATCCCTCCATCCACTTTGCCTCCATTGTTACCAACACCTAATTATCCATTTATCCATAAGCACCCTTATAATCCTAATCATGGCCAACAAATGCACATATTGTCTAAACATAAAGCTTCCACTCATTTCAACAACCCCGCTTCCACCAATCCCAAAATAAAAATTTGGATGCCTCCTTTCATAAAGACAAAAATCCTACCAAAATCCCTAAGAGTCCAAATGCCTTGGGACATCAATGCCAAAAGTCAAAGCAAAGTACATTTACAAAGCTATCCAAACCACTACCCAAGCCCAAATCTTCACAAGAAAAGGTCAAAACCAAAATGGTTTGGGTCCCTAAGCACAAATCAAGCAAGTAAAATGAGGCATCCTCATCCACATCTCAAAATTCCCAACAATCCACTTCCATCCAAAATTCCCATTCCATCCTAAAATTCCAAAAATCCCACAAGAAAGGAAAAAATCATGAAAATCCTAAGTCTATGTGGGTCCTCAAATGCTTACATCATACATACACTAAGCAAACATCCCCATTGCTTCCTACACCACCTTCCTATCAAAAGCTTCATTGTTTATCACGATGTTTGCAACTGCTGGTCACGGTTCCATTCCATTCTGCAACAATCCCACATACCTCCATCTCCCCACCTTTCATCCATTATCCTACATATCTTCCCCATCACCTTCCTGTGGTCCATGCTTTTGCATAAACCTTTCATCCATCCTTTTACATACGTCCTACATAATCCACATCATAATCCACTATCCTTCCATGCATAAGCCTTCTATAATCCACTATCCACCTAATCCATCTCTCTCATGCAATCCCCTACCAACATCGATGAGCATAATGACATTTGATATGGTCCATACGATGACATCCATCTCTAGTGGGACTATCACCTTTCATAGCACTAGACACTTGAGTCCCTCTTATCCATTACCATGGTGAAGACCTAGCAAACAGGTGCCATGTGTAATTGTCATGCTATCCCATAAAAAAAAAAGTAAAGAGAAATCCTTCATCCAATGGTGAAAACTTGGTAAACAGGTGCCTTGGATAAGTACCATGATGTAAACCTGGCAAACAGGCATCATGTGTAGGCTGATCTTCTATGTCACTTACACTTGGGGGCACATTGTCTCATCCACACTATCATATCACTTTCTATCATGTCCTACCATTTCCATAACCTATCCTGCCATCCTTATCCATTACACCCACGTACCTATCATATCGAGTCTATCCATCCTCCCTTCCTCTTTTTGATCTTGATAGAGACATGGGGGCAAAATGTTGAAATATGCTTTGGTTATCTTTTGATATACCTCACCCTTTCCAAACAATCCTATCATAAGCCTTGTCATGTAAAATCCATCATGTCATCCTTTCGTCATAAGTTTTGTCATGCAAAATCTTAAGCCTACTACCTAGAATGGGGCATGTTATTCCTATGCGACATAGTCTTTGGAGATCACATCCTAGCTCCATTATGAGGCATACATCCATCCATTATAGGGCCTATTCTTATATCTATCCATCTACCATAAGATTTCCCTTTTATGACCTATCCCTTTATCCACCCATTTATCATGAGTCTTCCATCCCATTTACTAATTGTCGATCCTTTTGTCCAATTCCATTTACATCCTTGCATCTAGACTTGGTCTTCCCTTGTCATTGGTATCTAGCATAAAGGATACCTAAATTGTAAATCCATTGGCATTTTCCAAAACATTTCAAAAAAAATCTAAAAAAATCAAATATCCCAAAAAATCCAAATATATATATATATCAAATATTCCAAAAACACAAAAAAATCAAATATCCATAAAAAATCTAAGCAATAAAACCAACCATCAAATCAAATCCATCACTTCATCAAAAACTAAATCCAATCAAATCAACTATCATCTATCATCAATCAAAATCATCAAATCAAATTGCATTCATCAACGATTAATCATCATCAAATCTCAAATCCATCAAAGCAAACCAAATCCAATCAAATCATCAAATCAAATCAAATTCATCAACGATCAATCATCATCAAATCTCAAATCCATCAAATAAAATCAAATATCCCATCAAATCATCAAATCAAGCCAATCTATCAATCAATCAAAATCACATTAATCCAATCCATATCATCCCATTAATAACATCAAACTCAAATAGAATCAAATCACATCAATTCAATCAAATCAATTCTTCAAATCAATCCATTCATCAAATCAATCAAAACAATGATCCAAATGCAAGTCAATCTTTAATCCATACTAATCAAGTCAATCAAATCTTGTCAAATTATCCAATCGCAATCAATGGTCTTGATCCTAATCTTGTTGTAAACCAAATCCACCAAATCAATCAATTAATCAAACATCCTTGTGTTGATCTAGGGATATAGCATTCCCTGCAATGACAACACTATCATCAACAAAACAAAACAATCAATCAATCGATCATTGGTTTACAACTTGACAGGGGCAATACCTTGTTTGTTTTTGAATCATTTGTGCATGCTTGCTTGCTTGTGTGTGTTATCATTTTTATCTTGTATTTGTATCACATCTGTATCATTCCAGCTAATATTCATATCTTGTGTATGTTGGAATAACTTTTTGCACTATCCTTTGCATCTAAGGTCATATGATACCTTTTGTGCATTAGGACTTTAATGCTCTAAGTTTTCTTCCTCATACGTTAGACAAGATTGTATTATGCTGGGGCACAAGACACATCATCACCCTGGTCCTTATACCTTGGTGCATAATGTCTAGTGCTATATCAAACATCATGGTTGCTCACTTTTATTGCAGCATAACGCATCATTCATTTCTTCTATCCATTCCCTTATCTTTCTTAACCAATCCTTTTCATTTCGAGAGCCTACCCATGTTTGTCCAACCTGCCTATCCTCTCGAGGGGGCATCATCATCCCATTTCATCCTCATTATATCATCCCATTTCATCCTATCCATTTTCCTCTATCCATACCGTAGCTTCTTTGAAATGATGTTACTCAATATAAATCTCATCATCTTGAACATCATCGCAAAGAGCAGAAATTGTCACAGATTTGTCCATGTCTCATAACACCTAGTCAAAAATATCACTTAGACATCATCTAGCATTTTGTCCTAAAATCCCACTCTTAATTCCACTAATCCATTAGCTAATTAATTAAATAAATTTTATTTATTTAATTAAAATCTCATCTTAATCCCATCCTTAACCCACTTAGCCAATTAATTAAATAAATTTTATTTATTTAATTAATTTCACATTCATAATCCCACTTTCCAATTAATTAAATAAATTTTATTTATTTAATTAATTTCCCATTTATATCTCAATCCTATCCTAATCATCTTCCCAATTAATTAAGTAAATTTTATTTATTTAATTAATTTCCCTCACATATCCCAACTAATTCAAATAAAATATTTGAATTAGGTCCTCACCTCTCACCACATTTCAACATTTGTCCACCTCTCAATTGAATCATGTGTGGTAGTACAACTTTCATTTAAAATCCTTCACATGTACAACTAATAAGACTTAATTTTATTAAATAAAGATTTTTGTGTACACGGTCACACATGAGCCCTATTATATCCTTTGTACACTTGTCACATGACTACAACTCCCTTGAAGAGTGGGAATAACTAATCAATCCTAGCCGTCCACATCAATCATTTAACCTTTTAATCTCAACCATCCATTTGAACTAAGCCTTTCCTGTAAATCAACCCCCTCACAAGCTATTAAGATGCATTGAGTTGGAGTATCCTTGTGCTGTCAAAATATCTTTAGAGCCTTTGCATCATTCATCCATTATCTTCCATATATTATCTTTATCTTATTATTATGCTACAGAAGTGAGCACTCAACATTCCTCCAACAATCATCCTTCAAAATCTTGCATGCTCATGCAAGGTGGAGAAGAGCAATGGAGATAAATCGAGCATAGCATGGAGATCGATTTGCATTTACATTTGTTATTTTGATTTTCATGTTGTCTTGTGCTTCATTGTGCAATTGTTAGGGTTTGATCATTGTTGTTTATTCATTTACTCTAATTTGCAATTTTGCCCTAATTACATTTTGGCATGCCCAGTGGGACTAACCCTCACTTTGCATGTTTATGCACTTTGATTTGTAGGTTGAAAATATTTTATATTGCTAATTTTCTTTATTTATGACTAGATCTATTACAGAGGGTTTACTGTTTTACACAAGTCCTAGCAAAAGGAGATCTTAGATTCATTGGAAAGAGGACTTCGAGAGCTTTCTGAAAAGTGGTTACATTAAATATTTGGCTTAGTATTCAAGGAGTTATGATGATCTGAAGTTGACCCTGCAATTCTGATTTTTCAGAAATTTTTGACGTGTGAATTTTAGAAAAAAAATCATATCTTCCATTCTAGCCAACCAAATCACATTCTATTTTTTGTAGGTTAGAAATATTTAAATCCATTTTTCTATATCATTATTTTTTATATCTATGGCACAAATGGATTTTTTGTCAAAAAAATATATTTTTTTCAAACCCTAGTTTATGACATAATTTTTGCATATGGAGTCCAATTTGAGCAAATTTTTTTTTTATATTGATTAGAAAATCATAAGGGATCTCATCCTCCAATTTTTCATCTCACTTTCTTCTATCTTTCATCACTTACATCATCAATAAACCCAAAACTACATATTCATCATGTCTCATCATTATCATAACTATGCTTTGATCCCGTGGACACAGGGTATGTAGGCAGTCTGGAATACAAAGGAAGTATCCCGTACGCAAGCACAGACGATTCATCTCATCTTCATCTTCTTTCATATTCCATCTTTTTCTCTTTGACTAGCTCAAGCAAGAAGTAGACTATCCACACCAGTGAAAGCTCAAGCACTTTAAACATTCAGGGATCAGCCAAAAGCTATTTGTCTGCATGCCTTAAGCCAACATTTGCTGTAACATTTTATTAACATCTTTAGCCTTCAACAAGATGCAGCTTTCCTCCCAACAAGGCGCCAACTTAATCCATCCAAGATTACTTAAATTTGGCAAGAGAACGTGATGGCAGTATCTTTTGTTTTATCTTTTGATTTATCTCTTGTCCCTTTCCCAAGCTTAATCAAGAATGCCTTGATCTATCATATCTTGGTATGTTGCGATGAAGTAAGGAATGGGGCATGGTCATATTTCTTTCGTATGCTGTGTTTGTGGGATGATCTTACTCTCTTCCTATGCGTATTGGTATCTTGTACGTGTTGGGATTAGCATCTTACATATCAATATCTCTAGCATCTGAGAAGCTAAATAGTCTCTTATGCACTTGAGACTATTCTATGTTAAGACTAGCTCTATACATATAACCAATAAGGTGTCACTGTGTGTAGTGGAGATAAGCTCAAACCATTGCTTGGAGCATCAAAGTCAATCTCAGAACTCTGGCTACTATTCATATCTTGTGTATGTTGGCTCAACATCTTGACCTCATACGTTAAGACAAGATTATAGTATGTTAGTTTTGCATTGGATACCTTGACACCTTGGTCTTCTATACCCTGGTGCATAACATCCACATGCTATATCAAACATAAGGATTACATTTCTCTTAATTCTTGAGCAATTACTTTCAAAATCTACCATTCCCTCTATCCATTTCCACATACGTCTATATAGTCCTCAACCAAGATCAATATTTCCTCCATCTTTCTTGTCCGCCTTCTTTATCCTGCAAAACAAGGGTGTTAGACATATCATATTATTACCATCTATCTATATGTATAAGTCCATATCATATCGTTACCATTTACATATTTACATTATCATTAGCATATGACGTTTTCATTATTACCATTTGCATACTCGTATTATTTGCATAAACATCCATATAATCCATGAACATACAAAAATGCATTACTATCATAATACCATAAGTGCATCCATAATCATTGTACCATCATATAAACAAAGCCATCATATATATATATAAATATATAAATATATACATCTATCAATATACAAGTGTCTACAAATACAACATGGGCTATCCATGAGCCATCAAAGAATATATGTACCATCAGCCAATTGGTCTCATCATGATACAATAATGTACAATAAAAACATGGTAGCCCTAGTGACTACTGGCAGCCCCCTCTCCCCGTCCACCACTGGGTCCTGCACCTGGCCTGTCATCTCTAGGTCCTGTAACTGAAGCCACAGATTGTGATCCACCTGTCCTTCGAGAAGATGAAGCCCCTGACCTGCTCCTATAGCTTGATTGTCTCTACTCTGCAAGTACTGCCCCATGATACAAGCCCATGTAGTACTCTGTCTCACCCTGTGCTCTCCTCAACTCACCCTGAGCTTGAGTCAATTGTGTAGCCAAGTACATTGTGGCCCCATCTGTCCCCAAAGCAGTAACTGCTCTATCTCTCTCCACAGTCATCGCCCGTAACTGTTGTACAGCTGTATCTCTCTCAATCCTCACCAGTTGCACTTGCTGTACTGCCACATCCTGCTCAACCTTGATAGCATGTACCTACTGTAATGATGCATCTCTCTCTGTAGTAACTAGTTGCACCTGCTGTACAGCTGCATTCCTCTCTCTAGTCACCCTCTCCAGACTACCATCATCTTGACCATCACCTCCCTGTGCTCTCGCCTGTAGCTGTGCCTGGTATGTCTGCGCCTATGCTCTTGCATGCCTCAATCCCACGACCACCTAATGACGGTCTATCTCCACCCTCCTCAGCTTCATCTGAGCATGCTATCTCCATCTCCTATCCTCTCTAACTGCCTCAGTTGTTGTATACCCACATCATCATCTCCTATCATCTATGCTACTGGCTGTGCCAATACCTGTGGCTGAGCCTGAACTTGTCCTTGCACTTGTATACCCAGAGCTGCTGGCACAACTACCTGTGTTGGTGGAGCTCGTCACCACCTCATCCTAATCAACATCTCCATCCCAATCTCCCCTATCTCTCCAGGCCTCGTCAACTGAGTCGGCCTAGTTGTAACCTAGTGTACATCATAATCTGGTAACATCCCAGGATCTACAGGACCCTGTCTCTATGGCCACATCACTAGCTGCAGCCCATCTCTCTCTACCAAAGTTGTGTCTACCACAATCTCTGGCCCCCAATCAAAAACCTCATGTCGTGTCCTCCCAAAAATCTCATCTCCCACTGGTGCTCCCTATGGTAAGCCGAACTACCTCAATACCCTCTCGGGCAAATGCCGCTCTATAATATATCTGCCAGGTCCAAAAGTGTATCTCGCTTGCCTCGCATAGACTAGCTCCACATCCTCCTCATGCCATCTCTCACATCTGAGCCATGGCCTCCATACAAATCTGTCCACCTTATCCAAAATCTGCCTCCAATATACAACTCCTCGCCGTTGCTGATAAGTCAGAGCTCCTTTATACATCCTAGCATATGACTCTCCTACTGCCCTCGCCACGCATCCATCTGGTCTCGTCACCGGGATGTGCTCATAAGCCCACACATGCAAAACTATAACTCCACCTAACATACTCACTCCAAACATGTAGGCACAATCATGCAAATAATGATATAACTGCCCTAGCACACACTCGGCCCATGAATATCTAGTCCCGTAGGAGAACATCCCCTCCATCACTATCCCCCATCCCACTGGAAAACCTCTAGCTCACCTATCTCCAATTAGCCATCTAATAATTGCCACCACAACTTGCTGTAGTCTATTGCATAGCTCTTCCATCCTGGCCATGGGAATCTCTGAGCCCTCTGATCTAATGTCTGGTGTCCCAAATAACCACCTAAATGCTGCTGGACCCATATTAGGTTCATAATTTACTCAGTCCCCATCAATAGGAACATGCAAAATACGGAACACATCCTCCAAGGTGATAGTCGCCTCTCCCATCGGCAACAAGAATGAATTGTACTCGCTCCTCCATCACTCCACCATCGCCATCATCAATCCTCGATGTGCCTGCACTGGATCTAATCTCGACACATGCTCCAATTCAAGGATCTCTTGCACTAGCTGCTCATCTACATCTAGTAATCTAACCAACTATAAATCCCTAGGGTGTGGCTCTCATGATAACAATAGTGGTTGTAGACACCCTAAAATGACCAAGTCGTCGCATCACTTACATTTCATCATTTCTTCCTAATCACTTGCATTTCAACGTTAATTAAATAATCTAATTATTTAATTAATTTCATCAAATTCTTCTAAATCACATACTTTCAACATTAATTAAATAAATTCTCTTTATTTAATTAATTAAATTAAATTCCTCTATATTCTTCCACAATTAAATAATTTTTAATTATTTAATTAAATCATTATTCGCTTTTCGAAAATCAAATCCACATTAATTAAATCCCATTATTTAATTAATTCAACAAATTCCCTCTTATCTAAAATTAAATAATTCTTAAATTATTTAATTAAATCAAATTTATTCTTCCAAAATCATGCACAACAATTAAATAAATTTATTTATTTAATTTGCTTTCAAATCTTCTAAATTAAATAATTCCATTTATTTAATTATTTCTTCCAAAATATCTTCTCTAAATTTAAATAAATCAATTATTTATTTAAATTGCTTTTTCTTCTAATTTGAGTTATCTCTAAAAATAACTCAAGCTTTCTTGCTCATCAATTAAATATTTCTATATTTAATAAAGCAAAATATCTTCTTTCTCATGCAAATCTCTTCTTCTTGTTTTAAATCACTTAATTGATCATTACATTCTGTTAATTGCTTTAACTCATTCTTCTATTCTTGATAACTCCTCTCATGCAAAAGAAAGCAAGACACGTGTCTTCTTCTCATTCGTTGCACGTTCCTCAACTTATCTCCTCCATTGATTCTTCTGAATTATCTGGACCGTTGATCAATTTTCCTTGAAATCTATATAAACCCCCCTCATCTCCTTCATTATCTCTCTCTTCGATCGTATTCTCAGGCATACTTAACAGAGCTTTGAGCATACAAAACGCGTCGATTGAGCACTATAACGATCTTTTGACATTGATCTCTTGAGCACATACTTGCTTGTTGCAGCCATGGCTTTGCAACTACATTGAACAATCCACATATCTCCAAAAGGGAACAATACAGGTTTTGGTAAGAGCTTTCATTTATCTTTGATTTGTGATTTATGGCTTTTACTTAGATTCATTTCCTTTATGTTATTGGGTTCTTTGGTTTTATTTAGTTTAGATTTAATCCATTTTTCCATATACACATTCTGGCATGCCCGGTGGGACCCACTAATCCCTTTGTTTCTTTGAGAAATTTGTTTTTTTTGAAGTCACAGTACGGAACAGCGCAGATGATATTACATAGCGCGTCTGGTAGTATCTCTAAGCGCTCTTGCAGGAACAGTTCAGCGCTACTGGTGGCACAGCCGCGCTTCTGGTCGCACAGAGCAGCACTTTCGGTGACACAGAGAAGCGCTATTGGAGGCCTTGTTAAGCGCTTCTGATTAAAATTAGGTTTTGACTTTATTCACGGTGCTCTTGCAGGGTTTCTCTCATTTCAGATCTGTGATTTTGGTTGCACAAGCTATTGTATTTGTCTTCCAAACCTGATTTTCGATCTCTCCTAAGCTGATTTATTTAGGAGTATCCTTAAGCTCTGCTAATCTATTGTGTTGACCCATTTTCTGAGTTTTCTAGATTTCACGACCCAGATCTATTAGATATCATTGTCCAGACAGTAGATCCACCATGAAAAGTCATTTTTTGCCTGGTTATTTTGACAAAAACTAATATTTTCTGTATCTGAGACAGCACAGCGCTTTTGGCTACACAGTATCACGCTTTCAGTTACACAGTGACGCGCTCCTGGATATTTTACAGCGCTTCTGTTATTATCATTGCACGCTTTTGGTATTTATCGCAGCGCCTTTGGAATCACAGTACAGCACTTCTGGTTATTGTTCAATGCTGCTGGTAATATTCTGTTGCGCTTCTCGGCTGTCTTAAAGCGCTTTTGGTTTACAGTGAATCGCTTCTGGTGAGACAGTAACACGCTTTTGGTCAAAATTGATTTGTTTTTTGCTAACTTGTGAAATTTTGGTGGAACTAACTCACTTGTTGCAGCTTCTTATTACTCACACAGAGCCAATAGGTGTTTTCTTAACATGTTCATGCAGGACGACCATTGAAGACCTCTTTGATTTATCTCACTAAGTCTTAGAAACACATTGCATGCTTAAAAGGATAATTGAACAAATCTTTTTTGCAATCTACGTCTTAGGAATATACTGCATTTCTTAAGGGACAATGGACATGTATGAACACACATCTCAATTTTCTAAAGGACAATGGACATGAATGCCAAACACTTCATTTCATAAGGGACGATTTACACCTACAATCGTGTGTGTGCATAGCTTAGTTGCACCTTATTTTTCTTATAAAGGGACAATTGAACCTTTGTTTGACGTGCTTGCTTTTCCTTTTTTGTACTTCCTTTAGAAGGGCCTGCTTTTGGATTGCGATTCATCCAAAAGGGACGACCCTAAGCGGAGTTTTCCTTTGAACCACTATATAAGAGGGATAAGGCGAATGCCAAGTCCTAACCGACGTCAGCCTTACCTTGTGGTGCCAAACTGAAAAGAGGTGTACTAGTTCTTTATGGAAACAATTTTCACATTGAGCGAAGTGTTTGAAACTCTTAGTAGGATTGGTTAAAGCTTTTAGTAGCTTGTCGCATTGCTCGTAAGGCATTGGTCCCTCAAAGTCACTAAGAACCAATTTAGATAGAGACTACCCGACTTACCTCCGAACATTGCGGTAATCATCAGTGCAAGGGAAATCGATTTAAACCCTTAAGACACTCACCATTGGCTCCCTTGAGAAGAGATAGTATTCCCTCAGACATAAAGCTCTTGTGACCTACTTGAGCTTTCCAAGGGGAGGGTGAGATATCCCTACCTATCGTCTCTCGCAAAGATACTAAATATCCGACACCTTTATGGAATGATATTTTTATCGACGGAGTATTAAGCTGTGAGCTGATCTACTGCAATGAAACCTTGTCTCTAGGGATAAAAAGTGCTTGTTATTGATTGCAACTGTATTAGACCTGTGGAAACCTTGGGCTTATTTGGAGCCTTGAACATACACTATCTGTTGTGTCAGTCCTTGTGCCTTTTTTGACCACTTGTTTGCTGTGTTTTCTCTTGCCAAACCAATCCAATCAGAAACAGAAAAATCTTGCCTTTGAAAAACATCACACTACTTCAGTGCCCCTGGTATTACAACAGCTCGCCTTTGGTAGTACAGTAGATCGCCTTTGGTCAGCAGTAACCTGCCTCTGGCAAAACTCTACTTCAGCGCCCTCGGTATAACAGTAGCTCACTTTTGGTCACTGTAGCTCGCCTTTGACATAGCAGTAACTCGCTATTGGTAGTTCAGTCCGTCGCCTCTGGCCCACCGTAGCACGCTTTTGGTAGCACAGTCCTGCGCCTCTAGTCAAACAGTATAGCACCTTTGGTCCAGTACTTTGTGCATCAGAGTTTGTCCATTTTCTCAAAAAGCATCTCACAGATTCCCAGCATTACATTGTGTCTAGGTATATCCCATGGTCACCACTAGGCTACAGCAAACTATGAAGTCTAGGCAAGTTGTCCCTAAGAAGCACAAGTCACCCCCTCGCACACCACAATCAGGTCGTCTCAACATTACTCCCAAGGTGACTCCTAGTACACCCGCGGCAAAACCAATCAGCTCTCCAAACATGCCGCACATAGATGAACCAAGCAATCCTCATGAGGATAGACCCCCTTTGCTAAATGCACTGCAGTATACCACAGGCTTGCCTCCGGACTTTGTCCCACAAGGTTATATCGTAGATCAAACCCCATCTCAAGAAGAGCGACACTTTGAAATAGGTCAATCCTCTCAAGAAGATGGGCAAGATCTTGATGAATTTATACAAGATCCTAGAGCTATAGCTGCCTTTGATAAAATCCTTAGTGAGAACCAAGATCATTTCTTTCGCTTGCTTGCAAAGCAAGGTGCCAAGTTACCTCCAGATTTTGATGTGTCCACTCTCAAGGAGAGTGCCAACACCCAAGAAACCATACAAGCAGTGCAAACCATGTCCACGGTGACTACGCCCCTACCTACTCAAGGCTCACAGTATAGGAATCCCCTTTTTCAAAATCCAACAGAGGAGAGGCCCGTATCACCACTTTTGACTCCTATGGAGATCTATCAAAACCAACAAGACACTCTCCAACGTCAAGCAGAGTTAGCTAAGCAAGCCACCTTAGCTCGATCCAATGTGCAACCACCTCCTAAAGTGTCCATCCCAAGCGCAAGTGGAATCTTGGTTACCCCATCACGCGTAGGTTTCCCACCCAATTATAATCCGGGGAACACTTATGTAGCCATGCAACAAGGGTCTCAACAAATGCCACCTCCTATATCATCACACCTGCATGTCTCACAACCAATGGGAGTCACGCAGCCCCAACCACAACATTCTTCTACTCTCACCCTCAAGCAACCCCAATCGTCGCAAATCACTTCTACCTATGTTCCTCCACCACAACATTCTTCTACTCTCATCTTCAATCAACCCCAACCGTCGCAAATCACTTCTACCTATGTTCCTCCTCCACAACGTTCATCCACGCTCAACTTCTTTCATACATTGCCTAGCCACTCTCAACATTCCCAACATCAGGTTTCCCAAAGCTATGTGCCACCATCACAACCTAATCAAACGCACTTTAGCTTTCCTCCACCCAATACTTTTCTTCAACCATCGTAGAGCCAACATTCTTACCTAGCACCACCTCCACCTATGCCTAATCAAGGCCTCCAATTCCAACCCAATCTGAACCAATCATACAATCCATACAATCCCAATCAATCTTACGACCCTTACAATACCAGTACGCATGGCTTACAATATAATCTTCCATACGGGCAACACCAACCACTTTTTGGACAACAGGAGACGTTACCAACCCCTCCCATGACTATGGAACTAAAGATTGTAGAGGTGCAACAACAGCTATCTGATCTTACGTTTGGCCACACCAAAAAGACCTTCTCTTTAGAGGAAGTGTGTCCTTATCCTTTTGATCGGTCATTACCAATGATCCCTTTTCCTCAAAATTTCACTATTCCCAAGTTCGATAAGTACAAAGGAAAAGGTGACCCAAAAGACCATCTTAGGGAATTCTATCTTGCTTGCTTCGAGGTCTCTCACAACGACACATATCTTATGCGTCTTTTTCCTCGCAGTCTTGGAGGTCAAGCAATAGAATGGTTCTCACACTTACCTACGGGTATCAAGTCTTTCAACGAGCTAGCAGAAAAGTTTGCCACCCATTTTTCTTACAACGCAGAGCATGAGATTTCCATGACGGACCTATGCAACAATAAACAGAAAAATGGTGAGACTTTCATTTCTTCCCTTCAACGATGGAGACAAATGGCTAGTAAATTCCCTTTCAAGATTCCAGAGAAATAGCTTGTTAGCATATTTGTGCAGAACCTCAACCAAGAGTTAGGCTTCCATTTGCAAATTCTTAGTGCTACAATCTTCGATGAAATCACATACAAGGGTATCAACATTGAGAAGGCCCTCATTGCTAAGGGTGTGGTCAAAATCTTTAAAGAGACAAAAGATAGCTCTTCTCATCAACAATCGAACGATAAACCCAAATATTGGAACAAGAACAAAAATGTGGTCAATAATGGAGTGGTCGATACTAAGCATGTCCAAACGTTGCAAACACCGCTGCAACTCTCCAAACCAAGTCAAGCTCCACCTCAACAATAGCAGCAACAAAGGCAGCCTTATCCCAACCAACAGCAACGACAACAAGAGCGGCCCCAACAAGATTACCCTCCGCGACGTCAATTTACTCCTTTGGGAGTGCCCATCGAATTGGTCTTACAACAAGCTTTGCAGAAAGGGCTCATCACCTTACCTGATGCTCCTCCTTATGGAGAACCTGTCTACAAAACTGCATGTTACAGAGACAATGAGTATTGTGAGTTCCATAGGAGCAAAGGTCATCGAACTACATCTTGCATGAAGCTTAAGCACCTCATCCAAAACCTCATCGACGGTAATCAAATCACTTTTGAGGATGAATCACCAACGCAACACACGAACAAGGATCTCGATATGTACAAGGAACCATTCCCTCATCACGGTCCACCTCCTCCTCAGGATAGAGGTAAAGGTATCAATCATGCATCCACTTCCTTTGATTCCATTGTAGGTCATTTTGAAGAAAGTCGAGTGTCTACCCTCACCATCAAAGGCAAATCTATGGATTGTGCTGTTACTACTCGTCGAGGTCATGTCACCATCCATGCACCTACACCTAGGCTTCTGGTTCAGTCTGATTATAATCTTGTCGAACACCTAGGGAGAACACCAGCACAGATCTGTATTTTGGACCTTCTACGGTCATCACCGACACATAGAGTGGTGTTAGAAAAAGCCCTCCAAGAGTCATCCGTTCCTAACAACATAGCAGTCGAAGATTTCCAAGCTATAGTGGGTAATATTGCTTCGCCTTACAATGTGGTCTTCTCTGAGAAAGACCTCCCCTCCCATGATCCTTGTCACAACGATGCCCTCCATATTGAAGTTCTCATCCATAAGCGCAAAATCAAACGCATCCTCATAGTTGGTGGTGCTGGTCTCAACATATGTTCTTTAAAGTTACTAAAGCAATTGGGATACTCTGAGGATCACGTCAACACTGATCATTGTATTACAATCAAGGGGTATGATGATGCAGAACGCCGTTCAGAAGGTGTTATTCACTTGCCTATACAACTGGGCCCTGTCATGCTTGAAACCAGGTGTCAAGTTCTTGATATTGAGCTGCCTTACAACATTATCCTAGGCCGCCCATGGATCCATGCAATGAAAGCTGTTCCCTCAACGTACCATCAGTTCCTAAAGTTCCCATACAATGGTACGGAGATCACCATCCTAGGAGATCCTAATCCTTTTGAATTTTGTCGTGTCTTGCAAGGAAGCTATAAAAATTGCAACCAAGTGCCTAAAAATGACAAAGCCCTTGAATCCCCTCTCTATGTTGACCCTGAAACTCTCACGCATGCCTCTACGAGCAAACCTACACCCCTCCCCAAAATCACAGCTCGCGTCTGAGATATAGGCTTTGGCACTTATGATATCTCTGAATCTTGTTGTGTAGGGCGGATGCCTTTATCTCCAAAATCTTACGGCAAACCACCCATTGCCAAAATTACCAAAAAAGCTACTATTCCTCCCCCAACATTCCTAACCCAATTCCAACATGGACGGTTATTGGAAGAGGAAACTATTGAGGACATTTCTTCTTGGCTCTACAAGGAGAAAGAACCAGTCACGATACCAGTCAAGCAATATGGCAATGGCTTAAGGATAGTGAAAAACATGGGCTATAAAGGCAAAGGTGGCCTTGGGAAACAGAATCAAGGCACTATGGAGCCCATTGTGGTAACAAAGAAGCTAGACAAGAAAGGATTAGGATTTGGTAAGAAGGTACCACGTGCCTCGGACATCGAGTATATCCTCGACGAGGTAGTTGACAATTTTCCCGCCGATTCGACGTCTACGGAGGATATCATTGATGACTCTTCCCTCCACATAACCAACCTATTCGCAGAATCCTCCATTTTTACACTATCCTTCGTATCCTTAACTTCCACCACCAGCACCCAGAATGTCACGCTTGTCTACCCTGAACTTATCGATTGGGACCAACAAGGGACCCCTGTTATAGATGTGTTTCAGAATGATGAAGCTTTAGCTGAGTTCATGGGACTTCGGGAAGGTATCCCTCTTGGCGATCACAAGGCAGGTTTTGTAATGGAACTAGAGCCCATGGCTTATTTTGGTGAGAATGCCAAATCCTCTAGTCACAAAAGTGCAAATAAAGAAAGATCTCTAGGTGAAAACCACACTGTGGCACCTCCTGATCATAAAATAGTAAAAATAAAGGACATATCCAAAGGTGAAAACCCAACTGTGGCACCTGAGGATGGAGGATTTGACCTTCCCTTACCATCTAAGTACTAGGAGAAATCAGCCCTACTAGTAGAAGATTCTACAGAGATCAACCTGGGTACAGAACAGAATCCAAAGACAACATTTCTAGCAACATCATTATCTGATACAGAGCACAGAAATCTTAACAACTTCTTCTTACAATGAACCATCAACTTTGCATGGACCTATGCAGATATGCCAGGGCTAGACCATAAGCTAGTAGTTCATTATCTCACAGTTGATCCCAAGGTGAAACCAGTCAAGCAGAAATTGAGAAAAATGCACCCACAGATAGCTCTCTTGGTGAAGGTGGAAGTACAAAAGCTATTAGACGCAAAGTTCATACGACCTATCGACTATTCAGATTGGGTCTCAAACATTGTACCAGTGTCTAAGCCTAATGGGTGCATCCGCATGTGTAATGATTTCAGAGGTCTCAATAAGGCATGTCCTAAAGACGACTTTCCACTACCAAACATTGACATTATAGTGGACTTGACAGCAGGACACGAGATGCTTTCTCTCATGGACGGCTTCTCGGGTTATAATCAGATAAGGATAGCTGAAGAAGACCAACATAAAACAACCTTTACTTGTCCTTGGGGCAATTATTGTTGGTGTGTCATGCCATTTGGTCTGAAGAATGCAGGAGCAACCTATCAGTGAGCAATGACAGTGATATTTCATGACCTCTTTCATCACATTATGGAAGACTATGTTGATGATATACTGGCTAAATCTTCTCGGGCGGATCACATATAGGTCCTAGGACAGATCTTTGACAGGCTTGAAAAATACCAAGTAAGACTCAATCCAAAGAAGTGTGTATTCGGTGTAACATCAGGGAAGCTATTGGGATACATCGTATCTTGTAGAGGCATCGAAGTAGATCCAGCGAAAGTAAAGGCTATAGTGGAGATGCCTCCACCAAAGAACCTAAAAGCACTAAGGAGCCTCCAAGGAAGGTTACAGTCCATCAGGCGCTTCATATCACAGCTAGCAGATAAATGTCAACCCTTTCAACACTTGCTCTGAAAGGATGTCTCGTTTCGATAGGACAACAAGTGTCAGGCAGCATTTGATCAACTTAAAGAGTATCTAGCTACACCGCCCATATTGGTTCCACCAGTTGCGGACAAACCTTTGATCTTATACATCTCCACTACAAATTCAGCCCTAGGGGCCCTGCTAGCACAGAATGATGACACAGGAAAGGAGCATGCAATTTATTACATTAGTAGAACCTTGGTGGGATACGAGCTCAATTATTCACCAATGGAAAGGGCTTGTTTAGCAGTAGTGTTCGCCTCCCAAAAATTACGGCATTACATGCTGAACCAACACACAAATCTGATAGCCAAGATTGATCCCTTGAAGTATCTACTAGCAAAAGCAACTCTCACAGGTAGACTAGCTAAATGGGTTATGATCCTTAGTGAGTTTGATATTGAGTACACAGATCATAAGGCAATCAAAGGACAAGCCCTCGCGGATCAACTAGCAGAAGCACCTATGAAAGATACGCATCCTATGGTAGCAGACTTTCCTGATGAAAATCTCTTCACTCTTGCTACCTCCATAATGTGGAAGTTGTACTTTGACGGTTCTTACACACAGCATGGATCAGGAGCGGGCATCTTATTTGTTACACCTCAGAATGACTACATTCCAAAGTCATATCGGCTAGCATTCCCTTGCACCAACAACATAGCCGAGTATGAAGCACTCCTTATAGGTCTTAATATAGCAGTTCAATGGGACATCACAGAATTACAAGTATATGGAGACTCACAGCTAGTCATTCGCCAAGTCACAGATGAATACCAAACAAAGGATGAAAAGTTGGTCCCCTACAAACAACTAGTGGATGCCTACAAACCACACTTTGCTAGCATCACATTTGAGCAAATTCCAAGAGAACATAATAAAGCTGTGGATTCTATGGCTTCTGTAGGGTCACTGATTGATATGCCTGCTAATACACAGAAGTGTGAATTCTTGATCGAGCAATTGTTGATACCAGCCGTCGATGTTCCTGTTACTGAAATCATCTGCGAACTTGTTGGTCCCAATTCCCCATGGTACAAAGATATCTATGAATACCTCAAGAACAAAACCTTTCCCCCTGACCTATCATCCACTCAACGCAAAACCTTTATCTGTCGATCCTCCCGTTACATCATTCTGGGTGATACACTATATCGCCGGAGTCTCGATGGTATCCTCTTACGATGTCTTAACGCGGAAGAAGCTGAAGCTACCTTACGAGACATACATGAAGGTGTCTGTGGCGCACATTCTACTGGTCCTAATCTTGCTAAGAAGATACTCAGAACAGGTTATTTCTGGCCTACAATAGAGCAAGATGTTGCACAGTTTGCTAAGAAGTGTCTATAATGTCAGCAGCATGGAGATTTGATTCACGCACCAGCTCATGAATTACAACCTGTGATAACTCCATGGCCTTTTTCTCAATGGGGTCTCGACCTCGTAGGACAAATCCACCCTTCCTCCTCCAATGGCCACAAGTTTATCATTACCGCCACTGAGTATTTCACGAAGTGGGTGGAAGCCATTCCTATAACCTATATCACCGGTAAGAAAATAGCCAAGTTTATTCTAAACTACCTCATATGCTGGTATGGTATTCCCCAAGCCATTGTCACTGATAATGGGAGACCATTCAAGAACCAAGATGTCCATGCCTTATGCATACAGTACAATATCCAACATCGCTTTTCAACTCCCTACTATCCGCAGAGTAATGGCCAAGCTGAGGCTTCCAATAAAACCATTCTCAAGATCCTCAAGAAAATAGTCAATGAAGCTGGTCGTGATTGGCACTTGCAACTCAATCCCGCCCTATGGGCCTACCGCACTAGTATCAGAACACCAACTGGTGCCACACCATATGCCTTGGTCTTTGGCTCTGAAAC
Organism: Cunninghamia lanceolata; assembly: GCA_027924645.1. Classification (NCBI taxonomy): domain Eukaryota; kingdom Viridiplantae; phylum Streptophyta; class Pinopsida; order Cupressales; family Cupressaceae; genus Cunninghamia; species Cunninghamia lanceolata. Next base: position 3,578,467 of record BSBN01000842.1, on the reverse strand, counting down.
CATCCTACCTATAGAGGTCGAGATCCCATCACTCAGAGTATCCATGCAGGACCTGATCAGCGGAGATGAGTATCGCACTTCCAGATTAGCTGAGCTTGAACTACTAGATGAGAGGCGCCTTGCCGCACTTAATCACCTCCATGTCTATCAAAACCGCCTCCGACGTAATTACAACAAAAAGATCAAAGAAAGACGATTTCAAGTTGGTGATCTTGTACTTAAGGAGAATCAGAGAAATCAAGCAGATCGAGAGAAGAAGGGTAAGTTTGAGCCTAACTGGTTAGGTCCCTTCATTGTGACAGCAACATATGGATCAGGAGCTTATACTTTAGCTACACTTGACGGCATTCCTCTAGATGAGCCACTTAACAGTGTCCACCTCAAGAAGTTCTATGCCTGATCCTCAGAGTATTCCCACAAAAAATCAAAAAAATCAAAAAAATCAAAAAAAATCAAAAAAAATCACAAAAATAAAAAAAATAAAAATTAAAAAAATAAAAATCCAAAAAAATCCATCCTCTGGTAAAAACCTGGCAAACAGGCGCCCTGGATAAGTACCATAGTGAAAACCTGGCAAACAGGCGCTATGCATAGAGGCCGCATCCATCGTCTATCGAGTCCTGTCCACTCCTTGTCCAGTTCGCAACACGCTTCATCTATCCATCCATAATAAAACCATTGACTTTGTTTGCATTTCCATCTCCCTACCTAGTATAGCTTGGAAATTTGTCAATGTCCCTCGTCGTCTTCCCATGTCTTGGTCTGTCTAGGCAGTTAACACTGTCTTGTCCTAGGTCATGTCTTTCTGTGTCTTCTTCGGCGGTCACCCCTACAGTTTCCTCTACCAGAATGGGGGCAACTCTTTCCTTAGCTTCAGTCTAGGATTGGTTCCTTGTTCGTGGTTCGCAGCACATACTTCAATCTTGTCTCATTTCCACAGGTAACACCCTTTAACGAACACATCGCTCCTACGATAAGGCTGTTATCTTCTCAACACTCCTTCTGCATCATCACACTAACCAGAACTACATACTATCATCTTCGCAATCTTAAAGTACCTTGATCCCATGGATATGGGTATGTAGGCAGTCTGGAATACGAAGCACGTTTCCAGTACTTAGGTACATAAGACCACCTCTTCTCCGCTCTTTTCCCACATCATCACACTAACCAGAACTACATATCATCTCTTCTCAATCTTAAGGTACCTTGATCCCATGGATATGGGTATGTAGGTAGTCTGGAATACGAAGGACATTTCCAGTACTCAGGTACATAAGATCTCCCCCTTTCACCTGGCCCCGTTCATCACTCTATCCAGAACTACATATTTCTCACGTTCATCTTCCATCGTAAGTGTGCCTTGATCCTGTGGATATCGGGTATGTAGGCAGTCTGGAATATGAAAGATGTATCCAGTACTCAGGCACACACGATCCACCATTCTCCACCCGTTTCAATCCATTTGCATTCCATCCTTCTAGTCTTCCGTTTGTCAAAATCCATTCACCTCGACTTGACTAACTCAAGCAGCAAGCTAGCGCATCCTTTCAAAGCAAAAGTCCTTAACAAACTTGAAGCAAAGAGGCTTCCTTCCAGAGTCTTCTACTGTCCTGCATACCGATTGCCAACATCAGCTAAGTACCGCTTAACCAAGCCCTAGATCCACAAGCTTGTCTTCTGCGAAGTGTTCCATTGTCGAGACCAACACACGCGTCTCCTGCGACATGTGGCATTTCCTGCAGCGAGATATTGTCTTTTTAGGTAGATAGCCCCCTTTAACGGACACAGAGCTCCTACGATAAGGCTGTTATCTTTCCTATCCAATCTATCCTGAGCAACCTCTTTGGCAAGAGTATATGTTGGCTGTATGTTTACTTTGTAAGTCAGTCAATTTGTGTTATGGTTTATCTTTTGTTCCCTATTCCCATACCTATTCAAGACTACCTTGATTTATCTATAATCTTGGTATGTTGCGATGCAGTACGGATTGGGGGCATAGTCATTGCTTTCTGTGTGCCGTGTTTGAGGAATGATCTCTAGCATCTTTCTTAGCATTCTATTTATCTTGTGTGTGTTATGTCCTAGCATCTTACATATTAATATTTCTTCTTGCATTTACATGTATTGAAGTTTATTTTATGTTCAAGACTATGGCTTATTCGCATATTCCAACAAGGTTATATTATGTCTAAGGGATCTAGGTTCAAACCGTTTGTTTGTGGAGTCAACGTCCACGCACTCGGATATTACTGCACCTTGGTCTTTTATACCTCGGTGGCGAACTATCCACGTGCTATATCAAACTAAGGATTGCTCTTTATGTACAAATGCGAAGCCATTGCAACAAGCTCATTCATCCATTTCCACATCCTTTATATCGCTTTCATTGCAGTAATTGATCAACAGTCTCCATCTCCTCCTGTTCTCCTCTCTGGTGCATATCTGTAAAACCCACATGTCAGATATCACTAGTCATCACATCTCTATCAGCATACATCTCTATCATCATACATCTATAAGCATCATATAAACAATATATGTCATCACATGAATCCATAATCTTACAGACATATCATCACATCCATGACATCAAGGAATGCATACACAAAAAGCATGAACAGCAGTGAGTTGAATAGATCATCATATATATATATCATGTAATGGTCATCATAATACAAAGTGTCTGTGTCTACATCAATAATACAAAATGTGTATACATCCAAATATACACCAATATAGTACATCAAGGCTATCAAGAGCCCTCAAAATATACATCAGAATGCATGTAGGCATCTATCCAAAATAATACAATATGATACAATATACATGAATATGCCCTAGTGGGTAGAGTTGCCCTCCTGCTGTGGCCCCTGGCCTCCCCCTGTGCTCGGTGGAGGTCCCCCTGATGGTCCTCCTCCTCCCCCTGGCGGCAACAGTGGCCCTCTAACTGAGGACGCTGACTGCCCTGTCCTCTGGGATCCTGATGCCCCCGACCTGCTCTTGTCTCTATAGCTCGGTGCCTGCTGAGCTGCCGGCACCGCACCCACATACAGCCCCCTGTAATACTCTGCCTCCCGGCCAGCTGATACCAGCTCACCCTGCACTCGGACGAGCTCACTGTATAGGGTCCTCTGGTCTGCACCCAGTGCACGGCGTGCCTCCTCTCTCTCCCGCCTCACTCTAAAGAGTGTAGCCTCTGCTGTCAGCCGTAGCTGTACCTCTGCATCTCTCTCCCTCCTAGCCTGTGCTACTGCCTCGGTGTCTGCTACTGGTGCGGCCGGCGGCTGCATCTGTCCCTGTGCCTGTACCTGTACCTGGGCCTACAGCTGCCTGTATGCCTGCACCTATGCCTGTAGCTGCGCCTGCACCTGTGCTAGGGCTGTCTGTGCAGCTGTGGCTGCCTGTGTCTATGCCTGGGTTGTGGCCTCTGCCTGTCTCGCCTCTGCTCGCGCTGTATCCCTGTCTCTCCTCAGTCTAACCATCCAGAGCTCTAGTCGAGTCCTTCGGGCTATCTCCTCCTGCAGCAGTCGCTCGGCCCTCTGCAGATCAGTCTCTACGACTGGGCCCAATGCCTCTACCATCTCAGCATCCTCCTACTAGCCACTTGCCTGCTGTCCACCTGCCTGCTGTCCGGCTGCCCTGGCCTGCCGCCTCATCCTGGCCTCTCCGCCAAGGACTAACACCTCTCCCACTGCCCCTACTACACCTGGTGTAGTCAATCTCATCGGCCTGTGAGTCTACCAGTACTAATCATAGTCTGGCAGTGTCCCTGGGTCTGCTAGCCCAGAGTCCCAATCCCATCTCACAGGGATAAGTCCCCGCACCTCTGCTAATGCTGTCGCCACTGGGATCACTGCGTCCTAGTCTCCAGTCTCTCTCCGCGTCCTGGCATGTGTGGCCTCCCCCACTGGTAGCCCCTGTGGTAGGCCAAACTGTCTAAGTACCCACTCGGGAAGATATCTCTCTATCATATCTGTCTGTCTATTGAACAGATAGCGAGCCTGTCTACAGTACATGAGCTGTTCGTGCTCATCCGGCCACTCCTCGCATAGTAACCACGGCCTCCATATAAATATGTCCATCTCGTCAATCTGCCGCCTCCAGTAGCTGACAGATCCCATCCTCCGGTGTGTCATCACCCCATCATATAGAAACGCATATGGCTCCCCTCTGTCTCGGTGGCACTGCGCCATGGGTCGGATAACTGGAATGTGCTCCCACGCCCACACCTGTAATAGAGTCACCCCTGCTGAGAGGCTCCTACCTCTCCTGTATATGTAGTAATGCATATCATGGTATAGCTGGCCTAACACGCAAGGTCCCCACGCATACTGTCTGCCATGGGTGAACATCCCTGATAGAATTGTCCCCCAGCCAACTGATAGTCCTCTCGATCTCCTGTCCGGGCACAGGAAGCTGCCAATCAACGATGCCACGATCCATCTGATCCTATCGCAGAGTCTCAGGACGTCTGCCCATCTGATCTCCCCATCGTCTATCCATAGGTCGTCTATGCAGAAGACCTCCTCCAAGCCTGCCTCACCTCGTGCTGGGTCAAAGTCAACAATCTCCCCGTCTATCCGGATCCGCAGGATGCGATATACATCCTCCAGTGTCACTGTAGCCTCCCCTGTCGGGAAGTGAAATGACGAAGTCTCACTGTGGTATCTCTCCACGACTGCTGTCACTAGGGCGAGATTCACCCTAATGTGTGTCAGGTGTGCTACATGCCATAGCCCTGCATGCTCTAGGAATGCATCCTCCTCCCACGTCAGCTGAACAACCTCGTGCGCAATCGCGTGGTGTCGCTCCCGCGACATCAGTGGCGGCAAAATCCTCTGCATCCATAACAAATCATGTGTTAGTTCTTCCATAACCAAATCCTCATAATCCTATCTACCCCTGAGCTCTGCTATGTAAACCCCAACCATCCCTTTTCCCTCTTGTCGGCTAGGCTAGGTGTCTCTCTTCTAAGTCACCTTTCATTCTACTTAAACCCTAATTTTCTTCTGTTCACACCAAAAGCGCTTTGTTTACACAAACGCGTTGTCCCTCCCTGCCACCAGCGCCCTACTGTCCATCCCAAAGCGCTGCATTTTTTCTCCCAACCGCGCTTTGTTTTCCACAAGCGCTGCACCCACATGCCAACAGCGCCGCTCTGTTTTACCAGAGGCGCTTTGTTTTTTCTTCTCCCCACCACTTGCGCTGTCCTACCCTAGCAACTGCGCTACACTGCCTAGCCATATGCGCTGCGACGCAGACCCCAACTGCCAAAAGTGACTTGGTTTTACCAGTCGCGCTGCAGCCGCTTACCAAACGCGCTGCGGCGCACCAAAAGCGCGCCGAACGACTACCAGACGCGCTGCAGAAGCCTACAGCGCTTTTGACTTTCTTGCTCACCCTGCCTAAATCTAACCCTAATCGACAAATTCAAAGGGGGTTTTCGATCACTTACCGCTGCCAGAGCTCCTGCTGGCCTCCCGTAGGTCCGCACTAGCTCCGCCCGATGTCTATGCACTAGAATCGGCATCTCTCCGCGCTGTCTGCTCACCTCTCTCTCAACTAAGTTTAGAATCTCTTCTCTCTAAAATTAGAATCTCAATGGGTGCAAATGAGGATTGTGGTCCCCATGGGACCTATTTATAGTATCCCCACCCTCAGTTTTCTTCCCCACCCCGTTTTCTGCTTTTCTTCCCACCTGGTCGCGCAATCTTCTAGTCGAGCGTTAACACCTTTCCTCTGTCGCTTCCCTGTCTTCCCGCTCGAGGGGGCATACACTAGGGAAACTAGCTACACTGGGGCATAAAAATTGTATCACCTCTTCAACAATTAATTTCTTTGACGCAACGCTACATGCTGCATTGCATCAAAGAGGGGCAAAATGTAGATACCCTAAAATGACTGTGTCGTCGAATCACTTGCATTCCGTTATCTGTCTAATCACTTGCATTGCAAACGTTAATTAAATAATCTAATTATTTAATTAATTTTCATCAAATTCTTCTAAATCTCCTAAATTCAACATTAATTAAATAAATCCCTGTTATTTAATTAATTAAATTAAATTCCTCTATATTCTTCCATAATTAAATAATTTTAATTATTTAATTATCCTCTTCCCAAAATTCACATCCACATTAATTAAATATATCCAATTATTTAATTAATTCAACAAATTCCCTCTTATCTAAAATTAAATAATTCTTAATTATTTAATTAAATCAAAACATTCTTCCAAAAATCATGCACAACAATTAAATAAATTTATTTATTTAAATTGCTTTTCAAATCTTCTAAATTAAATAATTATAATTATTTAATTACTTCTTCCAAAATATCTTCTCTAAATTTAAATAAATCAATTATTTATTTAAATTGCTTTTTCTTTTAATTTAAGTTATCTCTAAAATAACTCAAGCTTTCTTGCTCATCAATTAAATATTTCTATATTTAATAAAGCAAAATATCTTCTATTCTCATGCAAATCCCTTCTTCTTGTTTTAAATCACTTAACTGATTGCTTTATTCTTTTAATTGATTTATTTCTTCAGTTAACTTATTCTTCTATTCTTGATAACTCCTCTCATGCAAAAGCAAGCAAGACACATGTCTTCTTCTCATTCGTTGCACATTCCTCAACTGATCTCCTCCATTGATTCTTCTGAATTATCTGGACCGTTGATCGATCTTTGATGAAACCTATATAAACCCCCCTCATCTCCTTCATTGAGCCTCTCTCTTCGATCGTATTCTCAGGCATACTTAACAGAGCTTTGAGCATACAAAACGCGTCGATTGAGCACTATAACGATCTTTTGACATTGATCTCTTGAGCACATACTTGCTTATTGTAGCCATGGCTTTGCAACTACATTGAGCAATCCACATATCTCCAAAAGGGAACAATACAGGTTTTGGTAAGAGCTTTCGTTTGTCTTTGATTTGTGATTTATGGCTTTTACTTAGATTCGTTTCCTTTATGTTATTGGGTTCTTTGGTTTTATTTAGTTTAGATTTAATCCATTTTTCCATATACACATTCTTGCACTGGAATCAGTCTTTGTGCTATCAAAATTGCCTTTTGCACTGGAATCGGCATCTCTCCGCGCTGTCTGCTCACCTCTCTCTCAACTAAGTTTAGAAGCTCTTCTCTCTAAAATTAGAATCTCAATGGGTGCAAATGAGGATTGTGGTCCCCATGGGACCTATTTATAGTATCCCCACCCTCAGTTTTCTTCCCCACCCCATTTTCTGCTTTTCTTCCCACCTGGTCGCGCAATCTTCTAGTTGAGCGTCAACACCTTTCCTCTGTCGATTATTTAGTTTAGATTTAATCCATTTTTCCATATACACATTCTGGCACGCCCGGTGGGACCCACTAATCCCTTTGTTTCTTTGAGAAATTTGTTTTTTTTAAAGTCACAGTACGGAACAACGCAGACGATATTGCACAGTGCATCTGGTAGTATCTCTAAGCGCTCTTGCAGGAACAGTTCAGCGCTACTGGCGGCACGGCCGCGCTTCTGGCCGCACAGAGCAGCGCTTTCGGTGACACAGAGAAGCGCTATTGGAGGCCTTGTTAAGCGCTTCTGGCTAAAATTAGGTTTTGACTTTATTCACGGTGCTCTTGCAGGGTTTCTCTCATTTCAGATCTGTGATTTTGGTTGCACAAGCTGTTGTATTTGTCTTCCAAACCTGATTTTCGATCTCTCCTAAGCTGATTTATTTAGGAGTATCCTTAAGCTCTGCTAATCTATTGTGTTGACCCATTTTCTGAGTTTTCCAGATTTCACGACCCAGATCTATCAGATATCATTGTCCAGACAGTAGATCCACCATGAAAAGTCATTTTTTGCCTGGTTATTTTGAAAAAAACTAATATTTTCTGTATCTGAGACAGCACAACGCTTTTGGCTACACAGTATCGCGCTTTCAGTTACACAGTGATGCGCTCCTGGATATTTTTCAGCGCTTTTGTTATTATCATTGCACGCTTTTGGTATTTATCGCAGCACCTTTGGAATCACAGTACAGCGCTTCTGGTTATTGTTCAACGCTGCTGGTAGTATTCTGTTGCGCTACTCGGCTGTCTTAAAGCGCTTTTGGTTTACAGTGAATCGCTTCTGGTAAGACAGTAACACGCTGTTGGTCAAAGTTGATTTATTTTGCTAACTTGTGAAATTTTGGTGGAACTAACTCACTTGTTGCAGCTTCTTATTACTCACACAGAGCCAATAGGTGTTTTCTTAACATGTTCATGCAGGACGACCATTGAAGACCTCTTTGATTTATCTCACTAAGTCTTAGAAACACATTGCATGCTTAAAAGGATAATTGAACAAATCTTTTTTGCAATCTAAGTCTTAGGAATATACTGCATTTCTTAAGGGACAATGGACATGTATGAACACACATCTCAATTTTCTAAAGGACAATGGACATGAATGCCAAACACTTCATTTCATAAGGGACAATTTACACCTACAATCATGTGTGTGCATAGCTTAGTTGCACCTTATTTTTCTTATAAAGGGACAATTGAACCTTTGTTTGATGTGCTTGCTTTTCCTTTTTTGTACTTCCTTTAGAAGGGCCTGCTTTTGGATTGCGATTCATCCAAAAGGGACAACCCTAAGCGGAGTTTTCCTTTGAACCGCTATATAAGAGGGATAAGGCAAAAGCCAAGTCCTAACCGACGTCAGCCTTACCTTGTGGTGCCAAACTGAAAAGAGGTGTACTAGTTCTTTGTGGAAATGATTTTCACATTGAGCGAAGTGTTTGAAACTCTTAGTAGGATTGGTTAAAGCTTTTAGTAGCTTCTCGCATTGCTCGTAAGGCGTTGGTCCCTCAAAGTCACTAAGAACCAATTTAGATAGAGACTACCCGACCTACCTCCGAACATTGCGGTAATCATCAATGCAAGGGAAATCGATTTAAACCCTTAAGACACTCACCATTGGCTCCCTTGAGAAGAGATAGTATTCCCTCAGAAATAAAGCTCTTGTGACCTACTTGAGCTTTCCAAGGGGAGGGTGAGATATCCCTACCTATCGTCTCTCGCAAAGATACTAAATATCCGACACCTTTATGGAATGATATTTTTATCGACGGAGTATTAAGTTGTGAGCTGATCTACTGCAATGAAACCTTGTCTCTAGGGATAAAAAGTGCTTGTTATTGATTGCAACTGTATTAGACCTGTGGAAACCTTTGGCATGTTTGGAGCCTTGAACATACACTATCTGTTGTGTCAGTCCTTGTGCCTTTTTTTGACCACTTGTTTGCTGTGTTTTCTCTTGCCAAACCAATCCAATCAGAAACAGAAAAATCTTGCCTTTGAAAAACATCACACTACTTCAGCGCCCTTGGTATTAAAGCAGCTCGCCTTTGGTAGTACAGTAGATCGCCTTTGGTCAGCAGTAACCCGCCTCTGGCAAAACTCTACTTCAGCACCCTTGGTATAACAGTAGCTCGCTTTTGGTCACTGTAGCTCACCTTTGGCATAGCAGTAACTCGCTATTGGCAGCTCAGTCCGTCGCCTCTGGCCCACAGTAGCACACTTTTCGTAGCACAGTCCTGCGCCTCTGGTCAAACAGTATAGCGCTTTTGGTCCAGTACTTTGTGCATCAGAGTTTGTCCATTTCTTCAAAGCATCTCACAGATTCCCAGCATTACATGGTGCCTAAGTGAATCCCATGGTCACCACTAGGCTACAGCAAACTATGAAGTCTAGGCAAGTTGTCCCTAAGAAGCACAAGTCACCCCCTCGCACACCACAATCAGGTCGTCTCAACATTACTCCCAAGGTGACTCCTAGTACACCCGCGGCAAAACCAATCAGCTCTCCAAACATGCCACACATAGATGAACCAAGCAATCCTCATGAGGATAGACCCCCTTTGCTAAATGCACTGCAGTATACCACAGGCTTGCCTCCGGACTTTATCCCACAAGGTTATATCGTAGATCAAACCCCATCTCAAGAAGAGCGACACTTTGAAATAGGTCAATCCTCTCAAGAAGATGGGCAAGATCTTGATGAATTTATACAAGATCCTAGAGCTATAGCTGCCTTTGATAAAATCCTTAGTGAGAACCAAGATCATTTCTTTCGCTTGCTTGCAAAGCAAGGTGCCAAGTTACCTCCAGATTTTGATGTGTCCACTCTCAAGGAGAGCGCCAACACCCAAGAAACCATACAAGCAGTGCAAACCATGTCCACGCTGACTACGCCTCTACCTACTCAAGGCTCACAGTATAGGAATCCCCTTTTTCAAAATCCAACAGAGGAGAGGCCCGTATCACCACTTTTGACTCCTATGGAGATCTATCAAAACCAACAAGACACTCTCCAACGTCAAGCAGAGTTAGCTAAGCAAGCCACCTTAGCTCGATCCAATGTGCAACCACCTCCTAAAGTGTCCATCCCAAGCGTAAGCGGAATCTTGGTTACCCCATCACGCGTAGGTTTCCCACCCAATTATAATCCGGGGAACACTTATGTAGCCATGCAACAAGGGTCTCAACAAATGCCACCTCCTACATCATCACACCTGCATGTCTCTCAACCAATTGGAGTCACGCAGCCCCAACCACAACATTCTTCTACTCTCATCCTCAAGCAACCCCAACCGTCGCAAATCACTTCTACCTATGTTCCTCCACCACAACATTCTTCTACTCTCATCTTCAATCAACCCCCACCGTCGCAAATCACTTCTACCTATGTTCCTCCTCCACAACATTCATCCACGCTCAACTTCTTTCATACATTGCCTAGCCACTCTCAACATTCCCAACATCAGGTTTCCCAAAGCTATGTGCCACCATCACAACCTAATCAAACGCACTTTAGCTTTCCTCCACCCAATACTTTTCTTCAACCATCGCAGAGCCAACATTCTTACCTAGCGCCACCTCCACCTCTGCCTACTCAAGGCCTCCAATTCCAACCCAATCTAAACCAATCATACAATCCATACAATCCCAATCAATCTTACGACCCTTACAATACGAGTATGCATGGCTCACACTATAATCTTCCATATGGGCAACACCAACCACTTTTTAGACAACAGGAGACGTTACCAACCCCTCCCACGACTATGGAACTAAAGATTGCGGAGGTACAACAACAGCTATCTGATCTTACGTTTCGCCACACCAAAAAGACCTTCTCTTTAGAGGAAGTGTGTCCTTATCCTTTTGATCGGTCATTACCAATGATCCCTTTTCCTCAAAATTTCACTATTCCCAAGTTCGATAAGTACAAAGGAAAAGGTGACCCAAAAGACCATCTTAGGGAATTCTATCTTGCTTGCTTCGAGGTCTCTCACAACGACACATATCTTATGCGTCTTTTCCCTCGCAGTCTTGGAGGTCAAGCAATAGAATGGTTCTCGCACTTACCTACAGGTATCAAGTCTTTCAACGAGCTAGCAGAAAAGTTTTCCACCCACTTTTCTTACAATGCAGAGCATGAGATTTCCATGATGGACCTATGCAACAATAAACAGAAAAATGGTGAAACTTTCATTTCTTTCCTTCAATGATGGAGACAAATGGCTAGTAAATTCCCTTTCAAGATTCCAGAGAAACAACTTGTTAGCATATTTGTGCAGAACCTCAACCAAGAGTTAGGTTTCCATTTGCAAATCCTTAGTGCTACAACCTTCGATGAAATCACATACAAGGGTATCAACATTGAGAAGGCCCTCATTGCTAAGGGTGTGGTCAAAATCTTTAAGGAGACGAAAGATAACACTTCGCATCAACAGTCAAACGATAAACCCAAATATTGGAACAAGAACAAAAACGTGGTCAACGATGGGGTGGTCGATACTAAGCATGTCCAAACGTTGCAAACACCGCTGCAACTCTCCAAACCAAGTCAAGCTCCACCTCAACAACAACAGCAACAAAGGTAGCCTTATCCCAACCAATAGCAAAGATAACAAGAGCGGCCCCAACAAGACTACCCTCCGCGACATTAATTTACTCCTTTGGGAGTGCCCATCGAATCGGTCTTACAACAAGCTTTACAGAAAGGGCTCATCACCTTACCTGATGCTCCCCCATATGGTGAACCTATTTACAAAACGGCACGCTACAGAAACAATGAGTATTGTGAGTTCCATAGGAGTAAAGGTCATAGAACTGCGTCTTGCATGAAGCTTAAGCACCTCATCCAAAACCTCATCGACGGTAATCAAATCACTTTTGAGAATGAATCACCAGCGCAACACACGAACAAGGATCTTGATATGTACAAGGAACCATTCCCTCATCATGGTCCACCTCCTCCTCAGGATAGAGGTAAAGGTATCAATCATGCGTCCATTTCCTTTGATTCCATTGTAGGTCATTTTGAAGAAAGTCGAGTGTCTACCCTCACCATCAAAGGCAAATCTATGGATTGTGCTGTTACTACTCGTCGAGGTCATGTCACCATCCGTGCACCTACACCTAGGCTTCCGGTTCAGTCTGATTATAATCTTGTCGAACATCTAGGGAGAACACCAGCACAGATCTCTATTTTGGACCTCCTGTGGTCATCACCTGCACATAGAGTGGTGCTAGAAAAAGCCCTCCAAGAGTCTTCAGTTCCTAACAACATAGCAGTCGCAGATTTCTAAGCTATAGTGGGTAATATTGCTTCGCCTTACAATGTGGTCTTCTCTGAGAAAGACCTCCCCTCTCATGATCCTTGTCACAATGACACCCTGCATATTGAAGTTCTCATACATAAGCGCAAAATCAAACGTATACTCATAGATGGGGGTGCTGGTCTCAACATATGTTCTTTAAAGTTACTAAAGCAATTGGGATACTCTGAGGATCACGTCAACATTGATCATAGTATTACAATCAAGGGGTATAATGATGCAAAATGCCGTTCAGAAGGTGTTATTCACTTGCTTATACAACTGGGCCCTGTCATGCTTGAAACCAGGTGTCAAGTTCTTGATATTGAGCTGCCTTTCAACATTATCCTAGGCCGCCCATGGATCCATGCAATGAAAGCTGTTCCCTCCATGTACCATCAGTCCCTCAAGTTCCCATACAATGGTACGGAGATCACCATCCCAGGAGATCCTAATCCTTTTGAATTTTGTCGTGTCTTGCAAGGAAGCTATAAGAATTGCAACCAAGTGCCTAAAAATGACAAAGCCCTTGAATCCTCTCTCTATGTTGACCCTGAAACTCTCACGCAAGCCTCTACAAGTGAACCTACACCCCTCCCCAAAATCATAGCTCGCGTCCGAGATATAGGCTTTGGCACTTATGATATCTCAGAATCTTGTTGTGTAGGGCGGATGCCTTTATCTCCAAAATCTTACGACAAACCACCCATTGCGAAAGTTACCAAAAAAGCTACTATTCCTCCCCCAACATTCCTAACCCAATTCCAACAGGGACGGTTATTGGAAGAGGAAACTATTGAGGACATCTCTTCTTGGCTCTACAAGGAGAAAGAACCAGTCACGATACCAGTCAAGCAATATGGCAATGGCTTAAGGATAGTGAAAAACATGGGCTATAAAGGCAAAGGTGGCCTTGGGAAACAGAATCAAGGCACGATGGAGCCCATTGTGGTAACAAAGAAGCTAGACAAGAAAGGATTAGGATTTGGTAAGAAGGTACCACGCGCCTTGGACATCGAGTATATCCTCGACGAGGTAGCTGACACTTTTCCCGCCGATTCGACATCTACAGAGGATATCATCGATGACTCTTCCCTCCACATAACCAATCTATTCGCAGAATCCTCCATTTTTACACTATCCTCCGTATCCTTAACTTCCAACACCAGCACCTAGAATGTCACGCTTGTCTACCCTGAGGTTATCGATTGGGACCAACAAGGGGCCCCCGTTATAGATGTATTTCAGAATGACGAAGCTCTAGCTGAGTTCATGGGACTTCAGGAAGGTATCCCTCTTGGCGATCACAAGGCAGGTTTTGTAATGGAACTAGAGCCCATGGCTTATTTTGGTGAGAATGCCAAATCCTCCAGTCGTAAAAGTGCAAATAAAGAAAGATCTCTAGGTGAAAACCACACTATGGCACCTCCTGATCACAAAATAGTAAAAATAAAGGACGTATCCAAAGGTGAAAACCCAACTGTGGCACCTGAGGATGGAGGATTTGACCTTCCCTTACCATCTAAGTACCAAGAGAAATCAGCTCTCCTAGTGGAGGATTCTACAGAGATCAACCTGGGTACAGAACAGAATCCAAAGACAACATTCCTAGCGGCATCATTATCCGACATAGAGCACAGAGATCTTAACAGCTTCTTCTTGCAACGAACCATCAACTTTGCATGGACCTATGCAGATATGCCAGGGCTAGACCCTAAGCTGGTAGTTCATTATCTCACTGTTGATCCCAAGGTGAAACCAGTCAAGCAGAAATTGAGAAAAATGCACCCACAAATAGCTCTCTTGGTGAAGGTGGAAGTACAAAAGCTATTAGACGCAAAGTTCATACGACCTATTGACTATTCAGATTGGGTCTCAAACATTGTACCTGTGTCTAAACCTAATGGGCGCATCCGCATGTGTAATGATTTCAGAGATCTCAATAAGGCATGTCCTAAAGATGACTTTCCACTACCAAACATTGACATTATAGTGGACTTGACAGCAGGTCATGAGATGCTTTCCCTCATGGACGGATTCTCAAGTTATAATCAGATAAGGATAGCTGAAGAAGACCAACATAAAACAACCTTTACTTGTCCTTGGGGCAATTATTGTTGGTGCGTCATGCCGTTTGGTCTCAAGAATGCAGGAGCAACCTATCAGCGAGCAATGACAGTGATATTTCATGACCTCTTTCATCACATCATGGAAGACTATGTTGATGATATACTAGCTAAATCTTCTCGGGCGGATCACATAAGGTCCTAGGACAGATTTTTGACAGGCTTGAAAAATACCAAGTAAGACTCAATCCAAAGAAGTGTGTATTCGGTGTAACATCAGGAAAGCTATTGGGATACATTGTATCTCGTAGAGGCATCGAAGTAGATCCAGCGAAAGTAAAGGCTATAGTGGAGATGCCTCCACCGAAGAACCTAAAAGCACTAAGGAGCCTCCAAGGAAGGTTGTAGTCCATTCGGCGCTTCATATCATAGCTAGCAGATAAATGTCAACCCTTTCAACACTTGCTCCGAAAGGATGTTTCATTTCGATGGGACAACAAGTGTCAAGCAGCGTTTGATCAACTTAAATAGTATCTAGCTACACCTCCTGTATTGGTTCCACCGGTGGTGGACAAACCCTTGATATTGTACATCTCCACTACAAACTCCGCCCTAGGGGCCCTACTAGCACAGAATGATGACATAGGAAAGGAGCATGCAATTTATTACATCAGTAGAACCTTGGTGGGATACGAGCTCAATTATTCACCAATGGAAAGGGCTTCTTTAGCAGTAGTGTTTGCCTCCCAAAAATTGCGGCATTACATGTTGAACCAACACACTAATCTGATAGCCAAGATTGATCCCTTGAAGTATCTACTAGCAAAAGCAGCTCTAATAGGTAGACTGGCTAAATGGGTTATGATCCTTAGTGAGTTTGACATTGAATACACAGATCGTAAGGCAATCAAAGGACAAGCCCTCGCGGATCAACTAGCAGAAGCACCTATGAAAGATACACATCCTATGGCAGCAGACTTTCCTGATGAGAATCTCTTCACTCTTTCCAACTCTATAATGTGGAAGTTGTACTTTGACGGTTCTTACACACAGCATGGATCAGGAGCCGGCATCTTATTTGTTACACCTCAGAATGACTACATTCCAAAGTCATATCGGCTAGCATTCCCTTACACCAACAACATAGCTGAGTATGAAGCACTCCTTATAGGTCTCAATACAGCAGTTCAATGGGACATTACAGAATTACAAGTATATGGAGACTCACAGCTAGTCATCCGCCAAGTCACGGATGAATACCAAACAAAGGATGAAAAGTTGGTCCCCTACAAACAACTAGTGGATGCCTACAAACCACATTTTTCTAGTATCACATTTGAGCAAATTCCAAGAGAACATAATAAAGCTGCGGATTCTATGGCTTCTGTAGGGTCACTGATTGATATGCCTGCTAATACACAGAAGTGTGAATTCTTGATCGAGCAATTGTTGATACCAGCCGTCGATGTTCCTGTTACTGAAATCATCTGCGAACTTGTTGGTCCCAATTCCCCATGGTACGAAGATATCTATGAATACCTCAAGAACAAAACCTTTCCCCCTGACCTATCATCCACCCAACGCAAAACCTTTATCCATCGATCCTCCCGTTACATCATTCTGGGTGATACACTATATCACCGGAGTCTCGATGGTATCCTCTTACGATGTCTTAACGCGGAAGAAGCCGAAGCTACCTTACGAGACATACATGAAGGTGTTTGTGGCGCACATTCTACCGGTCCTAATCTTGCGAAGAAGATACTCAGAACAGGTTATTACTGGCCTACAATAGAGCAAGATGCTGCACAGTTTGCTAAGAAGTGTCTACAATGTCAGCAGCATGGAGATCTGATTCACGCACCAACTCATGAATTACAACTTGTGACAACTCCATGGCCTTTTTCTCAATGGGGTCTCGACCTCGTAGGACAAATCCACCCTTCCTCCTCCAATGGCCACAAGTTTATCATTACCGCCACTGAGTATTTCACGAAGTGGGTGGAAGCCATTCCTATGACCTATATCACCGGTAAGCAAATAGCCAAGTTTATCCTAAACTACCTCATATGCTGGTATGGTATTCCCCAAGCCATTGTCACTGATAATGGGAGACCATTCAAGAACCAAGATGTTCGTGCCTTATGCATACAATACAATATCCAGCATCGCTTTTCAACTCCCTACTATCCGCAGAGTAACGGCCAAGATGAGGCTTCCAATAAAACCATTCTCAAGATCCTAAAGAAAATGGTCAATGAAGCTGGTCGTGATTGGCACTTGCAACTCAATCCTGCCCTATGGGCCTACTGCACTAGTATCAGAACACCAACTGGTGCCACACCATATGCCTTGGTCTTTGGCTCTGAAGCCATCCTACCTATAGAGGTCAAGATCCCATCCCTCAGAGTATCCATGCAGGACCTGATCGGCGGAGATGAGTATCGTACTTCCAGATTAGCTGAGCTTGAACTACTAGATGAGAGGCGCCTTGCCACACTTAATCATCTCCATGTCTATCAAAACCGCCTTCGGCGTAATTACAACAAAAAGATCAAAGAAAGACGGTTTCAAGTTGGTGATCTTGTACTTAAGGAGAATCAGAGAAATCAAGCAGATCGAGAGAAGAAGGGCAAGTTTGAGCCTAACTGGTTAGGTCCCTTCATTGTGACAGCAGCATATGGATCAGGAGCTTATACTTTAGCTACACCTGACGGCATTCCTGTAGATGAGCCACTTAACAGTGTCCATCTCAAGAATTTCTATGCCTGATCCTCAGAGTATTCCCACAAAAAATAAAAAAAAATCAAAAAAATATCAAAAACAAAAAAAAAACCAAAAAAAAAAAAAATCCAAAAAATAAAAAAAAAATCAAAAAAATATCAAAAACAAAAAAAAAAATCCAAAAAATATCACAAAAAAAAAAAAAATCCAAAAAAAAAAAATAAAAAAAATCCATCCTCTGGTGAAAACCTGGCAAACAGGCGCCTTGGATAAGTACCATAGTGAAAACCTGGCAAACAGGCGCTATGCGTAGAGTCAGCATCCATCGTCTATCGAGTCCTGTCCGCTCCTTGTCCAGTTCGCAACACGCTTCATCCATCCATCCATAATAAAACCATTGACTTTGTTTGCATTTCCATCTCCCTACCTAGTATAGCTTGGAAATTTGTCAATGTCCCTCGTCGTCTTCCCATGTCTTGGTCTGTCTAGGCAGTTAACACTGTCTTGTCCTAGGTCATGTCTTTCTGTGTCTTCTTCGGCGGTCACCCCTACAGTTTCCTCTACCAGAATGGGGGAAACTCTTTCCTTAGCTTCGGTCTAGGATTGGTTCCTTGTTCGTGGTTCGCAGCACATACTTCAATCTTGTCTCATTTCCACAGGTAACACCCTTTAATGGACACATCGCTCCTACGATAAGGCTGTTATCTTCTCAACACTCCTTCTGCATCATCACACTAACCAGAACTACATACTATCATCTTTGCAATCTTAAAGTACCTTGATCCCATGGATATGGGTATGTAGGCAGTCTGGAATATGAAGCACGTTTCCAGTACTCAGGTACATAAGATCACCTCTTCTCCGCTCTTTTCCCACATCATCACCTCCACCAGAACTACATACTATCATCTTCGCAATATTAAAGTACCTTGATCCCATGGATATGGGTATGTAGGCAGTTTGGAATACGAAGGACGTTTCCAGTACTCAGGTATCAGTACTTGCATTATTCTGCTCACTGTATCAGTCTTTGTGCTATCAAAATTGCCTTTTGCATGCTATATCTGACTACCTCTACTATAAGCGACCCATTTTTTTCTAAGCGCTATCTTTTTATAAGCAACCTACTTACCTTATGTGTGTGACTGTTGATTGCAAGCGACCTCAAACACCACATGCGTATGCTTTCTGCCTATAAGCAACCTCCTTGCTATATGCGTCCTCCTGTCTTTTAAAAGTGAGTTATATCTATATAAGTGTCTCCTTTATGCCCATAAGTGACCTATTCTAGCCATATGCGCATTCAGCCTACCTATTTCCTCTAGCCAACCACAAGCGACTCACTTTTTCCATACATGACCAAGTCACACTCATATGCAACCTACATTACCCTACGTGACCGCTTTAAGCCCGCAAGCGACCTGAACTGCCTAGCCTCTAACCTAGTCGCTTCTAGTGATGTATGTACATTTATGATGCTTCTAGCCTATAAAAATCATGCTTTTAGCAAAAGTTTCGATACATATCGGTACGTCTACTCCCTCTGGTCGCCCATGTGTTCTCACTTGCTCAGCACGATGATCTTTGCATGGAATCACCATCTTGATAGATCTCCAACTCTCGTCGCACAACACCTCTAAGGAGCTCTGGATCTCTCTAGATTTCTGAACACAAATGAGCACAAATGAGCCTCTTTGCCCTTGAGAGACCTATCTATAGCCCCTATCCAAACCCTAATTTTGCTATACCATCCCGTTTCGCTCCCACCCAACCCTCGTTTTCTCCATCTCCACCTTGTTTTCTAGCCTTTCATCTTATCGCGAGTCAACCCAGCCCTTCCTGGTCAGCCTGGCATAACTCTCGAGGGGGCATCACCTGCCAGTTACACTGGGGCATAACCTTGTTTATCAAGTGAATTATCATATCTTCTTTGACACAACGTTTTAACGAACATTGTATCAAAGAGGGGAAAAATGTAGACACCCAAAATTGACCTAATTATCATTAGCATTCAAATACTACATTAGCTACCATTTGCATTTGTCTAACACACTTGACAAATATCCCTCACTTATTTCTTCTATTAATTAAATAAATTTTATATTTATTTAATTAAATTCATTAGCTATATCTTCTATTTTCTTCTAATCTATAATTATTTAATTATCTTATTTCTATCTATTTTTAATTAAATAAATCTTATTTATTTAATTAAAATTCCATTCACAAAACCCACTTTCTAATTAATTAAATAAATTTTATTTATTTAATTAAGGTTTCTTATCATTTATTTCAATGAGCCGACATGTGTGCCTCTTTCATTTAAAAAAGATAAGTGGTACTACATTTTTTATTTAATATCTTTCACATGTAGTACTTTTTATGTACACAGTCACACCTAAGCCTTATCTTCCCTCCACTTGTCATCTTCACATTCACCAATGATTATCATTTAATCTTAGCCATTCACATAGCCACCATATCTCCACCATTGATTGATTTTAGTTGAGGTCTATATAAACTCCCTCTCATTCCATACTACATCTATCCAGCATTCACATAGCGTCTACATTATCATCCTGAGCATTTTAGCATCCATCTAGCTTATTATCACTATCATCCATCCATCATGGCAGATTTGATCTTCATAATTGTTCATTGTTGAAGAAGCAATCCACATCATAAACAAGGAATCATACAATCTAGGCAATATTGTTCTTGAATTGCATCCTTTTGATGTCATTTAGATTAGATTCTTTGATGATGGTAGGGTTAGGTTTTCATGGCTATGCTTGATCTTATTAACCTGATTTTTACCTATCACAATTAATAATTGTAATTTATTATAATATTTGGGCCCCCATGGAATTGGGTGCCACTTTTGGATGAATTCCTGATATTCCTTAGATAAAACAATATGGCACTTGGAATTTGTATTCTGGTAGGTATAAGAAAGTAATGGATCAAGGGTTACATAATGGACTTGGAAGGGCATCTTTGACTGACTATGTATAGCCATATGTAAGAGATATTTAAGTGTAATTAGTGCTCAAGTGTGGAGTGTTTGGGAGTTACATATGAAATCCTTGGTCATAGGAGTCAAAAGTCTTCATGGAGAGTTACTTTCTATTTTAGGAGAAGTTACTCATGGAGAGAGAGACATAGGTTGAATGTGGACTAGTTGGTCCAAGACATGGTGTAATATCCCTTGCCCAAACTGATTGATTTTTTTGCTCAAGAAATATTGTCAAACACTTAGTATGCAACCTTTCTATTTTCTGATTTTGTGTTTCAGATTGTTTGGTATAGTTTGAATGATGCCAAGATAATTTTGAATGATTGCAAATGATATTTACAATGCCTCTAATATGCAAATGCACTTCTTTTTGGTATTTTTTCAATTCATATACATGAAAATTAGACATGAAATGCACACCTACAACCAATTGGCATTTTGTCAAACAATTGCCATGCAACTACTATGCTGATCATGTAGGCTATTAGATGGACATTTCGTCAGACAAATGGTATGCAACATATATCTCCTTTATTGAATTCATTCCCAAGTACAATGTTGCTATGAATTTGCCAAGACTAATTGGCTTACAATGATGACTACAGCAATGCCAAATTTGATTCTGAGTTATCACTTACAGCAGCAAAATTAGATGCTTAAGATGACAATGCAAACTACTAATAGTTGTAAGAACCTGATAATAGTGACGCCCAATGATGCTGAAGGAGAATAAACCAATATCCAAGGAAAGGAGTTCCATCCAAACCCAATGTGAAACCTTCTCCCAGCTGCCTTGTTCATGCTGAGACTATAGTGTTACTGTTCATGTTACTGTAGCGCGCACTGTAGCAAATCACTGTAGCGCTACTGTAGCAAATCACTGTAGCGTGACACTGTAGCGTACTGTAGTAAATCACTGTAGCGCACTATTCATGTCACTATAGCAGCACTATTCACAGTACTGTAGCAGCCAATAGAAAAAATTTCTGATATGCAAATTAATACCTCGAAACCCTTGGTTAATACTGCAGATTTAAGTACAAATGAAAGGACTAAAGTATCCCTTCCAACTTGCAACCCTTCGGAGGATATTTCACCACCTCAGTTATGCTAATCTATGGGAGTTTCCATTCCCAAAGACCAAATTTGCAGAAACCCTTGGCTCCACAAAACTCATCAAATGCAAATGTCAATAATCGGATGCCTAGAAGCTTTCCTTGCCCCTTCTTTTATACAATTTTTAATCCCACTTCAAGAGACTTCTAGAAAAATCTTATTATTTTATTTTAGTGACTTTAATGATATAATCTTTATTTTATGTCACTATATTAAATTAATTAAATATAAGGTTACCTTTTGATTGAAAATTAAGTAATAACCTTATGAAATAATTAATTTAATAATATCTCCCTTATTTCGTCAATTAGCCTTCAGGAGATAAAGGCTAAATTGCTTATCATGAAAATCACCTAGGAAGGGGACATTACACATGGCCTATGGTTGAGTGGAAGATTTTCCTATGTGGATCTTATTTTAAGTACATAAATGGTTGGCACTTCTAGAATGGAGATTGAGAATTTTATCAACATAAACTTTGAGCTTTGGAAGCTTAATATAGAAGACTTTTTTATATACCATAATTAATAGATTGTAGTGACTAGTTTCATTCCTAAGGGCATGGATGAGGATGAGTATTCCAAACCTTAAAATTGTTGGAAAGACAATTGTCGGTTCACCAAAAGATCGACCTGTTAATGCCCAATACAACTGCCAGAGTTAATGAATCCACATGACGTGTTTAATCCTTGTCACGAACCCAAGCACTGCGTTGCACAACACAAGGAGACCAAGGGCGCACACCTTGCAACAAAAAAAGGATAGATCCAACATTATATTGTGCATTTTAGATTTATTGCTCCTAAATGTCTCAATTAAATAATTAGCTAAGAAGTTTTGGAACAAGATAGTTGCTTTGTATCAAATAAAGTCACTTGTCAATAAATTGTTCTTATGGAAGAATTTATACTCTTTAAGAATTAGAGATGGAGATTTAGTAATCAAGAACTTGAATAAATTGAACACAATTATTAGTTAGTTGACATCCATAGATGTGAAAATAAATGAGGAAGACTAGTATATAACATTATTGTGTTCCCTACTAGATTGATGAAATGACCTTGTGATGGAAATTAGTAGCACTACATCTAAGGTCAGCCTTGGGGAGGTAGTTGGAACCTTGATATTTGAAGAGATGAGGTAAAAATATATAGAATCTACCAAATATTGTCTAGCTTTTTCAAATTTCATTCAATAGATAAGGGAAAGAATAATAAGTGAGATGAAATATCCAAGTTAAAGGTGAAATCTAGGTCTCCCAGAAAGTAATAGGTTAAATCCTATAGTTTTGGAAACACTAGTCACATCAAGAACTATAAGGATAAGAGAGTGAATGAGTATCATGATGGATATGACTCAAAATACTCAAATGAAAACACTGGATATGTTTTTGTTGTATCTCTTGCTACACATGCATGTGAGGATGCATGGACGATTGACTATGGAGATTCTTTCCACATGACTCCCCATAGGGAGTGGTTTTCTAATTATGAGTTATGATGGTGGAAATATATACTTTAGAAACAATAGGTTTCTCAATATTTTTAGATATTGGATATTCAATCTCATGTTTGGAGATGGAAGGACTAAGTCTCTTTCTAGTGTTGCACATCTCTAGTTTGGAAAGGAAGCTATTGTCTATAAGAAAGATAAATGATTTGAGTGTGCATATCCATTTTAGTAAGGTTGTTTACAAAATGGTTAGAGGATACTTATAATTATCCAATGCGAGGAGCTTTTTTTTATACTTAATACTAATAATGTTGAGTGCAATTATTTGAGGCTCCTATTTCTAAGAACCAAATACTACATTTTGAAAAGACTATGTTGTGGCATGAATGCATGGGTCACATAACTGCAAAAGGTCTTAGGACCTTGATATCTAATAATATGGATAAGTGGATTGTTGGATATTCTTTGTATTTTGACTTTTGTGATCATTGTATACATAGAAAGAAAAATCATGTTACTCTTTTTTCAAGCTCTACTAGATTTAATGGGATTTTAGATTTAATTAGTAGTGATGTTTTTCTCCTATCATTATAATTTCATGAGGAAAATCCCTTTATTATGTATCATTTATTGGTGAATTATAAAAAAAATTAGGTATTTTTCTTAGATAGAAATTAGAGTTATTTGGTAGATTAAAAGAATTTAAGGCTCTTGTGGAGAATTAGACTAAGAATAAGATCTAGGTTTTAAGAACAAATAATGTAAGTAAGTCTTGTTATATAGAGTTTAAGATATTTTGTAATGACAATGGAATTTAGACATAATAAAGTCCCATACACCTCGTAATAGAATGGAGTTATAAAAATAAGGAACCAAACACTAATGAGGAAGGCTAGAAGTATGCACAGTGGAATCAATTTGGATCAAAACATTTGGGCAAAAGTTGTGAGTACAACTTCTTATTTGATTAAATATCTTCTACTCCAACTCTTTTTTATAAAATCCTTAAAGAGGTTTGGATGAGAAAGAATCCCTCATTGTAATATCTCATATTTTTTGGTTTTGAGGCATATGTACATGTGCCAAAGGAGAATAGATCCATAATGGATTTAAAAACATAAAAGTGTATCTTCATTTGCTATAGTGATAGACTTAAGGGATACAAGTTTGGAAATATTAAGATAGGGAAGATAGTGTATATTCATAATGTGATATTTAAAGAGATTGGACCTACTACCTATAATAACCCAACTCCTTGAAACCAAAAAAACTATACTAACTATAATTGAAATGCAAAAAAAATTGTTTATTAGATGCAAGAAATGCAGATGCATAAAAACATTACTATAAAATTTAGAATTGATCAATAATAAATGTTATAGAAGCTAGATAACTTAGTTTAGAAATAAAATCATCAAGGTCATATAAGCTCACCAATCTTATCCTAATGAAGCAAGAAAATGCATTAGATAAAATAGATTATATAAATAAATGAAAAACATACCATAGGTCGTTTGATATACCTTGCATTCATCACAATGAACTTGCTTTTACTCTTACCGCCTATACCAAACTAACTAGATAATCTTACGATAACGTGGGTCTACAAAAAACTGAACAAACAAATTAGCATCTCAATACTATAGAAGTAAGGATAGAGGACCAAGACCTAAGGGCTAGACCTAGGCCTCAGGGGCTCATCCCAGATGGCCTTTTCTATGTAACATGATCAGAGACACTGTAGTTCATAAACTTGACTTGAAAGACCTAACATACTCACATTTGATCCAAACTAGAACAATAACTAGTTCCATGACAAGAATCCCGACATTACATACCTGCTACTCAATAAGTATAATAGTAGATACATCCCATAAATAAATCGAGTGATATGAATGTCTTCCAACATTATTACACAATCAAGGTATACAAGGTTTTACACTACAATTCTCATCATGATAAAATGCCAAGTACAATGAGAATAAAATCAAAAGTGTTCCAAACTCAAAGAAAAGAACCAAATACCTCACCAATCCTTTGCACTTGAGTACTGGAAACATTCTTCATTTCCCAAACTACCTACATACCCTGTATCCACAGAATCATGGTAAAAAAGGATTCATCTCACAAAATATGTAGTTTTGGTTTAAACTATGTTTATGTAACTATATGAGTGGGTACGCAACCCTTTCTAGGGTCCAATTTCCCTAGATAGTTCTTCATCAGCTTCCACCCACTCAGGTGAAATAGGGATGGAAACCTACAGAAACAACTATAAGAAAACACCTAGAAGGGTGTTTGACGTGAAATTTTAGTCTATTAACCATAATCATGCATAAAAATAATAAAAGAAGTAGATTATCCCATCCCAACATAATCAATCCAAGGAGGTTTTCATATTCTATTCTAAAACACTTCTAGTCTTCATACTATAGTTTCCAAATACTATTATAAATACTACCAAGAATAATGAACAATCATAAATTCCTTCTATACTCAATCTTAACTATGTTAGAATAGAACCAAAATGTTAAGTACTATTACACTATATCTCAATATAGTAAACATTGTTATTCTTAAGATTAACATATGAATAATTCTGTTACTACCTAATGAAGTGCTTTACCTTTGAAGGAAGGTATGAAACCATACATGGCTATCACTTTCATATGTTAGACCATTTAAAGCATGGAAACTATATAAGCTTTCATTTCTTCATTCTATCCTCACTTCAGAAGAGTATGAACAAAGGGGCCAATCCTCCTCTTCACCAAGGACTTATGCTCATTTTATATCAATTCAATGTTTTGTTTAACCCTCCTATACCTTAAAATTCTATTGTTGAAAACCCTAGTATAACTAGGAAGGGTAAGGGTAAAGCTGGTAACAAGAAGGGTGATGAAGGGGTTACAGGTCACATTATTGATAACTCCCAAGGTAAGCTTAGGATGTCTGATAGGCAAGATGAATGAAAGAAAAAATCTCATGAGGTTAATCCTTAAAAAGGTTGTCACAATTACAGAGGAAAATATGCTAGGGTCTCTGTTGATAAGGATTATTTGCTTCATGATAAAAACCCTTACCCTCATACTCCAACCCTTAAGTCAAGAAAGTCTATAGCTAGTAAGGATCTTGACTCCCCTAAGAATATTTTATCTCCCTGAAAGATAAAGGTAAGGGTGGGGCCCCTTCTACTAAAGGCTCGAGTAAGAAAAATAAAAATGTGAAAATCAAATCTACCTCTGCTAAAGTTAACCTTAATGCTAGGTTTGAGGAAATTGAGCCACAGGAAACTATGGAGGATATCTACTCTCATATTGCTACTATGGGTAGAAGATCATCTAGGATAGCTAAAGCTAGTCTTCAAAAGAATAATCAGACTAAGAATAGCACTAAAGGTAACAAGAAGGGTGAGATCTCAATTGAGGAGATTGCCTTTGATACTATCTCTGATGATATTCCTATGATGGCTAATGAACAAGGTGAGGAGTTAGAACCTATTGAGGAGCTCCAGGTAGAGATGGGGGTTGAAGAATAGGAGAATAATAAGAATTAAGAGTAGCCACAACAATAAGAGGATGATATGATGGAGGAGGGTAACATGACTTTTTAGTTTGAAAAAGGGGATATAGGGGGTAACTCCTATGGTAAAATTGATTATGAAGATGTGGGGGTTGATATTGGTACCTTTGAAAATGAACTTCATAGGAGTGAGATGGAGGTTAATGCTGGCAGAGATATTTAGATTAATGATCTGGTTAAAAGAATGGAAGAGAAAAGGTCTTTCACAGGAGAATGGATGGCACTACTTGCCAAGACAGCTGGGTTAGTATGTTTGATATGATGTAGATGTATCAGCAAAGGGTGGTTAAGCTGGAATATGGTCTTAAGGACTTGGCTCATTTCTCCAATGATATTCAATCTCAGCTAGAAAAATTAAAGGCTCAGCAGGACAAGGTGCATGATTCTAGTAAACAATAGAGGAAGGAGGAACAAATGGGAGCTTCTACTTGGGAGTAGATGATGGTTCAAATCCAAAAGGATTGGGGTAAAACTAGTATCTAATCTAGTTGTTTGTCTATTTTTTAGTTTTTGGTTTTTTGTTGTGTCCCATTGGTTTTTGTTTTCTTGTTGTGTCTTCGTTGATTCCCTGGCCTGCATAGGGTTATTATCAAGGCTTTATGGATGTAATATGTTATACTTGGTGGACTGTTGGTTCTAAAACTTTTACTGAATGGGACTGGGACCCTTTTCCCAGCTAAAATTAATCAAAAACATATGAATAATTCTTAAATAAATCTATTGCATATACACTCATAGATTGACTAACTATCAAAAAACACTTGGAAACATGATTAGGCATTATAAGAATCTTATGAATTATGGAATCTAGTAGTAAAATAGTCATTAGATATGTCTCTAAGAATTCCAATTTAATTCATGTACATACCTTCCATAACATTCATTCTCCATGACCTCAACTTCATCAACAAAATTCATAAGAGAGAGAACATTACTAATATTAACTTTACATCATAAATAGTATAAGGTTTAAATCTCTTTAGAAATATCTAAAGCAACATCATACAATCATATATTATAAAGGTCAACTAAGTAATCACATTCTTAAATATTTAGTATTAACTTTTAAAAACATTAATAAAGTCAATCATAAATAATATTCAAGAGCATCACATATGCATACAACAGAACCTACTAATCATAAGATGATTATGTGATATCTATAAACTACCCCAAGGAGCACAAAATATAGCGAGTTGGTCACGATCTAACCAATTCAATGTGACAAGATCATATAAAGAATACACTAGGTAAATTATAACTATTAACAAGGTTTACAGGAACAATAATAACTTATATAATTCACTTAAGACTTAAAATCATTTTAACTTGGTATAAATACACAATATCTATTTAACTCAAGAAAAAACATTTTATCTTAAAACATACTTTTGTGGAACTAATTGCCATGAATGCTACATCTTCATTTCCTTCCAACAATATAAGAGCAATAATCAAACTATAATGTTTTGTAACACTATTTCCAATATTGTAGGGACAACCAATCTAAATAATTTCTCATGGATTGAATCCAACCATCATAATAGTTAAGTCAACTACTAAGTCACAAGCCACTACTATCTCTCATTACCATAGTAAGTTAGAGTAAAATTACTATCAACATTAGTAAGTTGATAACAATAGTCACTAGTAACAAATAGTTGGCTAGCATAAAAATGATAGTCACATTATAATAACAACAAACTTAAGGCCCAAAACTTTAGATTTAGTTTACCTACATCTTCCAAATGTTAATAAAGATTTAGTTTTCCTATATCTTCAACTATCTAGTCTTCTCAACCCATAGATTCAAATGCTAATCCACACTTACTATGTCACTAGAATTCTAATTTTTGTTGCATAAAAATTATCATAGATAACAAACAATATGAACCAATTGTTGTTATATGGAGCCTAATCAGACTCAGAGGTTATATTTACCCCACTTTTATCAGTGCGGTTTCCCCCCAAATTCCTACGGGGTCAAGGGGCAGCGCCCCTTGCGGGGGTTTGGGGGCAGTGCCCCCAAGACGGGGTCAAGGGGCAGCGCCCCTTGCGGGGTCCAGGGGCAACGCCCCTGGCGCGTTCCCTGTCGTGATACAGGGCGGGGTCGAGGGGCAGCACCCCCGTGGGGGCTCGGGGGCAACGCCCCCAAAACCTCACACGATTTTTTATTATTTTATAATGCACTGGGAGTTAATTTTTTATTGACCGACATAAGAAAACCCTATTTTGTAACCGACAAAAAGCTTGATAAAAAGTGGCTAAGGGTTAGGGTTTTTTGAGATATTGTATTGTAGCATTTTGCAACGGTATTGAGTTGCAGGGATTGCTGATTGTAATCGGTTTGATTTACTGGATACTAATATTGGACTCTTTGTTTGGTGGATGTAGCCCGAGTTTGGGTGAACCACGTTAAAAATTGTCTCTCGCTATTATTATTTCTGTGTATTTCCATTTCTCTGTTTACTCTTTATTTGCATTTAATTGATATCTTCTGCCGGCTAACCCTAACACCAATGCAATTTTGCACATATAATCTAGATCACCTTAAAATTTTTGTTATATTTTACCAGTATACCCTACCAATGCAGTATCTTAGTTGTCATTGATAAGATTACCTTCAACCTTGTAAAATGATTTTGTGCTAAAAAATCCAACCTGGGTCTATATTATCCTAGACAAAGTATCATACTCGATTTCATAATAATAAGAGTACAAAGAACAATCTACAAGGAGGAAAGGAGTTGAAGAACTTAGGAAGATTGTCAAATTCTTATTTGGTGTCCCATACCACCAATCACCAAGATAGTATTTACCATGAAAGAAATAATAGGACAATTTTATAAGTGAGGATAAAAGTAATAGTCTTTCCAGGGTTGTTTCTCAAATGATTGTTCAACACTAAGTTTGAACCCAGATTTGATATCAAGTTTTCAATGGCAAGCTGAGAGTATTATCTATCCCTCACATGAATTCCATCTACATGGTTACTCATAAGGAAATCACAAATTTATGATTAAATATATTTTAAAGAAATATAACTAATTTCCACAAGGAGAAATTATACATAAATCCAAAGAAACTTACATGAGTGATACTTCAAACTAGTTTAAATAAATTGGAACCAACTTAAAACTATTTAGAAGCAATCTAAAAAATGAAATAATTTCTATTTTAAGTGATTTTAAAATAAGAATGGTATTTAATTCTAAATATTATAATAATTATATTAATATGGCAATAAAATAATCTAGAATTTTAAATAATGAAAAAGAATATTAATCCTTGTATAATTAATTAATGCAAGCAAGGAACACTCCTCTCTCACACAAATATTCACTTAAACACAAAAACAAAACTCATAAAACTAGGTTGCAACATAACACAATTTGCTCATGCTTTTATTTATTTAAAATAGAAATACCAATACTGCTAATCAATTATTTACATTATTGGTCTCCATGGCCTCTCTCTCACATGCATATAACCTTTGATTTTCCTTCTTTAAGGTTGTAGACTCATTTCCACACACTACTTAGGCATTCACTAGATGCTCTCCACGTCATAACTAAACTTATTTATGCCCTCTTCCTACGCCTTTTTTCTTTTCCTCTCTTGTTGGGCACTCTCCTATTTCCCACTATTTTTTTTGTTTAAAAATATTACATTTTAACCTCTAAAAGAGGTGCCTTTTCCTCTTCTTTTAGCTCTTTTCACAAAAGAATATAAAAAGATATTTTAATATGCCTCAAATGAGGCATTACCTCTCTCACTCAGCTTCTTTCTTCCCATATAAAACACTTCAAACTTCCTAATTTCTGAGTTGAAAAATAATCTCTTAAATCTGATTTCTCTTCCCTCTAAATGAGGCATTAAAATGCCTTTTCCTCCCTCTCTTAAGCTTTTCAAATTATATCAACTATTTATTTTTTTTCAACTTTTAAATCCACTCCAAGGGTGGCGTTCAAGATTACTTATTACCTGTTTTGTTGCAGCAAATAAAATAATTAATCTGGCCCAAAATGATAAGCATTTATTTACCTTGCTAGTGTGGGTAACATAGATCCATTATCTAAATCTCATTTGGTTTTTATGGAATTTGCCCAATGACTTTGTAATCTACATGTATTCCTTGTGAAACTTCTTGATTAACTAAAGGAGATCCATGTGTGATTGTGACAAAAACATCAACAGGCAAAATGGATCCAAAACTGAAGAAATATCAAATTGTGAAATTACCATATGGAGCTGAAACTGACTTTTGATAGAACTTCATTCTAGAAACTCATAATCTCACAAAAACTTGCAAAGGAGTGCATTTCATCATTCCTAAGGTCCCCACCAAGTTGTTCTATCTTAGACCTCACAGAATGTGAAATTTTAAAGTTTCGCCAAATTGCAAGAACAAGTAGGAAAACTTAAAAATATCAGAAACTAAAAGGAATTTGACTATGAAATATTCACGTATAATTCTAGAATGCTTTCAAGATTTTTCTTGTCAGAGGGTTTTCCATGAAACTTCACTGAGTTCCCAGAATAATTATTTTATGGAAATTAACTTCACGCGCATTGGGACTGAACTCAAGCAACACTGCCAAACTGCCCCCCTGACTGTGCCAAACACACATAGTGCCAAGAAAAGCCATTAGAACCCAACAAACCGAAAAAATTGAAAATTAAACCTACAATTGTTTTTGGTTGATGTCGGATTGCCCATTCGCCTGGATG
Organism: Cunninghamia lanceolata; assembly: GCA_027924645.1. Lineage (NCBI taxonomy): Eukaryota > Viridiplantae > Streptophyta > Pinopsida > Cupressales > Cupressaceae > Cunninghamia > Cunninghamia lanceolata. Next base: position 3,547,133 of record BSBN01000842.1, on the reverse strand, counting down.
CTCCTACATTAGACATGTCAGATAGAAAGTTTGTGAGCATAGGCTCACAAAAGTGGAGTTGAGTGAAAGAATCACCCCATTTTAGGTTGCAATTAATCTGCAGTGAACTCCATCGCTATGAAATGTGCACAGGGTCATTTCTTCTTCCTCTTCTTCCAACATCTCGCTAGCACAAGCATCATCCTCCTTCCACAACTCCATTCACCATCCCTCTCTCTTTTTGTGGATTCACATCCACCATGTGTCGTCCTCCTCCGCCAAATGTTTTCTACTCTCTTCTCCTCCTTCATGGGATTCATCCCACCATTACCTGACCACCTCCACTAAAACCTTTCACCATCCACATCACTACCTACAACATCCTCAACAAAATCTGCATCTACAACTCCATGGAAATTAAAGATTTCCATGTTCTTTTCTTCATACTCCCTCATCATTTCAAACAAAGGAAAATCAACATCATCATAAAATGCAATAATATTTACGTATTCTGTGACATCTTCCTCTGCAACTTTTTCTTCTTTACCCTTCATTGCAAGGGTAATCTTTTCCACCCACTCATTCTCCATTGCTAAAATTTGCGACAATAAGTCATCCTCTACCTCATCTTTCGCTACAACCTCTTTGTATTCCATCGTTGAATCTTTCTCCTCTTCATTCTCACTACCCACCTTTTCATTTCAACCACTGCTACACACAACTTTTCATCTTGCTTAACCAACTCACTACGCTGCCATGCTTCTAATTTACTCAATCTCTTATCCAACCTATCACATATACCTACCAACATCTCAAGAGTCTTTCTCTCTTGATACTACCTCCAACCTTCCCATATCATGGGTCTCTTTCTCAACAATATCCCCATCTCATCTGTTGCTGCAATCTTCCACAATCCTCATCACACTCTCACTCTATTCGTGGCTTCCCAGCTCTCACTTGCTCAGGACTCCTCTCTACTTGCAATAATCTCTTGAGCTCTTCACAACTGCCTTCTCTCCCGTAGGTCCTGGTGGATCCTCTCCACGCTCAGGATTAACAGCTTAGATACCATTTAATGCAAGCAAGGAACACTTCTCTCTCACACAAGTATTCACTTAAACACAAAACCAAAACTCATAAAACTAGATTGCAACATAACACAGTTTGCTTATACTTTTATTTATTCAAAATAGAAATACCAATATTGCTAATTAATTATTTACATTATTGGCCTCTCTCTCACATGCATAGAATCTTTGATTTTCCTTCTTCATGGTAGTAGACTCATTTCCACACACTACTCAGGCATTCACCAGATGCTCTCCACATCAGAACTAAACTTATTTCTACCCTCTTCCTGTGCCTTTTTTCTTTTTCTCTTTCTAGGTGCTCTCCTATTTCCCACTATTTTTTTGTTTAAAAACATTACATTTTAACCTCTAAAAGAGGTGTCTTTTCCTCTTCTTTCAACTCTTTTCACACAAGAATATAAAAAAGATATTTTAATATGCCTCAAATGAGGCTTTACCTCTCCTCACTCAGCCTCTTTCTTCCCATATAAAACACTTCAAACTTCCTAATTTCTGAGTTGAAAAATAATCTCTTAAATCTGATTTCTCTTGCCTCTAAATGAGGTCTTAAAATGCCTTTTCCTCCCTCTCTTAAGCTTTTCAAATTATATCAGCTATTTCTTTTTTTTTTTAACTTTTAAATCCACTCCAAGAGTGGTGTTCAAGATTACTTATTACTTGTTTTGCTGCAGCAAATAAAATAATTAATCTTTCCCAAAATGATAAACATTTATTTACCTTGCAAGCGTGGGTAACATAGATCCATTGTCTAAATCTCATTTGGATTTTATGAAATTTGCCCAATGACTTTGTAATCTACATGTATTCCTTATGAAACTTCTCAATTAACTAAAGGAGATCCATGTGTGATTGTGACAACCATCGACAGGTAAAATGGATCCAAAACTGAAGAAATATTAAATTGTGAAATTACCATATAGAGATGAAACTGACTTTTGATAGAACTTCCTTCCAGAAACTCATAATCTCACAAAAACTTGCAAAGGAGTGCATTTCATCATTCCTAAGGTCCCTGCCAAGTTGTTATGTCTTAGACCTCATAGAATGCAAAATTTTAAAGTTTCGTCAAATTGCCAGCACAAGTAGGAAAACTTAAAAATCTTAGAAACCAGAAGGAATTCGACTGTGAAATATTCACGTATAATTCTGGAATGCCTTCAAGATTTTTCCTGTGAGAGGGTTTTCCATGAAACTTCACTGAGTTCCCATAACAATTATTTAACAGTTATTAACTTCACTTGCACCGGGACTAAACTCAAGCAACACTGTCAAATACACACATAGTGCGAAGAAAAGCCATTAGAACCCAACAAACCAAAAAAAAAAATAGCTAAGAAAATTAAATTAAATTACTAAAAATCAATGTGATGACGGACCAATGAATAACTAATTGATTAAAACTAATTTAATAATATCTAATTAAATCTCATATTCTAACAACTATTTCAATAAGAAACTTGCCACATATTAACTAATTGATTGAAATTAATTAAAACTAGATAAATTTTATATTCTTTAATTAGAATCTAATCCAAGCATAATATAGTCTAAATATTTAATTCACAAAACATATTTAATATTAACTATTGAGATAGAAAGATTTATTTCATTATAATTAATAATATAGTCTAAGTATTCAATTCATTAAAAAACACAAAAACATATATAATATTATTTATTATGAAGATAGAAAGATTCTTTCATTATAATTACTTTCTAACTAAGAGATCAATTCTATTTTCTTAATTAGAATTCATTCCAAATAAATAAAACTTTTCTCATAAAACAAAACTATCCAGTAGTCATAAAATTGTCATAACTCTCTCATTTCTAAACAAAATTTAAAAATTCAAAAAGCTAAGACATGAGAAATAAACACATAGAAATGAATTAGATAAATTCATACTAAGAAGAACAACTTATTGTAAACTAACTAATATATTGATTTCATCAAAATAAAATGAATATAAATGACTCCATACTATTTTTTTGCAAATTTGAGACTCAAGAAAATTTGATTAAAGAAAAGAAGACAAAACGATTAAATCCCCTCATCAAAATTTGTAAAAAATGAATTCATCTCCTACATAGATTCTAACCTAGATTTTATGCTAACCTGTATTTTATGATGATATGCAAAAATCACTGTTTCAAATAATAATATACAGAAAGATGAAATAGTCCAAATTTGACAAATAAATATTATTTTAGCTATTTCAGACATAGGGAATAAAGATATGAATAAAAAATAATCAAGATTTACCTACAAATGAGTATCCCTCAAAAGATTCTTCACTCAGTACCTCTCTCCCAATGACAAATAAAATCCTTACTTGTGCATAAAAATTAATTTTGTACACCCAAAAGGAACTCCCTTCACCATTTCCAGCTTCTTTGTTTTTTTTAGAAAATCCATATCTCATAATAAAGAAACCTACAAAAATATAATGAAGGTCTAAAATATTTCTCATATCCATGTCTAGGGAGAGTGTTGCTTCCTATTCCATGTTAAAATAGCCTCCTATCTTCTTCAAGAATCTTCTTTTCAAAAATAGAGTAAGAATAAAAGTAATTAAATTGCCTTTACTCCACCCTCCCCACTTTCTCCTCAATTTCTAAATTAAGCCGACGCATAATATATTCCTTCAAAAGATAATTAGTTATCATTATGACATAGAACTACTACTTCTTCTTGTGGATAAATTAGAAAAATAATAAAATCAAATATTCACAAACGTCAATAAGAATCTTTTCTAAAAAGATATACTTTAACTTAAAATACCTCTATTGTATCATTATATAGATCATTATTTATTTATTCTATTACTCTATATACACTGCCAAGCCTTCATATCCTATAGATGAGGACAAAATAGTGGTGCAACTTCATTCTAAGACTAAGAAGACTACACCTTATATTAAACTAGAAGGTTAAGGATGGACCTAATGAGAATGTCAATTCATAATATTGATTAAAATCAATCAAAGTAAGAAGAGAAACCTCACACCCCACTTGTGAGAAGGTCTACTCACAACCAAAAAGGTCTACCCCACCTATTTTTTGTTACTTTTTTCTACTAATGATGATGATCCTAGAAATATGAAGGCAATTGATTATAAGGATATGAATTCCTACAAGAAGTTCATTATCAAATAGATGGTTTCTTTAGAAAAGAATATAATTTAGGACTTGGTACAATTACCTGAGGTTAGGAAACTTGTTGGTTGCAACTAGGTTTTCAAGAAGAAATTTAGTTCAAAGGGCAAGATCAAGAAGTACAAGGCAATGTTAGTTGTTGTAAGATGGATTAAAATATCTATGGAAAATGATATTTATTTATCTATTTACTATTGTGTATTTGTCTAAATATATGCATTCATTTATTGACTACATTTATAAGCATAAAATGATAAATAATGAAACTTAAATAATTACACTAAGTTGGGAAATGAACAATAATTAGAAAAATAAATAAATAAGGTTCGAAAGGTTTCTTTGGTTTGATGGTTGATGAATTTGGATAGTATAAAAATACTAAGTAATGGATTGAGAAACTATCTTTAGAATTGAGATTTTGTAACATACAGTCCCAACTTGGAAGTCATGATCATGAAGTAGGAAATTTCACTAACAACCCTAAGACCTACACTAGAGTCTAAGCCTATACAAATGAATGTAGGCTAAAATTTCACAAACCTAACCCCACTAACCATATTATGGACCTCCTAAGAGGACTAACAACCAAAAATAGGTGGTAGGTTTTTTCTTGAAATGACTCAAAAACTTCTTGAGATGTGTATATAGTTGTCATTATCCTCACATCACTTGTAAAATCTAGAATCAAACTTCTAGTTTTGGATCATCTTAGACAAAACTTATAGACAAGGATAAAATTTTAGGTTGTATTTATTTATAGAGACTACCTCATTCATTTCCCTATTTGGATTGTTTTAGACTCAAAAAGTGCATATAATATTAGAGTGTATAGTGGAAACCTAGAGTGCAAGTTGTGTATAGTGGTGGGTGCATGAAAGGTGTAAAAACATCCTATGGAGTTTTTTATACTATGTGTATTTGTGATTCTTTAAGGTAGAGGAGTTATGGAAAATGAATTCACTAAGATTTTAGGGTAAATGATGAGGAAGAATATGTAAGGTTTTGGCTCTAGAACAAATGGTATAGCAATATTGGCTATGGTAGATTTATACAAGTGTTGTAATAGTAATGGATTTTAATGTTGGAATATCTCAATAATGTAGAGAATATATTAAAAATAGAAAGTATTAAGAAGAAGTTGGAAAATTAATTCGTAGCCAAGAAAGATTCAAATGAGGGCTTACATGCATTCTTATAAGACTAGTTGGGTAAAGTATCTATTAGAAATGCATTAATGTAATATTTTTGAGGACTTGAGTAGGATTTAAATTTAAAGTGTCAAGGGACACTAGTGTGTTCATGCTAGTGTCCAACTTTAGTAGTATAATCATGCTAGTGTCTAAGGTCATTTGTGCATATGCACTAGTGTTCTTAAGGACACAATACTACAAAATATTATGAATAGGGAAGAAACAATCGGGGAAGCAAATTTTAATTTTCATGAAATTTTTATGAAGTTTTTTAAGCTCATAAATAGGCCAAATGGGTCCTAAAACATATCTAAGGGAACGGGTGCTAAAATGACTATAGCATAGAGTAAAAATTGTGAAGTATGTAATCTTTGCCTATACATTTTAACTCCACTTTAGTGGGCTTGTAGAACTGTAGTGAGAAATAATTCTAAAAAATATATCACATAAAATATTATTGAAATTTGAGGATACATCCAAGCATACAAAAGATCTTATGTTGTTTGTCCTTCACTCTTGTATGTTCTCCAAATATAATGCACATAAACAAGGAGAGGCAATTATTTTTCATTATGGAAAAATAGTAGCATGTAGAAAAGAAATAACATCACACACTTTTTACTATCTACTTTATGATTGAATCTGGCTAGATATAAGAAGAAAGAAAATGGAAGGGGAATAGGGGAGAAGATTTGTCTATGTAGGGGCCACCTTGGAATAGATTTGGTTGTATAAGAGCCACATAAAGTTTGAATTTTGGTTATTATAAACCACCTTGATCAAAGTACTTTAGTTGTGATGGAACTGCCAAAAAATATAAAAGTGGTTAGTCCAAACAAAATTATTGGTAAACTAGAAATTGGCTATAAGAGAGCCACAAAACAAAATATATAAATTGGTCGCTATGATCAAGTTGGTAAAGTAGGAAATGTATGCACCCCCTTAAATTAATAGGATGCTAGAGGACACAATCAATAAGGAGTAAAGAAAAAAGGAATAAATTCCAAGGTAATATATCTCATATAGGATAGTGGAAAGAGGAAGCAAGAGAAGAAGTGTTTCCCCCAAGAATGGGATCATAAGGTTTCTCCCAAGGGAGGTTCAAAGAGGAATAAAAGCATGAGATGTATGAGGAACATTGATTCATAAAACACATTATACCTCTTGTGATCACCAACAACAAATTCTTATTTTCATCTTACTTAATCAACCTTTAAAACTAGCATCTAACATTCAAATGGAATGTAAAATGTATTTCCAAAATTTTCATTAACACACCACAATATAGAAAAATGAAAAATAGAGTACATACACAACTACTTTGCAAATTGAGGGGTCTCAAACATAGGGACTACTAAATGGAGGGCTAATGACATATTTCCCATTAATGCCACAAAATTGATCAATGATGATAGTTAATACAATGATTTGTTACCTAATACGATAAATTGGGATGATCATTAACTTGAGTATTGTTTACATCACTATAAATAATGAAGAGTACTGAATAACCTAAAACCTTCTAGAAATTTCAAGAACAATATTATAACATCCCCACCATCAACTTTAACAACTCTATGGTGTAAGAAGGATAGTGACATAGGTCGATCAACAATGGTAGGTGACATGAACCATGTGGAGCCCTCAAAATATAATAGTATCTAGTAGAATGAAAATAATTAGAGAATTATTTCTAAATATTGAATGACTATATTTGGAGAGACTCAAAGGGCATGACACTTCTTTGGTGCAAGCCTTTCTGAAGGGTTGGAAAGATAAGAAAGTAATGATGTAGGGGATGGAGTGTACCATAATGGAGGAACTCCTTTCTCATGTTACATGCCTTTCCATGGAATGTGCCAAAGTGTTCAAGGATAAGAGGTTTGGAGATGAAGCTATGATGATGTTTCTAAAACCTATTGAGACGCTACTCAAATTGCACTCTGGACATGCCAATAGTTCTTTGAAACTAGTGTGTGGAGAGGTCCTGCACTATATACTAGGGTACACAACTCTATAAAGGAGATTTAAGTTTGTTTATTGCTATTACTTTGTCCTTTTGAATCATTTAAAACATAATCTTTAGGTCTCTTTCCCATTCTACCTCATCTCTTCATTAGAAATGTCAATGAAATATTGTAAAAGGGTTCCAAGAACAATTCCCCTTCACTAGGTGTTGATTTTCTTGATTGTCAAATATATGAAATCCAAAAACCCTATGTCATATTCTATTAGTGTTAAACCAAGGGGGGGATATCAAAGAGAGTAGTTACTATTCTAATTCCACCAATGACATTGAACACTCCATGGATGAGTCATGGAAGGATGATAACAATTAGGATACTACTGACTCAATTTTAGAGAAGTCACCCTATAGGGAGAGCATCCCTGTGAGTTGGGAGTAGAGTGGGAAAATGGATGTTGGAAGTGGTGATCAACCTTGTGGGAATAAAATAAAGAGAGCCACTAGAAACCCCAAAAGTAACTATAATAATAGTAGGGTGATAAAATAGGAGTATTATAATAGAGGGAAAACTTTGGATGATAGGGACAAGGCTGAGGAAAATGATAATAGGCAAGACATTCATATGCAAGTGGTAGAACATAAGGGTAAGAATAAAGGTAAGGAGAAGTGCTTACCAGTGTTGCAAGTATGAGCAATGAGTGTTGTCATTGATATCAACACCTAAGGTCAGCATCTGAGGAAATTATTTGAATGAGTTTGAGCAAGTTTCTAAGAAGAACAACACAGTGTTTTGCTCTGCATATCCTGTAGATTGAATATCTTTGTATGCAGTTTGGAAGTTATGTTAAGGGATATCTATAGTTGCTTTGTTTCAAGTTTGAGCTTCTGGTGTGAAGATTTGAGTGATTTTTGTTCACCAGAGTAAAAATTGTTTTTCTATGTATTTAATGGTAATGGGGAGAATGTATTTTGCTCTGCATTTCTCCGCATTTAAGTTTTTTAGTTTGCAGTTCTGAGATTAAGTCTAGAATGATGTTATGTGCATTCAATTGAAATAGTTTATGATTTGGTGCTCCGCAAGCGATCTTTCCTTTATGACAGTGGTTGACAGTAATGTTTAAGTGCCCCGGTTTGAAGAATCTTTTGGATATAATGTTTGGGGGTTGTGTGTAAGTTCTTGGTGATTGTAATGTGCTTGTGGATGTCTCTAGCTCATGTTCCTACCTTTTTATTGGTCCACAAAGTGTAATTCAGATCATGCATGAAGTGTGTTCCTAAAGGTCTTAGTGTTAACACTAGTTTTGGCTGACTTGGTTGTTTTCACTACTTACGATTATGTTTTGGAGTTTGTGATAGTGTGTTGTTGCGTGGGAGATTGCATTTGAGTCCCAGCTAAGGTATGGTATGGTCAACATTGATTCTTTTCCTTCATAAATCTATTTAGGTCTAGACCTATTCTAATGTATGTATGTATGTCGACCTTGGAGATTGTTCCAATGGTTGATGATTATAATGCCGACTTTGATGTAAATTCCAAGATTGATGAATTGTAGAAATACATGTAATGAAGTCATGAATACTTGATGATGTAGCAAAGATGTGAAGATAAGTGCAAAGTGAAAACGTAGAGTAAAGCAGAGGAGATTTATTGTGCTTCAATGGAACTGAACCTTGGCATAGTGTAGATACTACTATCTCATCTCACCAATTTCTGGCAGTGAGCTTATTCCTTTGGTAGTGAACCCTTCTTTTGTAGTGAGCATTCTAGGTAGTAAGCCTTATTGTAAATTTTGATATATCATTTATACCGTGAGTTAATCCTCACCATGGTTTTTCCCTTATTGGGTTTTCCATGTAAAAAATATGGTGTCTCATGTGTGAATGTGTTTAATTTTCTAACTTCATGCTTTCATGGTTAAATCTTGATAATAGTGATTAAGTGGTTGATGTGTTGATGTTTGAAGAAGTTAAGTTTTGGTTACAACTGATTCACCCCCTATCAGTTATCTTGTACATTTCAACAATTGGTATCAGAGCGATGGTTCCTTGGAAGAAAGCCTAGAGGCTTGAGGTAGATCTGGGATGGCGCACAAGGAGTCTTCATAGTTTGACGAAATGGATTATGCTCTCTGGAAGGTATGAATGAAAAGTCATCTCATTTCTCTTGGTTATAGTGTTTGGAAGATGGTAGATACAAAGTATACTATTCCTCAAAATGGTTCATCATCTAAAGATGAAGTCAAATAGTATGAGTTAAACATAAAAGCTAGAGATGCTCTATTAAATGCCTTATCAAATACTAAATTAGCAAAAATTATGGATCTGGAAACTTCTCATGAGATCTGGGATAAGTTGAAAATTTCGTATGAAGGAGATGATTCTGTAAAGAGTGCAAAATTAAAAATCCTGAAGGCAAAGTATGAAGCCCTGAAGATGAGTGATGATGAGAGCATAACAATCTACATGCAAAAGGTTGATGAAATTATCAATGGAATCAAAGGTCTTGGAGAAATTGTTGATGAAGATGAGGTTCTACTAAAGATTCTTAGATCATTGCCTAAATCCTATAGTTAAAAGGTGTTTGCAATTGAAGAACTTATGAGTGTGAACAAGATTACAAAAGATCAGTTGCTTGGAAAGTTCACTACTTTTGAGCTAAGAGAATTCAGTGATGCTCTGTCAAAGACTGAGATTGCTTTCAAATCTAGCACTTCAGAAAAGACTTCAAGATCTGAGAAGTATGTTGTGGAATTAGATGATGACCTTGATGAGATTGAAGCTAACTTTATGGATAGAATACAAAGAGGTACTGATAAGTTCAAAGGTAAATTGCCATTCAAATGCTTTACTTGTGGTAAGATTGGTCACTATGCATTCAAATGTTTGAAGAGAATTGAGAAAGCCAAGAATAAATTTGAAAGTAGACCTAGAATCATAAATAAATGCTATTATGTTAGAGATCTTGATGATGATGGTGTAACAAATGATTATTTTGATAATACTACTACAAATGAATGCTTGTTTATTGCTATCAAGGAAGAACCTGTATCTACTAATCTTGCTAGCTATGTGAAGGAAGAAAAACTAGTGGAAGAGAGTGCTTTGTTTGTTTGCCAGGTTGAGAAAGACAAGGATGAATGGATTATTGATAGTGGGTGTTCACATCACATGACCAGTGATAAAAGGAAGTTTATAAGTTTGGAAAAGTATGATGGAGGACTGGTTAGGTTTGGAGATGATGCAACTGGTAAGATTTGTGGAAGAAGATCTATTTCTTTTGATGGAAATCATAATACAAATGATGTCCTATATGTGAAGGGTTTGAAGCATAATCTTTTAAGTGTTGGTCAAATGTGTGACAAAGGGTATGATCTAAGATTCAAGGATAATGGATGCAAGATCATGGAAAGCTCTGGAACAATGATTTCTACTGGTAAGAAGACTAGAGGTAATGTTTATAATTTGAAAGGAACTAATGATTATTGTTTGTTGGCTCAGACAGATGAGAGTTTGTTGTGGCATAGAAGGATGTGTCATATCAATTTTTACAACTTGGTGAAGATAAGTTTAGTACAAGCTATGACAGATTTTCCCAGGCTTGTGAAGCCTACTAATACTATTTGCAAGGATTGTCAATTGGGGAAACATACAAGGACAAGTTTCAAGAGCAAAGAATAATTCTCTACTGGATTACTTGAGCTGGTGCATACATATTTGTGTGGTCCTACAAGAACAAGAAGTTTGCAAGGAGATAGGTACTTTATGTTGCTTATTGATGATTATTCTAGAATGACTTGGGTCACTTTTCTAAAAGATAAATCAGAAGCCCTAGACAAGTTCAAAGCTTTCAAGGCGATGGTTGAGAATGAGAAAGAATTAAGGATCAAATGCTTAAGGTTTGATAGAGGAGGTGAATTTACATCAAATGAATCCAATATTTTCTGTGAAGAACAAGGGATAAAGAGATAGTTGTCTGCTCCTAGGACTCCTGAGTAGAATGGAGTTGTTGAAAGAAAGAATAGGATAGTTCAAGAGACTACTAGGTCAATGATGGTGGAGGCTAACTTATCAGAAGTGTATTGGAGAAAAGCTATACATACTGTTGTCTACATTCAAAATAGAGTTTAAGTCAAAGGTAATGGTACTAAAACTCATGAATTGTGGTATAGAAGAATTCCAATAGTGAAATATTTTAAAGTTTTTGGAAGCAAATGTTATATCAGAAGAGATGAAGAGTTAGGCAAGTTTGATGCTAGGTGTGATGAAGGAATTTTCCTTGGATACTCTACTAAGAGTAAGGCCTACCGGTGCTACAATAAGAGATTGAGAAAGATCATTGAGAGTCCTAATGTGAAAATGAAAGAATATCATATCTGAGTGGCTATGAATCAGATGAACCTACTGCTACAGTGAATGAAGAAAAAGTTGAACAAAAAATAGTCAAGTTGAAGAAGAAAAAGCTTTAGAAACTGCTATTAAGACTCCCAGGTATGTAAGGATTAATCATTCTAAAGATCAGATTATTGGTGACAAAAGCAAATGGGTATTGACAAGGAAAAGAGCTACAGAAGAACATGTGAACTACTATTTACTTTCAAAGATTGAACCTAAAAATGTAAGTGAAGCCTGCAAAGATGAAAGTTGGGTAAAAGCTATGGAAGAAGAGCTGATGTAGATAGAGAAGAATCAAACTTGGGAATTAGTTCCTAGACCTGTTGATAAGAATGTGATTGGAACTAAATGGGTGTTCAGGAACAAGATGAATGAAAATGGAGAAATAGTAAGAAACAAAGCAAGACTGGTATGCAAATGATATTCTTAGGTTGAAGGCATAGATTTTGAAGATACTTATGCTCCTGTGGCAAGGATTGAAGCAATAAGAATGTTTTTGGTATTTGTAGTACACAAAGATTTTGAAGTATACCAGATGGATGTGAAGTTTGCATTCTTGAATGGAGAACTGAAAGAAGAAGTTTACATTAAACAACCAAAAGGATTTTAGTCATCAGACCAAGGTGACATGGTGTGCAGATTGAAGAAATCCTTGTACAGACTTCAGAAAGCTCCTAAAGCCTGGTGTTGGGACTCCTATTTTCCATGCCTTAAAATTGTAAAATCTTGTCAAAATTCCATCAAAAATCTTAATTGTTCCTTTCTTCCTTAAAAATCCATCAATTATACCCAATCTAAGACAATTTTAAATGGGTTCCTATTATCCTATTTTGCCCCCTTGGCAAAATAGTCTAAAGATCCATGAGATCCTAGTGTTTTCTCCTCTAGAATGCAAGACAAAACATCAAAAATTTGACAAAGTCCTAAAAATATTGAGTTTACCTTGTGTATTCAATGTTGTCAGAGTTTCAGAGTTCTGATCTTTAGCATTCTATCCACATTGTCTCCAAACTCCACTCCTTTGCCTTCAATCTCCTAAGTATTCAGTGTTTGTCAGACTTTAGAGTTCCCCTATTCCATGTTCCTCCTTCGACGGGCCCAATCTCCATAGACTTTCATGTGGCCATGTGTCAGCACCATGCTCACTTGAGGCAAAATAGCCTTGAGTCCCCCTCCAGCTTGTGCCATTGCGCCATCGTGCCATGTGGCATCCCAACATAGACTATCAATATCTAAATAAGTTGAGCCTCTTGTGCTCATTGAGCCTAGCATGACCCCCTTTTAAAATAACTTCTATTACAAGTACTTAAAGGAGTCTTCAAGTTATGCATCTTGGCATCCAGTCAGCATGTTTTTCTTCCCTCGCTGAGGCCTCTTCCTTCAGCATGCCTCATTTTATGTTTCAGTAACACTATGAGTTTCCACATAAACCTACATGTCTTCCACATAAGCTCTTCACTGTGACTCCACTCTTCACGAGGCCTTCCAAACAACTTCAATGAGTCTACGAAGGATCTAAGGCTATCGTGAGCTCGCATATTGCTGAAGATGACATCCTATTTGCACTGCGTGGTTGTGAGATGAAGACAAGTGTAAAGCATATCATGGCCTATGGACATAATATCAATGATTCAGTTGAATGAAACAGATTGGCGCCAAGTGTCAAGGGATTGAAATAGTAGGGCCATAGCAATTGAAGATCATACGGTAGCACATTGTTGTAGGAGAATCTTGTTTGTAGGGAAGATTCTTTGCGCTACTGAGAGATGTTTACACATGGCTGATTTCCTAAAAGGAGAATAAGGCTTGTGTAACGTAGAACCTCAAAGACAAATCAAAAGAAGAAGCGATGGTCATTGATTCAAAAGGTAGACCCATCCACGACTGAGATTCAAAAGGGTCTCTCAGGCATCTTGAAGGCAGTAAATCTGGCCAATCAAGGAAGCAAATAGACTCGGCTAACAAAGCATTTCAAAGATTGAAATTTTAAAGGATTAAAAGCTGATGAAGACATAGAGACTAAAAAGGTTAAAGATTTAGAGTGTTGTAAAAGCTTTGCTCAAGAAATTTGTCTCATATTCCATCAATGTCAACCCTAATGCCTCTCAACTACCCCTTTTCAGATATTTGTTGCATTTATGGTTGTAGGTGATGAATCAACTGGGACATTGAAGAGACAAAATAGCTCCCATCTGCTTCAAGGCTCTTGATATTTTATGCATTGAATTCTTGCATATAGGCCATGCCTTTGAAGGGATACTTTTTGTCAGGGTCCATGGGGGTGGATTTATTGTGGCAGGTGACTTAGGTCAAATAGAAAATCAAATGCTATATATACATCTCAAGATGTATTATAGGGGGGTCTTTTGTGTATTTTCAAGCAGTCAAGTGCAGAGCTCTCTAGGGTTTCAAAGAGCAAAAGTTCTAGTTTTCCAGCAGTAAAGACACAGGTCATGAAAGGTTTTTCATATTGATTTCAGCTATTAGTGTATGAATTTCTCCTTCTTCTTATGTAATCTTTCAAGGAAATCCTAAATTTCTTTTAGGGTTTCCTCTTGCCACACTTCGTGGTATGACTATAACCATTGATCAGATGAATGAACAGATTCTAAAACATTACATGCTATGTGATGATCTCTTTTATGGTTGTACATGATTGACTGTATCTTGATAAAGGATTACTAAGCTATTCTCCATCGATTGTTGTTTTTATTACATTTGAATATCCAGAAAGTGAATGCTTCATTTCTCTTGTTGTTTTCTTCCTTCTGTTGAACTGTGGACTCTGTAACCTAATGTATTAGGCACTGGTATGAAGGTTTCCATGATCATCCACACTCTTAAAAATTAGAACAAACTTATCATGTGTGAAGCAAGTAATTAGTTTGTATGTCTTGCAAACAAGCATACCTGTACTTTCCATTGTTAATGGGAGTGCCTTTTCATCAGCTATATAGGGGTTATTAGTGACAACCAGTTGTTTTAGGTCCAATGACGGCCTTTAGGGCCTAAAAGACAAGTTGGGTTTGGTTGTCCTTTCATTTTTAGTTGTTCATCTAGTGTTAAAACCAATACCTATTTGGGTATACCCCTTGGAATATCCCTCATGAGTCTAAGATGAGATAAAAGTGTAGAGGAGCCTACCCACTCCTATTAGTTGGCCAAAATTGCTCTAAACTTGTTGATGAACCTTTTCCTTTCACCCAGAATGACCATCCCTAGCCTAGGTGATTTAGGAATGTTTTAGGGTTTAGGGTTACAACTATTTTGGGTCCCAACAGATTGGCACCATTGCTAGGGAGTGAAATAAAAGTTTGATCAGTTTGAAGCCTCTCTATAACAATGATTTGTATTTGTGCCTTTTGTTTGGATAAGTTTGGCATCTCATCAACCTATGCCAACAAATTGGTGCCATTGCCAGGGATTTGCTTTTTGTTGTGTGGATTCAGATTTGATAACCTTTGCAACAATCACTAAATAATAAGTTCTTCCCATCAGGGAAGTGGTGACTCCATTAGTAAAAAACCTAGAAAATTAGTTTTCAAGAGTATTGAAATGGATAGAGGAAGAAACTAGGGACAACCTGGACATGGGGAATCCTCTAGTAGTATAGGAAATTGAAGGGGTAGATATAGGGAAAGAAGACCTCGTATGGTACCCTTAAGGAATACCCAAGATAATGCATTTGTTGGCCTTAGAAGTCAATATCAGTATACTTCTAAGGACTCTGCTGATAATATACTCAGAACAAGTAGGAGAATAAACATTGATTGATATGATGTGTAGAGAAATGAAAATGTTATTGGTAGAGGGAGCAAGGATAGATCTAATGATCCCTACTTGAGGATGTTTGGGATGCCCCGTGATAATGAAGAAGCATATAAAAATATTAGGCATCCTAGTTCTCCCACCAAGACAATTGAAAGCCAACATGATACTGTCCCAAATGAGGGTGATCAACAATAGCAACCTGATGTGAGGAAAGAGAAAGGATAATCCATGATGAGCTAGATTTGCTTGATCATCTTAGAAATAGGCAAAGAGAGGTGCAAGCCTTGATTGACCAACAACAAGATCAACTTGCTCAACTAGCCCAGCAAAACCTGAATGCCCAACAATAGGGAAATAATTTGTAGATTAACAAAAATGATCAACAACAACAAAGACAACAACATCAGCAACATAATCAGTAGGGCCATAACTTTTAGGCAAATTCTAGACAACAACAAGTGAGACAACAAGGTGTAGATAATGTCCATACTCAAAATATGCACACTCAGCCTCTACAAAATCAAATGAATCAGCAACATGGAAATATTCAGAATGTTAGACCTCTATTTAGAAGACAAGCACAAAGGTTTCTTCCATAGAGGCAACCTTTGGGAGCTAAAAGGTACAAGCAACTTGACTTTATTGTCATACCTAATTTTCCTAATCCCATTCCAACTGAGATTAGAGGGAAAATTCCTAGGTTTCAAGGAAATCATGTAGTCACTAGTGAAGAACACTTGAGACACTTCATCATTATCACAGATGAGTATGAGATTGAGGATGAAGATGTGATGATGAAGTTGTTTGTGCACTCATTGGAAGAAAGTGCCAAAGAATGGTACAAGGCACTCTCTGATAATAGCATTGACACATGGGAGGAGTTCATGACAGTGTTTAGACTACAATATGGGGATATTATTGACCCCAAATTTTCTATCCATGAGCTTGTGCAACAATCAAGAAGGGAATTAATGAAACTATTGCTGACTTCAATGGAAGATTCTTTTGATGACAATGAGAAAAGCACCACCTCAGATGAGACCTAATGAATCCATGTGTTTAGTTTTATATTGTGGTGCCTTTGATTATAAAATTGGTTATTTGTTGACGGACAAGAGTCCTCAAACACTAAGGGAGGCCTATGTTGTGGCCATCAACATTGAAAGTAACATGAGAGCATCCAACAAACATGTTAAGAGATCTAATGTGAAGATTTCTTAGCTAGATACAGCATCTTTTAATAAGCCTCTCACAATTGAAGACAAGTTGGATAAGCTTATGGGGGTTATGAAAGACCTATCTTACAAAGTTGCTCAAAATGATAAAGGGTTGCCACCACAAGGTGCTGCAACACATTTCAATGAAGGTCAAAGACTACATAATAGACCTTACAATACAGATTGGTCTAAGAGACCACAAAAAAATAATAGACAAGTTGCTCCTAGGCATGTTAGTTTTAAATAGCCTGAGATGGATACCCCTGATCCATTGAGTAAGGATCAAGCAAATTTTCAAGATGAGAGTCTTTGGTGCCAAGTGTGTTTTCTTCCCCATGACCTAGTAAACTATGCAGTTTCTCATTCAATGAGCAGAGATGAGGAATTTCCCAACAAAGAGGGTGGAGCTGAATATTATGAGGAGGAGATAAATTAGTTTGACACCCAGGGGTTTGAGTAGATGGGTCATGATATAAATTATGACAGCTATGAGGATGATGATCATATTTTCTAATATGATCATGATGAAGGTCAAAAGATATATCACTTGCCTGCTCATGATTGTGGGCACTTGAGGGATCTCATGCAAAGGAAGTACAAATAATCTAGACCTTTTGAGAAGGATGTGAAATCTCTCACTAATGCTGCCATCTTGCAAGTTCAAGGGGGATATCAGTTGAGAAACATGCAAGTGCCAACATAGAACTCCCCTGCTACTCAGTTAGGACATGGTGCATTGGCTGGTGAAAAGCAAAAGCAAAAGATGAATGTGGAATAGAAAAGCAGTACTGCTCTAAATAAGATTGTGCTTGAAAAGAAGAAGTTTCTAGTGCAGCCAGTAGCAGCAAAACATAAATATGTACAAAAGAACCTAACATCAAAGGTGCAATCAGTTACTTCGCCCATTTTAGGGGTCCATTATCTAAAAGATTACAATAAATGCGATCAGCCTCAAGTTCAAAAGGAATCAGAAAAAGAGAAAGAGAAGACAAAGGAAGAAGGTAAGGATATCTCATCCTCTCAAGTAATACCTTATATTCCTTTTGCAAATGATGTAACTATTTCATCTGATACTCCTTTTCCAAATTATCTCCCTATTGACATGGCTCAAGTATTTAGCCAAATTAGAATTTCTATGCCAATAGTGGAACTCCTTAGGATTCTTGAGCATAGGGATAGAGCAAGGTCTCTTATGACTACCATAGAAGCACAAAAACAACCTATTGTTGAACCCAGTGATGATGAGACCATAGAAGTATATCTGGGATCAACTGTTGTTAATAGCAGGATGGGAGTTGACCCATTTTTCACCATATTGAACATAAACGGATGGTTGTTACACAACTGCATCCTTGATTCTGGTGCTTCCAATAATGTTATGCCCTTGTCTATAATTAATAAATTGGGATTGAAAGTGTGTAAGTCTTTTGGCAAGTGTTTTGCTATGGACTCTAGAGAGGTAAATGTGATTGGTCTTGTCAAGGATGTTGAGGTCAATTTGGCTGCATACCCTGATAAGTCATTTTTAATGGACATAATTATTGTGGATTGCCTTGCTAAGTGGGGTATGCTACTATCAAGAAAATGGGAAGCCTCTATGGGTGGAAGTATCCATATGGATCTTTCATATGCAACTATTCTAGTACAGGGTGTAGATGTGAAGTTGTATAGGGAATAGAAGGTAGAAGATGAACACATAGAAGATAGATACAAAATAGAGGATGATCATGCAAATTTCTTTGACACTGACATAGACCATTTCATGGGATATAGTAGTGATGATAATCCTAATTTGGAGGCTTTACCTTCTAACCCTATTACTCCTATTTATAGTACAACTGATTTGTGGACTTTATATTTTGATGGTGCATATTCAAGGGAAGGCTTAGGTGCTGGTATTGTCCTAATGGCACCTAATGTTGATCAGTTTGTTAGGTCTTTTAGACTTGATTTTTAGTGCACCAGCAATGTGGCTGAATTGAGGCACTATTGTTAGGCTTAAATGTTTCCCATAAACATGGAATCACATGTCTGAGAATACTTGGTGATTCAAAATTGATTGTGCAATAGATTAGAAAGATATTTGTTGCCAAGGAAAAAATATTTAGAGGGTATCAAAATGTAGTTTGGGACACAATGGAATTGTTTAATGCCATTGGCATTGAATGGATTGAAAGAACAAAAAATGAAGAAGCAAGTTCCCTTGTTGTCATTGGTTCAAAATTTGACCCTCAAATGAATTTCCCCATGGCTAATATGTTGTGGAGGTACTCGCAAGGCCAACAATTCCTGATAACATTTATAGTTAGCAGGTTTTCAATGACACCAATCAAATTTTTAGTTTTATGAATAGCATGATGAATTTGAAAATCAATTGATTGATTGGTAGCTAATGATGGAAGTGACAGATGGTAAGGAAACTCTGTTTGGAACTGAGGTTGTGCAATTAAAGAAAATAACTTTTCTAAAAGGGTTGGTAGCATTAGAAAGAGTGTTTGACAATTTAGACTGATGGAAGAGTAAAGGTAAACCTTTTGTAGAGGATAATGTTGAAGGTGTAAACCTTGGAACTAGGGAGGCACCTAGAATGGTTTACATTGGGAAGAAGTTGAAGCCTCATGAGAAGCAAATTCTGATTGCTCTGCTCAGAAAATTCAAGGAGTGTTTTGTATGGTCCTATGATGAGCTTAAGGATTATAGGGAGGATCTATTCCAACATACCATTCCCATTGAACTTGATGCAAAACTATTTAGGCAAAAATAGAGGCCTATAAATCCTACCATTTCTCCCAAGATGCAAAAAGAATTGTTGAAGATGAAAGAGGGAAGCATTGTAAAACCTATCAGACATTCTGAGTGGGTATCCAACCTTGCCCCAGTAAGAAAGAAGAATGGGGACATTAGGTTGTGTGTTGATTTTAGAAATTTGAACATCAAATCCCTCAAAGATAACTACCCTCTCCCAAGCATGGACTATTTATTACAGAGGGTTGTTGGTTCAGAGTTGATGTCAATGATGGATGGATTCTCTGGATACAACTAGGTGCTAATTAAGGAGTTTGAACAACACAAAATAGAATTCACCACTCCTTGGGGGACCTATGTGTACCTAAGAATGCCATTTGGTTTGAAGAATGTTGGGTCAACATTTCAGTGAGCTATATGTTGCAAGTATGTGCCTAACCGGTGTTGTCATTGATGTCAACATATTTGTGTTGTCATTGTTGTCAACTATACTCTTATTTTGTTATGAGTTAGATGCTTTGTATTTTCCGATGCAAGTGTTGAAAAAATAAGTAAGTGATCCTAATGCTGAGGATATTGAGAAAATTAGTTCCTCTGACAGAAATAGTGAGGTGCAGTGGAAACAGTGTATTGCAAAGTATCCTTATTTACAGAACATCAGTCCAATAGTTTGCGCCACATTTCCTGTAGAATGAATATCTTTGTCTACGAATTGATAGTTATTTATAGGCATGTCTGAAGATTCTATGTTCCAAGTTTGAGCCTGCAGTATAGAGATTTGAGTGAGTTATGTTCACCAGAGTAAAAGTTGCTTTTTATGGGTATGCACTACTGACAGAGACATTGTATTCTGCTCCACATCCCTCCACATTGAAGTTTCATAGTCTACGGTTCTGGAATTAAGTTGGTAATGATGTTAAGTGCCTTCAACTTCAATGGTTCATGATTTTGTGGTTTGCAAGTGATCTTTTCCTTATGATAGTAGATGGCATTTTGTTTATATGCTCCGGTTTGAAGAATCTTCTTGACATAGTGGTTAGAGATTGTGCGGTTGTTCCTATTGATTAAAATGTGCTTGTGGATGTCTCTTGATCATGTTCCTACATTTGGATTGGTTTGCAAAGAAAAATTTGGATCATGGATGAAGAATGTTCTTAGAAGACTTAATGATAAAACTAGTCTTGGCTAACCTGGTTGTTTCTACTACTTGCGGAGATGCATAGAAGATTGTAGAAGCGTGTTGTGGTGTGAAAGATTATTTTTGAGTCCCAACTAAGGTGTTAAGTGATCTTCATACATCTTTCTCTTAGCTAATCTTGTTTAGGTCCAGACCTATTTTCTATGTATGTTTGTAATGCCGACCTTGGAGATTGCTCCAATGGTTGACGAATGTAATGCCGACCTTGATGTACATTCCAAGGTTGATGAGTTGTATAAAAACATGTAATGTAGTTGCAAAAAGTGTGTGGAAGTGTGAAAATGAAAATATAAGTGCGAAGGTGTAAGAAGAGCATAGTAGAGGTGATATATTGTGCTTCAATGGAACTAAACTCAGGCATGAAGTAGATGCTACCAAATCAATTCACCAATCCTTGGCAGTGAGCCACCCCTTGGTAGTGAGTCGTTCTTAGCAGTGAGCCTTAACATTGGTAGGAACATTTGCAGTGGGCATTATCGGTAGTGAGCCTTAAGGCAGTGAGCCTCTGATTTTGGGTATTGCTATGACTTATTTATTTTTGTGGGCTAACACCCACCATGGTTTTTCCCTTATAGGGTTTTCCACGTAAAAAATCTAGTGTTTCATGTGTTGAATGTGTTATTATGTTGAGCTTCTTATTTCATGCTTTCATGGTTAAATCTAAATAACAGTAAATAAGTGTTTGATTTGTTGATGTTCATAAGTGTTCAAACTTTTAGGGACAACTAATTCACCCCCACTCTCAGTTGTCCGGTGCTTTTCAACACTATGGATGTAGCTTTTGCTGGTCTCATTGATGAGATCATGGTGGTTTATCAGGATGACTTGACAACATTCTCAAAAGAAAGAGGTGAGCACTATAAGCATCTTGAGGTAATCTTCCAAAGGTGCTTGGAATATGGGATTTCTTTGAATCCTAAAAAATGTCAGTTATGAGTTAAAGAGGGCAAGCTACTTGGGCACATTGTGTCAAAAGATGGGGTAAGGATAGATCCATAATTAGTCAAGGCTATTGATCTCATTCCCCAACCCAAATTAGTTAAAGGAATATAGTCTTTTTTTGGGCAAATCAACATTGTTAGAAGATTTGTTCCAAATTTTTCCGAAAAGACTAAGGCCATTTCTAAAATGCTCAAGAAGGGGCAATCTATTACATGGGAGAAAGATCCATCTGAAGAATTCATTGATATCAAATAAACTATCAAGGAGGCACCTATACTGATAAGTCCAAATTATTCTAAACCCCTTTAGCTATTTTCCTTTGCTTCTTTTTATACTATTGTTGTTTTACTTCAAAAGAATGAAGATGGATTTGAACAGCCTATTGGATTCTTTAGCAAGTCTTTACATGATACTGAATTGAATTATTCCATAATGGAAAAGAATGCGTATGCATTGGTTAAGGCCATAAAGAATTTCAGATCTTATTTCACAAGGGCCACGATCATACCATATATGCCACACACAATAGTGAAGGATATCTTCACACAACAGGAAGCTTCTGGGAGAAGGTGCAGATGGATTAATAGGATCCATGAATATGACATGGATGTATAGGTCACAAAGATGGTTAGAGGCCAAGGCTTAGCTAAGATGATGGCTAATTCCAACTTAGAGGTAGCTGAGGTGGATGAGGTAAATGCTTCTCAATCTACTGGTATATGTGCTTTGGCTGACAATCCATGGTATAAGAATGTTATATTTTATCTTGAGAACATGAATTGTCCACCATGTATGGATGAAAGTCAGAAAAGAACACTCAAGCTAAAATCCCAAAGGTATGTTGTGATCCAAAATGAGCTCATGTGGAGAAATCACGAAGGTGTATTTCTCAAGTGTTTGGATCAAGAGAAAGCTAAAATAATGATGAATGAATGTCATCATGGTGTTTGTGGGGGGCATTTCAAAGCTAAAACCATTGTCCATATTATTTTAAGAGTTGGATATTGTTGGCTGACCTTGTTCAAGTATGTGGCACAAGAGATAAGAAAGTGTGATGCTTGCCAAAGATTTTCTGGCAAGCTGAGATTTGCTGGGGCATTACCCCTGTTACCTCTTGTTGTAGACGCACATTTCTAGTAGTGGGGAATTGACTTCATTGGAGAAATATAGGAAAGGTCCAACAATGGTTTTCAGTGGATCCTTGTGGCCACTGATTACTTCACCAAGTAGGTAGAGGTAGTCCCCACTTGCAACACAACTTCCAAGGTGGTCATTGACTTCATAGTAAGCAATATAATCACCAGGTTTAGAGTGCGAGGTAGGATTTTGGAAGACAATGAAATGTGTTTCAGATCTCAAGAGATGTTGAACATGTGTTCTAAATTTGGCATAAACCTTGTGCATTCATCTCCTTATCACCCCTAAGGTAATGGACAGGTTGAGTCAAGTAATAAAAGACTGATGAAAATCATAAGAAGGACACTAGATCAAAATAAGAAGAGATGGGATAACAGTTTGAAGTATGCCCTTTGGGCTGATAGGATAACTTTCAACAGATCCATTTGTAGAAGCCCATTGGTATATGGAGTAGAATTGAAGATGTCCATCAACATAGAGTTGCTAGTACACTAGCTACTATAAGAAATTGAAGGGGAGCAACATGATGCAATGTCTCAAAGGATCTTACAGCTAAATGAGATTGAAGAATAGAGAAAAGATACACATGACAAAATGTTGCACCAAAAGTAGAAAATGAAGCTCTTATTTGATAAGAGTACTATGTCAAGAGACTTCCAGGTTGGTAACTTGGTGCTTCTCTAGGATGCAAGATCTAAAGATAAAGGGAAACATGGAAAATTCAGTTCCTTATGACTTGGGACTTATGAAGTTACAAAAAAATTAGAGCTCAATGTCTACCGTTTGATGACCCTAGAAGGAGAATTGCTGGAGCTACCTATTCATGGTCAACTTTTAGAACATTACTTTTCATAAGTAATGATTTCCTTCAAATTTTGTGATGAAATCTTGCTATATCTAATATTTTTGATTTCGAGCAGTCTTGACCACCGTTGGTCTTGATGGTCTTTTGTTTCTGTTCATGTGCATCATTTTTTGATGGTTTGCTTGAAGATCTAAATTCTCGCTATGCCATTGCTTGGCACACATCCCCAACTAGAGCCACTGTTGGGACTCCTATTTTCCATGCCTCAAAATTGTAAAATATTGTCAAAATTCCATCAAAAATCTTAATTGTGCCTTTCTTCCTTAAAAACCCATCAATTATACCTGATCTAAGACAATTTTAAATGGGTTCTTGTTATCCTATTTTGCCCCCTTGGCCAAATAGTCTAAAGATCCATGAGATTCTGGTGTTTTCTCCTCTGGAATGCAAGACAAAACATCAAAAAAATGACAAAGTCCTAAAAATCTTGAGTTTGCCTTGTGTTTTCAATGTTGTCAGAGTTTCAGAGTTCAGAATTTTGATCTTTAGCGTTCCATCTGCATTGTCTTTGAACCCTGCCCCTTTACCTTCAATCTCCTAAGTATTTAGTGTTCATCAGACTTTTGAGTTCCTCTATGTTGCAAGTATGTGCCTAATCGGTGTTCTCATTGATGTCAACATATCTGTGTTGTCATTGGTGTCAACTGTGCTCTTGTTTTGATGCTTTCTTGTAATGAGTTAGATGCTTTACATTGGCTTATATAATTTTTGGAGATAATGAGTAAGTGATCCTAATATTGAGTTTCCAAGTGCTTTTGAGAAAATTTGCTCCTCCGGTGGAAACAGTGTATAGAAGAGTATCTTTGCTTACGGCAGAATAGTCTAGTATCTATTGCTCTGAATTTCATATAGAATGAATATCTTTGTCTATGGATTACAAGTTGTCTAGAGTCATGTCTGAAGATGCTATGTTCCATGTTTGAGCCTTCAGTATGAAGATTTGAGTGAGTTATGTTTACCAGAGTAAAAGTTGTTTTTTTGAGTATTCACTGGTGATAGGGAGAAATTATTCTTCTCCGCATTTCTTCACATTGAAGTATTATGATCTGTGATTCATGAGTTAAGTTTGAAATGATGATAAGTGTCTTCAACTCTAGTGGTTCATGATTTTGTGGTCTGCAAGCTATCTTTTCTCTATGACAGTAGCTGACAGTGTTGTTTATGTGCTCCGATTTGAAGTATCTTCTTGACATAGTGGTTAGAGATTGTGCGGTTGTTCCTGATGAATACAATGTGCTTGTGGATGTCTCTTGATCATGTTCCTACCTTTGGATTGGTCCGCAAAGAGAAATTTGGATTGTGGATGAAGATTTTTCTTAGAAGACTTAATGTTAACACTAGTCTTGGTTGACTTGGCTGTTTTCATTACTTACAAAGATACTTTGAAGATTGTGAAAGCATGTCGTGACGTGGAAAATTGTATTTGAGTCCCAACTAAGGAATAACATGATCCACATACATCCTTCCCTTAGCCAATTTTGTTTAGGTCTAGACCTATTTCTATGTATGTTTGTAATGCTGACCTTGGAGATTGTTCCAATGGTTGATGAATGTAATGACAACCTTGATGTACATTCCAAGGTTGATGAATTGTATAAAAGCATGTAATTTAGTTGCAAAAAAGATGTCCAAGTGCAAAAATGAAAAGATAAGTGCAAAGGTGTAAGAAGAGTAGAGTACAGGAGTTATACTGTGCTTCAATGGAACTGAACCCATGCATGGAGTAGATGCTATTAAATTAGTTCACCAATCCTTGGCAATGAGCCACCCCTTGGGAGTGAGCTGATCTTGGTAGTGATCCCTAACATTCGCAATGAGCATTTTGGGCAGTGAGCCTCTATTTTTCAGTATTGCTATAACATATTTATTTCTGTGGGCTAACACCCACCATGGTTTTTCCCTTATAGGGTTTTCCATGTAAAAAATCTGGTGTCTCATGTGATTGGAT
The DNA here is from genome assembly GCA_027924645.1 of Cunninghamia lanceolata. Lineage (NCBI taxonomy): Eukaryota > Viridiplantae > Streptophyta > Pinopsida > Cupressales > Cupressaceae > Cunninghamia > Cunninghamia lanceolata. Next base: position 3,521,535 of record BSBN01000842.1, on the reverse strand, counting down.
GTGTTATTGTGTTGAGCTTCTTGTTTCATGTTTTCATGGTTAAATCTTAATAACAGTAACACAACATTTGATTCTAAAGGTAGACCCATCCACAGCTGATATTCAAAATGGTCTCTCAAGCATCTTGATGGAGGGAAATATTGTCAATCAAGGAAGCAAATGGACTCAGTTGATAGAGCATTTCAAAGGATTAGGAGCCGATGAAGACATAGAGACTCAAAAGGTTAAATATTTAGAGTATTGTAAAAGCTTTGCTCAAGAAATTTGTCTCATATGCCATCAATGTCAACTCTAATGCCTCTCAGCTGCCCCTTTTAAGATATTTGTTGCATTTATGGTTGCAGGTGATGAATCAGTTGGGGAATTGAAGAGACAAAATATCTCCCATTTGCTTCAGGGCTCTCAATATTTTCTTCATTGAATTTTTGCAGATAGGCCATGCCTTTGCAGGGATACTTTCTGTCAAGGCCCATGGGGGTGAATTTATTGTGGCAAGTGAGTTAGGTCAAATGGAAAATCAAATGCTATATATACATGTCTCAAGATGTATTAGAGGGGGTCTTTTGTGTATTTTTAGGCAGTCAAGTGCAGATCTCTCTAGGGTTTCAAAGAGAAAAAGTTCCAATTTTCTAGCAGTAAAGACATAGATCATGAAAGGTTTTTTATATTGATTTCAGCTATTAGTGTATGAATTTCTCCTTATTCTTATGTAATCTTTCAAGGAAATCTTGAATTTCTTTTAGGGTTTCCTCTTGCCACATTTCATGGTATGACTGTAACCATTGATCAGATGAATGAACAAATTCTTAAAACATTACATGCTATGTGATGATCTCTTTTATGGTTGTAGATGATTGATTGTATCTTGATAAAGGATTACTAAACACATTCTCCATTGATTGTTGTTTTTCTTGCATCTGAATATCTAGAAAGTGCATGTTTCATTTCTCTTGTTGTTTTCTTCCTTCTGTTGAACTGTGGACTCTGTAACCCAATATATTAGGAACCGGTCTGAAGGTTTTCATGAGCACCCACACTCTTAAAAATCAGAACAAACTTATCATATGTGAAGAAAGTAATTATTTTTTATGTCTTGCAAATAAGCATACCTGCACTTTCCATTGTTTATGGGAGTGCCTTTTCATCATCTATATAGGGGTTATTAGTGACAACTAGTTATTTTAGGTCCAGTGACAGCCTTTGGGGCTTAAAAGATGAGTTAGGTTTGGTTGTTCTTTCATTTTTAGTTGTTCATCTAGTGTTGAAACCAATACCTATTCAGGTATACCCCTTGGAATATCCCTCCCGAGTCTAAGCTGAGCTCAAACTACAAAGGAGCCTACCCACTCTTGTTAGTTGGCCAAAATTGCCCTAAACTTGTTGATGAACCTTTTCCTTTCACCCAGAATGGCCATCCCTAGCCTAGGTGATTTAGGAATGTTTTATGGTTTATGGTTATAGCTATTTTGGGTCCCAACACCTGGTATGCAAGGTTGGACAAGTATTTGTTGCAATTAGGGTTCAATAAGGGTACTACAGATAGTAATCTCTATTTCAAAATTAATGATGATCAAATTCTGATTGTTGTAGTCATTGTTGATGATATTACCTTTGAAGGCAATGAAGGTATGTGTAAGAAATTTTTAGAGGAAATGCAAAAGGAATTTGAGATGTCTATGTTTGATGAAATGAATTTCTTTCTAGGACTATAAATCACTCAATTAGAAAAAGGAATTTTCATTTCTCAGTCCAAGTATGTGAAAGATTTGTTGAAGTTTGGAATGGAGGATTCTAAGCCAGTATGTACCCCTATGGTAACTGGTTGTAAGATGAGCAAGAATGATGAATCATCTAAGACTAATAAGAAAAAGTATAGATCTATGATTGGAGGACTGCTTTATCTAACCCATACAAGACCAGATATAATGCATGCAGTTTGTCTTATGGAAAAATTTCAAGAAGATCCTAGAGAGTCACATGTGATGGCAGTTAAGAGGATCATGAGGTATTTAAAAGGCACTTTAGACTATGGATTGTGGTATCCCAAAGATACTGATTTCACTCGTAGTGCTTATACAAATGCAGATTGGGCTAGAGATGTTGATGATAGAAAAAGTACAAGTGGAGGTGCTTTCCTCTTGGGTAATAGATTGGTTTCATGGTCAAGAAAGAAGCAAGAATCAATTTCTTTGTCTACTACAGAAGCAGAATATATTGTTGTGGCATGTTGTTGTACTCAAGTGCTATGGATGAAGTGTAGTGCCCCCTTGTCATTGGCTTGTGATAGCAGTGGTTTTGCATTGCTCTTTGTCAAATTGGTGACAGTTGTTAGTCGTTCATTGCATTGATTCAGTCTAAGACAATTGATTAGTAGGTCATGATTTATGTTATTTTGATGAACTATGTTTGATTGGTATAATTAGACAGGTATTATGAGTTTATGATGGCCCTATTGTTATTTTAGTTATGATGCGAATTAATATCATCATGTGTTATTTGAATTGTGGTGGTTGAATTCAGATAAAAGTTGTTATGATACTGTTTCAAGAGCAGAGACGGTGTAGAACTACTCGCTGCGAGTACCCTACTACGCCGCGATTCTCTGACTGTCTGTGTGTGTTGGCATATATGTGTTTGATTTTATACAACCAATTGCTCGGATGCAGGCTGCAGGTACCGAACCTCAACTCCACCTGATATAGCAGGTTCAAGCGGGTTCTTACACCAATGGGTATTAATGATGGGAGATAATGCGAGGTCTATTCCACTAGGTTGGTCCTTGTCTTCTGTTGTTGTCTCGAGTCGTGGTCTTGCCTTGTTATGTTGGGTATCTCGTGTTGTGATGTATAGTCGAGTCATGTTAATAATGTTTATTTGTGGTTGGAAAAATACTTTTATGATCTATTATTAACTAATAATGCTTCTATTATGATTATTACATAATATTTGATAGAAATTTAATTAATAATTTTAATAGTAATAATAGATAAATTATAAATATTTAATATCATATTAAATGAGTAAATATCCTTTGTTAAATACTATTTTATATTGTATTTATAAGTTTAATTTTATTAATAGTGAGTTGTCGTATGAGTGGTTATAAATTATAAGATTGGAAGAATCTTTCTGGTGGTGGAAAATTTAATGAAATTTAATGTATTTAATTTTTTGAGGAAGTGGATTCCAGTAACGGGAGAGTTATGGGATGGAAATTATGGTTTTGGCTATTTTTATGATAGTAGGATTAATTGAAGGGATCATGGAAAATTTTAGGGGGGGAAAAAAGGGGAGCACTTGGGGAAATTCATCTGCAAATTTGTGAAGGATGGGAAGATGGCAGAAAGAAGCAGAGAAGGGAGTGCATCTTTTGGAGATCACAGAAAGGAAAAGATTCAAGGGAAACAAGGGCGTATTCCAGGTAGCTAGCACGGGCATCACATGCCTCTTCCTCAATATCATGTATGTAACTTGAATCATTTCTTCTACCAAATGCTTTGCTCGTAGGTATAACACTTTTGAACAATCCATGTTGTGCATATCCTGTAATTATTGCATATCAAGAGATGTCTTATCCTTGACGTATATCGTCAGCGTGCTTTGTCTGTGCTCCCTTGTTATGTATACATGACAACCAGAGCATTTTCAACTATAATATCTCTATAAATCTATGGTCCTTGATGTTGTTATGAATGAACCTTCATTATTTCAGGAGATCTAACATCGCATAATTTTCAGCTCAAGACTAATTTTTCTCAGATTACTTTATTTGGCATCACCAGAGATCTCTGCAAGTTAGAGTGCTTTTTCTAAAATTGGCCCAACGATATTTTAACTTCTAATTCAAACCATGTTTGTATTTTATTAGTACCCGAAGCTTCTTGCAAAACCATTATGGATTGTATCTTGCCATTGTAGCATAGCACAAGGCTATTTTTCTTTCCCTTGCTCTCCAGTCATAAACTCTACAAGAAATATCTGGGCAAAAAAACTTGCATTCTGATAGATTTTCACATGAAGTTGATAAAAGAAAACCTATTGCACCCTTCACACCATGATTTCAAACTAGTCATAGTCTAGTTGATATGTTATCATTGTTTATAGACTACCACTTGCACTGGAGAATAATGCCGATAGGATCAACCAACAAGTTTGGAAAGTTTGTAGGTGTGAGACATTTCTGAGCACTATAATGCTCACATATAAAAGCAACTAATCATGTCTTCCAAATACACCTCTCATTTTCATATTGTGCACCCATTTTAGCATAATGTTGGCAAAGGTTGTAGGGATTGGTTTTACTCTAGCGAATTTCAATTGCTTGAAAGTCTTACAAACATGCACAACAAATCCATTTTGTGTATATCCTGTTACTTCATGCATTCTGAGTGATGACAAATCTTGAGGAATTCAATTAATCAGATTTTAGGAGCCTTTCTTATGTTTCCACATTTTGCATATGTGATTTTGTCACCCAGCCTGCCAATTACATTTGCCTGGAAGTAATTATAGCCTGAGTAATGTCGTAACACTGTAATCTTTGCATTCCTTGAGGTGTCATCCGTTTGAGCTAATTTACCAAACTGTTTGCATGTATAGATTTAAGTGTTTAATTATCACATGGGTTGTAGAATAAGAAGAAACTTTTCTAGCATTTGGGTCCTTAAAATCTTCAAGAGAACAATTGTATACTAATTGGACATATTCAAGATTAGTCATAGTTTCCATGCCTCCCTCACTCCATTCATGCCACCATTAGTTACGTACAATGGCATACCCTTTTCAATTGTTGTTTTATTAAAGTTTGGTATTGCTCAATGTATGTTCTCTATGGAGAATGATATGTGTATCTCTGTGATTAAAATTTAAGGTGCAAAATATAGTCTTAGTTTGTAAAGTAAGCTCCATATGTTATTCTTAGAAATCTAAATCTTGTTGGTAGTTAAATCAGTGTTGGCAGAAGCAATTCTATAATGGAAAATCAATATTATTCTTCTTTGATTCAATTTTAATTTCCTGAGTAATGATGTTATAGTTGAATTTATACGGCTTTAATATTAGTATTTCTATAGGTGATCGGAACCAGTTTAAGATTTGATTTTAAGGTTTGAGCTGTAGGTTGAGTTTAATCTTTCTTTAGGTAAATCTACACAAGAAAAGATTTTAATTGATTCTTTATTTAGATAATAGTAATACATTATATATTAGTGTTTATAGAAGCTAATTGTTGTAGAGTATTAGATGTAAATCAAAATAAATAATTAGCATTGTAGTTTACTAGTTAGACGTCTAACTGATGTGTGGTCATGTTAACTATTACATTACATTAGAATGTATTATTATTCTACCTGAATAGGGTTTTATTATTAACTCCTCTGTCATTGCCTAACATAGAATGGAGAGACCGTTGGCATGCAACCGATGTGGGTATGGTTGAAATAGTAATGTGATTGTTGTCAAGCAGTGTTTGGGTATAATCTAGTCAGCCATTGGAACCTACTAAGCATGCTGTGTCAGGGTTGAGTTTAGGATAATCATGGAAAAATGATGTGTAGCTAGTAGAAAGAAATAAAAGAATGATGGAAAAAGAAATCATAACCAATAGTCTCAACTTGTCCCAAACAAATCTTGGCAAATTGAAATCGATGATTGTATAGTTAATTGTTTGACCTTAAATTATTTAGCCTGTTTTAATTTGTGTTAGCTTGTTTGAAAGAAAGAAAATTAGTAGATTGTGGTAAATAGTCTATTGCGATAGTAAATTATGCTTTTAAAGATATTTATCCTATTTTCATGAATGTGCTCATAGAGTTAGTAGATTGGAAGGTGCTTATTGGAGAAATATTTATGTTATAGTTGTTTTGATTTTGTTTGTAATTATTTTAACGTCGGAGAAAGATTTTGCTTATTGTAAATAAAGTTCTTATAGATGTTTATTTAGAAATGATAAGTGGCAGATCTTAAATGGTAAGTTAAATTAATTAGGGTTGTAATGATTTGAAAATTGTAGTAGGGCAGTTAGTAGATGGCATGTAAAGGAAATTACAAGTACTGTTGTGGTTCTACGATTGGTAATTGTTAGGAAATGGACTTAAGGGAATGTATTTACTTTTAGTTGTCTTTGGAAATTGTAGAAGTAATTCGTATTAATGTTCCTGATTCATGAGGTAGCAATATTGTGCTTTGGGTATTAATTACCTTGTTAAATATTAATCTTTTGGTCAGGCTTGTAATATTCTATTTCGTGCTTCATGAACAGAGGATATCATCGTATATGTAGTTTCTTCATTTTAGATACTTTTATTTTGGAAATCAAGGAATTGTGTTTTGTTATATTAAGGGTAATTAGAGTGTCTTTGACTTGGGATTGATTTATTAATGGAATTATTTTATGAGCTTTCTTTGACCTTTGTTTAAGTAAGGATGTTCAGTTTATGGTTCACCATTCTTGCCCTATTAACTCCTAAAGTTTTGAAGTTTTGCTATTTGTGATAACTTGATGTAAGTTGATTTCTTGATTGAATCTGGAGTCCTTTGAAACTCTTACTCGAACTCCTCCTTGGTCATAGCTTATGTTTGTATTGGAGTATTATGTTACCTTGGGGTGGAGCTTGGTCTATGTTGGTTTGTTGTGAAGTAGGAATCTTGTGTGATGTCATGGCCGCTTGTTGTCAATGTGGAAGTGTTGACCTTGTCTGATTATGGTTTCTTTATCTTTGGTTGGACCTAACTCCAGAGGTGAGGTGTCTTGATCATTGGTCTAGATAGTGGCATGTCAATGTAATGGGATATCTAGATTTTCATATCTTGTAATGAATGAGAATGGTCTCTTGAATATAGTTCTTGGGTTCTTGATGGTATTGCTTCAAATTTTGATGGGTTTCTATGGACTTATTATTGTGGCCTAGTGAATGGTGTAAGTTATGGCTCGGATCTGATTGGTGACTATTACCTGTATGTGTGGTATGTATGTTTGATCAGAGAACGCTAAGGGAGTGGCTTTCATGGTGGGGCCGGTGCCTAGTGAGAGGTCGCCTGGGTAACCCCATGGAAGTTGTAAGCATGTGAAAAACTTAATAACTTAATCAAGAGGGTTGGGGTATTAAAACACTTGACAAGATAAGTAAGAGACCTCACCCATGCCTTGAGTGCTCTCACAGGCTAAGGATGGGATGAGAAGGCTTGGTTGGCAAGGCCGAGCTCCTTGTCTCCATGAGAGGACCTGTCGGCTCCGCATGTGTCACCCTATGGGGCCGGCGCCTAGAGAGAGGCTGCCAGGGTAACCATAGATGGGGGCCAGCTTCTGGGGATAGATAGCATGGGTAACCCATGTTAGGACCATACGATGACACTCTCCTTACGCAGTTCTGTTGTTTCTTCGTAGTACCTCTGGAGTGATGTCTTGTCTTGTGCAGCTTTGATGATATGGTCGGTTGTGTCAAGTCAGTTATCGTTCTTTTATTTTTTGATGTTGTTTCTTGGCTTAGAGGAATCCTTGTCTTTATCTCCTAGCTCGGAGGGGTGGACCTTAGGGTTCCACATGGTTGGGTGGTAAGAGCTATCCATTGGTCTCTTTTTTTTGGAGATGCGGTTCGAGTTCTGTGCAGAGGTGTTCCAGTTCTAGTTTACTTTCTTATGCATTCTTTTGTAAATTGACAAGATCGGTCTTGTAATCTTGTAATCTTGTACTATGACCTTGATAAATTAACTATCTTGCTAATGTAAAAGTTGATTTGATTTATAGCAGTAGTAAAATGGTTATCTCTTGTGTGGTTTATACTTTATATTCTCTAATGCAATTATGTTTCCCTAGAGGAGTTAGAAGTGCACTTTTCTTCATGTCATGTATTATGATATCTTTGGTTACTCCTATTGCATTTACTTGCTTCAAAAAAAATTAGTTCTGTAATTTTGTACTTTTAGCCTTGCACTCTAGGGTTGCATGACGGGGCATTACATGAAGAAAACATTGAAGAATATAAGAGTTGTGTATGGAGAACCAATTTCAATCTTTTGTGACAATACAAGTGCTATAAACATTTCAAAGAATCTAGTGATGCACTCAAGAACAAAGCATATATCAATAAGGTATCACTTTCTAAGAGAAAAGGTAATAGAGAATGAAGTAAATATGGAATATGTGTCTACCAAGGATCAGATTGCAAATATTTTCACCAAGCCTCTGCCTAAGGATACTTTTGAGTATCTTAGGGAGAAGTTAGGGGTCATTACCCCTCCTACTCTAAACTAAGATGCATAGGAAATGCATCAGTCCAGTAGTACCCAAAGTCTTATTCTTTGATCTGGATTGATGTTTTGAAGGCTACCTCTCAGCGAGAGCAAGTAGATGTTGCTAATATGAGTTCTTGATAAAGAGCAGTAAGTGTTGCAATGTTTCTAACAGGGAGAGTAGTGTAGTATTAATACAATTTGAATTGAGCCTTAATGACTAAAGAAAGAGAAAAGGTCTGGCACCCTTTTCCATTGATGTCAAAGGGGGAGAGAAGTTCATGTGAAAAACTTAAGGAGAAAATTGTAGCTAGAGAAAGCATAAAGTAAGGGGGAGCAAAGAAGAAAAGAAAGTTTGTTTATCTTGATGGTTTTTCACATCATGTGTTGCCATCAATGACAAAGGGGGAGATTGTTGCAAGTATGAGAAATAAGTGTTGTCATTAATGTCAAAACCTAAGGTCAACATCTAAGGAAATTATTTGAATGAGTTTGAGCAAGTTTATGAGAAGAACAACACAGTGTTTTTCTCTGCATTTCTTGTAGATTGAATATCTTTATCTGTGGTTTGGAAGTTATGTTAAGGGATGTCTGTAATTTATATGTTTTAATTTTGAGCCTCTGGTGTGAAGATTTGAGTGAGTTTTGTTCACTAGAGTAAAAACTATTTTTTTGTGTATTTAATGGTGACAAGGAGAATGTATTCTACTCCACATTTCTCTACATTTAAGTTTTTTAGTCTATGGTTCTAAGATTAAGTCTGGAATGATGTTATGTGGCTTTAGTTGAAATGGTTCATGATTTGGTGCTCCGCAAGTGATCTTTCCTTTATGACATTAGAATCTTTTGGATAGAATGTTTGGGGGTTGTGTGGAAGTTCTTGGTGATTGTAACGTTCTTGTGGATGTCTCTAGATCATGTTCATTCCTTTTGATTAGTCCACAAAGTGTAACGGATCATGCATGAAGTGTGTTCCTAAAGGTCTTAGTGTTAACACCAGTTTTGGCCGACTTGGTTGTTTTCACTACTTGTGATTATGTTTTGGAGTTTGTGATAGTGTGTTGTTGCATGGGAGATTACATTTGAGTCCCAGCTAAGGCATGGTGTGGTCTGCATTCATTCTTTTCCTTCATAAATTTGTTTAGGTCCAAACCTATTCTAATGTGTGTATGTATGTTGATCTTGGAGATTGTTCCAATGGTTGATGATTGTAATGCCAACCTTGATGTAAATTCCAAGGTTGATGAATTGTATAAATACATGTAATGAAGTCATGAATAATTGATGATGTAGCAAAGATGTGAAGATAAGTGCGAAGTGAAAAGGTAGAGTAGAGCAGAGGAGATTTATTATGCTTCAATGGAATTGAACCTTGGCATAGTGTAGATGCTACTATCTCAGTTCACCAACTTCTAGCAGTGAGCCTATTCCTTTGGCAGTGAGCCCTTCTTTTGCAATGAGCATTTTGGGTAGTGAGCCCTAAGGTAGTGAACCTTGTTGTAAATTTTGATATATCATTTATACTATGAGTTAATCCTCACCATGGCTTTTCCCTTATTGGGTTTTCCATGTAAAAAATCTGGTGTCTCATGTGTGAATGTCTTTATTGTTTTGACTTCGTGCTTTCATGGTTAAATCTTAATAATAGTGATTAAGTGGTTGATGTGTTGATGTTTGAAAGAAGTTAAGTTTTGGTTACAACTGATTCACCCCCCCTCTCAGTTGTCTTGTGCATTTAAACAACCAAAGCCCTCGATGGGGGTTTCTTTCCCTAAAATTGCAAACCTTACCCCTACATTACCCTTGTATATCCCTACTCTATTAGTTAATTCTTTTTCTATGTAGGATATTTTTGAGATTTTAGGGACTATTCAAGAGGTTGTTGATGCTCAACACTCCTTAATAAAATATTTTTTTATAGAGATCAATAAGCTGAACTTGAGGCTATCTCTTATGGAAAAGTTGTGGGGCCAAACTTAGTGTACAAGGAGGACAATGCCAGGATATTTCAAAATTGGGATGTCCTACCCAAGGTCATTAAGTTGGACCAAGAGTTTAATTATTTTAAAACCAATAGTTCTACTATAATTGTTGAGCTAGAAAAGTGGAAAGGAGATCACAACAATAGATTGGTTACTTTGGAGAAGCAACTGCATTGAATAAAAGAGGATCTAAATAGGGTAATTCAAGTTAGAAAGTGTACTATTAAAAATAGTGTAATGGGGATCAAGATCCTCACTAAAAACCTTAAGGATACAATAGAAGGACCTAAAGTCATGTGTGTTAAGAGAAAGAATGCCAAAATAGACCCAAGCACTAGGACCAGGAGCAGCAAAAAGAAAACCTATGAGGAGGAGGAAAACACTTTCAAGACTTTGTGCAATTACATGAAAGTTTCTACCAATAGGAGTAATAGGCTATAGAAATCCTCAAGAAGCTGTAAAGTTTGGGTGCTCTATTTATTTGTTTCCTTGCTTTGTTTCATGGGTGGTTAGGTTTTACCTTTGGCAAATATTTTGCTAATGGTTCACTAGTGGTTTGTTGTATTTTGTTGTATCTTTGTTGGTTGTAAAGGGCTTTGGGGCTCCTTCAAAACCTATTTTACCTATATAATCAAAAGCAATGAAATAAAAAAGACCCTAAATTTTCCCTCAATAAAATCATGATTGAGTGAAAAACTCTAGTAGGAGTATTTTAAAGGCATCTCATTCACTATCTCATGAATATTTTACAAGTATTACAACACCTCTTAGGATAATTAGAGTTTAAACATCATTTACAAACTCCTTTGCACCTATTCTTAAAACCTACAACCATGAAACCTTAACTCTTCCCGCTTGCACATGTGATTTGAACAACAAAAGAAGGTTTTCCACCCAATCCAACCCTATAGAATTTATGTTTACAAAAAATGTATCATTCCCACAATCCTCCATTTTACCAAAATGGAGAAAAATACATGAAATCAATTGATTTAATTCTAAAAACCTTTTGAATTCCACTCATTGTGTGTCTCAAAGAATTTTTCATCACTATCACTAGGGCTTGTAGCATTTTCCTGTTTGTTGTGATGAATAAAAATTCACCATGGTGAATGAAACATTAACCATTTTGTATAGATAGTGAATTTATCATTCTTCATTTTCCACCTAATTTTGACACCTCAACCTAAATGAAAGGTTATTAAGATGTATTAGACCCTCTCTGTTACCCTCCTATTAGGATAGGTGTCATACACCTTTCAATCCTAATGTTTAGTTATTATTTAATTTGAATTTATTTTATGTTCCCATATGGAAAAGGGTTCCCTATTTGAGGTGGAATTTATGCCATGCGTAATTTTTAATATGACATGTGTGTAAGAGTATTTGTGCCATGTAAGGTGTGTAAGAGCATATATGATATTGTAAGATGTAAGAGTTTTGTGATACACATAAGAGCATGTAAGAGGGAGGTTTCATAGTGGACTATGAATTTTGACAACTTATGATGTGTAATAACGATGCATCATAGGGTATCTTTGAATGGAGATAGTGGAGCTAAAATGGAGTGCCCAAATTATGGAGGAGGTAATTATAGCTTTATGAAATGTAAGAGCATATTCTAAAAATATCTTGGAGACCCACCTTGGAATGGGGTGTTGGAATTTGGAATTGAGATTTGGGTGACATACCTCTTGGTGGTTTTGCTCGTGGTTTCTCATTTACCATTTGATGGTTTCCTATCTCACTTCTCCTATATATTGGATGCTTGGAATGCAAGATGTATCACTTGTATTTGTAGGAAGGTTATGTTGACAAAATTTCTATAGGGACTATTGTCTCTTATGCATGAGGGTGGATGCTCTTTTATATTTTATTGTTATTAAATAAAATAAAAATACACTAACACCTTTTCTACTAAGTTTTTTCCCAAAAGGGTTTTCCTAGGATAAATTTTGTGTTATGTGATTGCATTTCATTGTGTTATATCTTTTCTAAAATTGTGTGACCATAATTTATTTGTAATTCTCTCCTCATAGATTAGTGTAGGAAGTGTTTTGACCATCTAGTTTTCTTTCAATTAGTATTAGAGATTGGCTAGATCCATTTCTTGGTGAGAAGAAAATGGAATATTTGTATTAACCTTGGTTTGAGTGGTTGCTCTTTGCATCAAGATAATATTTGTTTTAGGAAATATGGTGAGAACTTGCTTATAGATCAAGATCTATGGGCTATAGTCTCTAGAAACAAACCTACAAGCATGAAGAATGAAAAATAGTCTAGTGTTGGATTGGAAAGATAAGATTTTGATTAGGCTCTATTTGGTAGACTTGATTCTCCTAATTTTTTGGGAGAGGGAAGAAGTTGGGAACTTTTACTAGGCTAAATCTTTGGTAAACAATATTTTTTACAAAAGATGATTTATTCTTTGAAGATGGGTGATGGTGACGCTATTTTTTTTAATTTATATGCTTTCAACATCATGTGACATAGTTAAAATCTATTGGTGTGTAAATTAATGATGAATATTAGTGCATTACATTGTTTTGTTCTTTTCTAGATTCTTGGAACAACCTAGTTAAGGAAATCAATAGTACAACCACAAAGCTTATGCTTGAGGAGGCAGTGAGTTCTTTTCTCTCAAAGTAGATGATATGTAAAACTTTTGATTCTATCAAAGATGCATAGGTTATTCCCAAAATATCAAAATAAAAAGGGTAAAAACAAAAAGGACCTAAAATCTAGCAATTATAAGTCATCTAGGAGGTCCAAAGTCAACTTTTGGAACTATGGAAAGAATGCAAAGAGAAGAAGAAAATGGAAAAATGAGAAGATGATGACTATTCTAATTTCATGTCTTCTCAAGATGGTTTATGATGCATTTGTTGCGGCCTTAGGTACACATGCAATTAAGGATGCATGGATGATCAACTCGAGAGCTTCTTTCCACATGACTTAGTAAAACAAGTGGTTTTCTAATTTTAAGAGCTTTAATGGCGGAAAGGTTTATCTCAATGGAACTATTTCCTTAGTAAAGTTGGTCATGGTGGAATCAAGATAATATTCCAAATGGTATAATCAAAGGAATCTAAAGAGATCTACACATTTTGGGTTTGGCATGGAACCTATTATCTATTAGTAAAATAAATGATGTGTGTAGGTAGTCTTCAGAAAGGAAAGTTTCAAGATGGTTGATGGAGCTATGATTCTTGAAAAGGGAGTGCAATGTCAAAAATTGTACTCTTACAATTTCATGCTATATTTTGAACCCACTTTGGCATCCATCCCATTAGTATGTTTTAAGCTTATTTTAATCCTTGTCCTAGCATTTTCCCACTCATAGTGCCAAGTTTTTGTTTGTGTTATATCTCTTGTGTTCATTTCTATGAAAAAAAATTTGTGTGCCTTGTCTTCCTTGTTGTCTAGAGGTGTTGGGAGACTTCAAAAGGTGAAGTTTCTTAGATGCAAGTGCAATGCATGGACATCCATGAAATACACTAGAATCCTATGATTGACAGACATGCAATGACCATGTTTTAATGTTTTTTCCACCTTTCCTACATGTTTGATTTTTATAACACCTCTATAATGTGCCCAAATGGCTCTTTTGACCCTTGGTCTTCCTTCTTTTCACTCTAAGTTGCAATTTAATCTATCTTTGATTATTTTATGGTTATCATACTTGGAGCTCTGATTATCTTGAATCTATGAATCTTTTGGCAATCTTGGTTATTCTACAACAATCTCTGCAACACTCTCTTGCAATCTTTAGAATACAACTTTATTTTGATATTAAAGCTCTCTATGTGAATAGTTACATAATCTTTTAGCATCTTCATGTGGATCAGAATCACTGCATCCAATAGGGTCATCCATTGCACCTTGCTCATGTTTATGAAGTCTTCATGTCTCTCATTGGAGGTGATATATTCTCTCTTTTGGTATTGATTTCTTAGTGTAGAATCCATTTTGTGTTGCAGATACTTTGTGGGTTTACACCTTCCTTCTATTTATCTCATGCACACTAGTTTGTTAGCATATGTAGACCTTGGTTCTAGCATTCATAGAATTTTTGTTGTTGTTGTTTTTGTTGTTCTTCTTTCTTAGATGCACATAAGATAAGAGCACACACAATTTTATATTATACATAATTAGTTGTTTATGAAGGTTGAAAGACCAAAATAGGAGTTTGATCATTCTTGACAAACTCCTATACATCCCTAACCATTTTCTTCTCTTGCAACTACAAGTTTCTCATTGTGAATATATTCAGTCACATGAGAGTTTGTCAATATCTTCCTTTTATTTTAATTTTATCATTGTTCTTTGAAAATATACTAAATCTCATCATTTGGATTTCTCTTGTCACTTGGAATAATTCTTAGTTGTTCTTATTTTATTTCTATGTAGTGTAGACATAATTCCTGAGAAAAGTTTTAGGTTCTTATTTTTCCCACCTATAGACTACAATGCAATGTTCAGATGTTTGTACAATGTGCTAGCATCCTCCATGTAGGCTTGAAAATTCTACCTACATGTTCCTCTCCATCTTGCCTTTATAGTTTTGTACTTGATTTGATAACTATGTTTCTAGCAAATCTAAAAATCACTAGTTTTTAGTTTTTTGTTGTGTTTTAACTTGTTAGAAAAATTTATTTCTCAAGGGTAAAACATGTTAGTTTCAACTAGATAAATTTTATCATTCTAGTAGAGTAGCAACAAGTTAGTTTCTTTCCTAAAAGAGCCATTTGTTCCTAGTATGTGATTAGAAACATTTGACAAAGAGAACTAGTCATTTCTTTGTTGGATCAATTTTTATACACTACATTTCGGTGAACTTGCAAGTCTTTTAAATTTAAAATCCTTATTTTTGTATTGTGGTTTAAAACTTTAAAATGAATCTACAACTCTTCTTCATTATTCTAGATTGTGTGATGTGAGGCCTAAATCATATTATGTGATTCATGACCTAGTCTCTTTATTCAGATAATGCTATGCATAGAAGCTATTGAAATGTCAAAAAGTCTCACTCTCATACTTCTTCTACTCCAATCAAATCAAGACTTGACTTTACAAACTTTTTTTATGCTCCAACTGCAACAACTCTTCCTTCTCTCTCAACTTTCTCAAGTTCTCCTATCACAGCTTTCCATGACATGGATGTGGCTTTCAACCATGAGGCTACATTGCACATGACTTCTCACCCTTAGGTGTGGGACTTATCCCAACACTTGGTGGATTATAAGGCCTTCTTGACTAGTGAGAACATGTCCAATATCATTGCCCCTATTGTTGATTCCCATCATACCATGTTGACAAACCATCCTTATGGTCTTGAATTCTTTTGTGGTATTGCTTACATCATGCATAGAAATGTTTCAACTTTAGTAACTTACTGTGAGGGTAGTAAAGGCTAAAATTCCAACATTACTAATCAACAACTTTCTATTTCCATGTGTTTTCCTAGTCTCCATTGTAATAGGAGAAAATTTTCTACTTAATTCATATTCAACACTTAATAAAGTTAATTTGATACTAAATTAAAAGTTTCTAAGATTAATTTGAGTTTACAAATAACAAACTGATATGACTGGTTTTATAGAAAGGAATTCAGAAAGAAAAATAGAACACAAATTATAACCTAGTGTTGAAAGCTGGGAGTCTTGGCCTCAAACATCAACAGTCTACATAGATGTCTACGCTTTGCATTGTCATTCATATGGAATAGTACAACCAATAAATATACTAGAATTGTTCACGTATCCCGAACAATTTCTATTATAACTTATATGGTTTCTAGCTAAACCTATACAATAGAAATAGAGGAAAATAAACATAATATCCCAATGATGGAGATAAAATTAGAAATTAAATGGTGCATTTAGATCCTACTAAAATGACAAAAAACACAACTAAACCTCCATGTAGTTAAGCACTTTCCAAATACCTTTAGCTGAATAGAGAAAAAATTGTTGGGTTGTTTAGGAGCTTGCTAAGAGTGTTCAAGCCCCTGATTTGGTCTTTTGACCTCCATGGATAGCCAAATGACAAAGAGAGATAAAAAGGGTGTGTGCTATTATCCTATGTGTATTTAGGGATTAGGATGCAATGACAAAATGCTAGGAGTATCTCCCTAGTCTACGGGGAATAATACTAGGTCTAGCATGCAAATTTGATAGAAAGGGTGGTCTACACCAATGGATTGCCGAGAGGTAAAAAGTGGATTTGCTTAGATAATAATAGTGATATTATTGTTACTCTGCTTTTGCAATGGGATCAACAAAAGGATAAAGAAATATGACAACAAAGTAAATTATTTTAATGAGACTGTGATAAAGAAAACACCAAAAGATTCACTACCATGTTTATGGTGATTTGGACTCTGAGGAAGATCTTCAAGGAGTAACCTACTACTTGCTTCCTAGATTTAAAATACCTTCAATGATTTGTAAAAGAAAGATTGGAGGAATCGTTGGGATAAGTGTAAGCTTCTTTGGTGAAAGTTGTTCTTTTGATAAAACCTGTAACGTGCACAATAACAATGAGAACTTGGAGAAGTGCTAAAATGAAAGTTGCAAAGAAGAAGATTGATAAAGAGAGCCACAAGGAAGATCCTATCATCTACGAAAATATGCCTTTCTATTGTTCTTATATTCTGAATTTGGTCATGGTAGGCTAAAGATAGAAAAACATGTCCATGGGGATGTTACATTTGTTAGGAGGCATTATGAAGTGGTAGTATGTAAGAATATAATGCATATTTCAAGACAATGTATGGAAAAAGATGCCAACACATCACACAACCATCCACATATTGCACTAACATCCTAGGGAAAAGGGTCAAATTTGACACATGTGTTAAGGAAAGTGATGATAATAATGCTCTAGCACAAATTCTTGGAAAACTTTGATGTAAGGGAAATAGGCCAAGGTTGAGTCCAAGTGGTCCTAGAACATGCTATGGGAATGGACACTAAAGTGAGTTCAAGACATGATGTGAAATTGTTGGGTATGTAATTTTCTATGTTACATCTATATGTCCACATCTTTGTATATGGCCAATAGCTCTACATAACACAATCAAGTGAACCCTTGTTCTTCCAAAACAGTGTCGAACCCCCTTCATTAGTATAGGTTTGTTCCCCCTTCCCAACCTTTGTAGTTTACTTTTCTTGTTGGACACCTTAGCACTTTGCAACCCTTACCCTCATAGTATATGACTTCCATGCCCATACCTACTTTTCCCTTCACAAGCCCCACTATCTCTATTGCCACTAGCACCCCCTTGCACACAATAGACCCTATAATAAATCATCTCTTGTAAAATGTGGGGAACATTCCACAATATCTTGCCTCACTTTCTACCTCTTCAACACAACCATTTATCCTCCCATACTATCACTGCAACCCATTATCCATTAATATTCTTGCAACCCATCTGCCTGTAGATTTCAAGGTACCTTGTTTTGAGAAGTATAGTGGCAAAGGGGACATACATATGCATGTGTCCACATTCATTATGTTATGTATAAATTATATCTTTCAAGGTTAGTTGCTAGAAAAACTTTTCCTATGCTCATTGAAAGACATTTTTTTGGACTAGTTTTGCTCACTATCAGACCAATTTATATTCTCTTTGGAATAGTTGGTAAACCAATTCCTATAGCACTTTCAAGCCAATATAGTATCCTAGGTCATTTTTACTAACCTAGTGAACTGCAAGAATGGTTCTCAAGAAAAGGATACTAACTTTATCTTCATCTATCAGTCTTTATTTTCTCAAATTTCATATGTATTACTCAACTCAAATGTGTAGAGGGTTTTCATTGGAAACCTTCAACCTCTAATTAGTGACAAAATTTTTCTTATGTGGTATTCATCATTCATTCATTTATGTATGGTTTGTAATTACTATCAAATAGTAAGCTTGTTTGAGGCACCAGCCTCATATGCTCCTACTATGTTGTTTGGGCCTTCATCTTCTTCATTTAATAATTATAAAAAGAATCAAATTTTCTTCAAAAATAATACATCCAAAATTGTTAACAACACTTCTACCATGACACCTTGTTATGTTTCCATGGATCTTTCTTCATCTAAATAGTAGATAAAATAATAGTTTACACCATTGTTAGAATCTCTTTATTATATCTTTCATCAACTCTTTAAAAACAACTTGGATTAACTACCACCAATTCATCCATTGGATGCCAATAAACCCTTGTCACCTTCTTACAACCTGAAGGCCTTTTTTGAATTCTATAGGGTCCTTGGGTTGATACATAATAATTTTTGTGTTTGGAACACATTATTCAAGACCTCATCGACTCCAACATCATCCAAGTCTTTGGTGTGAATGACAAAGGAAATAAGTCTATCACAAAACCAAACCAAAATCTCCAAATCTATACAAACCCCTTCCCAAATCATTCATCTAATTTTGTTGACCTTACTTCCACTTCGCCTATGATAGATATTAATGGTGATAATTTAGTTTCTTCTTTCCTAGACATGGTAGGGATGGCTGAAACCCATCCTAAGTACCTCAAGCATGACTTGTCCCTAAACCTATCATTTATTTTTCTTCCACCAACATGATTGTAGGCATATATGATGGACCTCTCTATGTCACTATTTAGATTAACAAGAAACTCATTTATAGTGTTCTCATTGAATCTATAAGCATGGTGAATATGGTTATAGAAGAGTTCCTATGTGTTGATGAGCTATATAGAGACATGTATGACTTGTCAAAGGTCTCTATCTACATGCATTGATGACCTGTCTAAGACTAATACAGGTCCACTTACCCTTTCTATCCAGGTGGGACCTAGAACCTTGGATGTTCTCTTTTTTGTTATCCCCACTTCAGATTTATTTTGTTTGAAGTTGGGTCACCCATGGATCACCATGATGTGATTGATCCCTTATATTGTTAACAAGAACTTAAAGTTTGTTCATGGTGGATTGGTACACATAATCCACCACAATAGATTATAGCCTCTTTCTCTACACAACAACTTCTCTTTAGACTTTTTCTATCCAACCCCTATTGGACCTCTCTAACCATGCATATATTTTTAAGTAATATCAAAAGTTTAATGCACATAAGATTTCATCTTATAATCTTTTTGCTTCTTATCCCATTCCCTTTCAAATCTCCTAGCCTCAAGTGGTTTCTCATGTTCCTCTTCCTACCTCTTCAGCAACTAAAGGAAAGTGACCCATGCTAGAAAACTCTCCTACTACCCCTCAGGTCTCCTAGCCTCATGTGGTTGCTCTTATTCCTTCTCCTACCTCTTTGGCAACTAGAGGAAAGCAAATTGTGTTGCATGACCCCCCTCCCCCAATAGTCTTCCATCCTTAGGTGGTTGCTTCTATTCCTCATACATCTTCAATAGCTAAAGGAAAGTGACCCATGTAAGAAGATCGTTCATCTCCCTCAATTGATCCTCTCACTCATACAAGACAAAATTAGCTTATGTAAGAGTGCAAGCATCGTTGATGTGCCATAGCTAGAGAACATGTTGCCTAACCTACTCCTAATTCTGAGTGGCCTCCTCCAATCTAGTTGCCTCCTAATCTAAATCCTCCTTCTATGCCTCAGAATCCCCCTCCTCAACTTGAGTGTCTCCCTAATTTGACCCCTCCTTCTCCCCTAGATCTAGATGAATAGAACCCTAATATGGTTTAGGTAGTCCTATCTCCCTCTACTAATGATCCCCTTATTCCTCTTATGGATCCAAACTAACCTTTCTAAAAAAATGATCTACCTAATGTCAACATAATTTCTAGTGACAACCTTGCATCACTTGTACCCTTCTAACACACCTACCATTTGATCTTTCCTAATGTGCTCCACTCTACCACCATTGACATTAATATTACTCACCCTCCATCAAAGTGCAAGCTCAAGAATTATCTGACCCTATTATTTTGCAAACCCAAGCATAACCCTCCCTCACCTTCAATACTATGACCCTCTTTATCACTTCTACCTATTGTGAAGGCTCTCCTCCACCTACGGCTCTCACCAGTCACATTCATGTTAATAATAGTGACAAGATACAACTTGTGCCATATTTATATAGTGATTCATATGCCTCATATCTAAAGGAGCACATGATTGATTCCTTAATGGATATTCCATCACTATCATTGATCTTCACCAAATCATTGACTCTTTCTCTAGAAAGTGCTCAAAAGGATGCTACTCTTGTAGTTGGTCCTTCACATCGTATTGTAGGTGATTCTCCTAGTAATACTCTTAGTGTGGTTCCTCTATTGGCTTATCCTCCTTCCCCCTATGATCAAGATTGGGAACAAGATGATAAAATGGACCATGACCCATAGGAGTAGTACCTTCATCTCATTTGTATTTATGAATTTTCTTGTTTGTCTTGGTATCCCCATCTTTGTTCTTTGCTGAAAGGAAGATAGGTGAGTGGAAATCACTTCCTAAACTAATCTAATGAGGGGAGAGGTTTGCAAATTTGTTTTAACCTTTACAATTGCAGCAATATGAAACTTATATCAAAGATATTATAGAAGCAAATATAAAAAAGAATGTAGATAGAGAGAAGTAGACACAAGATATATCGTGGGGAAAACCTTTTCAGGTGAAAAAACCCCACACTCTAAAACCTACACAATGTATTATCTAAAATAGTTACAGTTTACAATACACTTGCAATTCAATTTCTTCCTAGAGTCTTCAAATGTCAAATTTGGAGTTATTCTAGCAGCATAACAGTACCTGTAAAAACAATATACAACTACAACTCAAAACTATACAATATATAGAGATTACAAGGCAAATATTAGAAGCATCTTGGGATAGGTGTCCACCTTGGCCACATGGCCATTATCCCGCATCAAAGGATACTTGTCCTTGCTGCAAATACATCCCTTACATCTGTCATACATGGTAGATTTGACTTTCCCAATATGGAGTGCTCCAGGCTAAAAATAGACTATGATAGATGCTCTTACGCATCTTACAGTTGTCATAGATTTTCCCAAGATAACAACCTTTAATGTTGTAAGAGAATCCATCATACAATGCTAAATATAGCATATTCCTCTTACAACATGTCATAGCCCAACTTGGGTGCCCAAAGATGCCTTTCCCTCATGCAAAGATCTTCACCAACACTTGTCATCACTTGTCATAGGAATCTCCAAACTTGGCTCTTACACGTCATAGATTTTGTCATATGGAATATCCTCTTCCACAAACCACAAGATGCCGACACATGGCATAATAGTGCCACCTCAAATGGGATGCCCAAATCGATGTAGGTTTGACTTGATCATCCAAGTCACATTCCAAGTAAGATGACATGTTACCATGCCACCTCAACTAAGTGACCAAACTGAATGTACAAGTAATTACAACATTAGGCAAAAATTAATATACAAATAAATAAATAATACTAGGAATTTGCAAAGGTTGAGACACCTTAATTCCCAACATTTGATAATTATTTTTTAGTCCCTACTAGGGGACCCATGCTACCCTTATAGGTACATGGATATGGGGGAAAATTTTTCATCTCATTCTTCTATATGTATCTATCTTCTTCTATTTGTTGTATACTTTTATTTTTTGACATTTTTTGGGACAATGCAAAGCATTGAGACATGTAGGTATCCTCCATTTTAACCCAAAATTTTATTTTCTATGTGGCATTCTTCTTTTGTGCTCATAGTTCTACATGCTTGGGGATGGTGATTCCATCCTTGTCCCTGTTGGATTTAAGGCATACAACTGAGAGGGGGGGGGTGAATCAGTTGTATAAAACTTCTTGTTCTTTCAAACACTTGATTCTTCGTTGTTAGTTAACAGCATATCAATTAATCATCCATGAAAGCATAATACATAAACACAAGAGCAGATAAACATCAACACATTGAACACCAAGATTTTGACCTGGAAAACCCGGTTAAGGGAAAAACCATGGGGTGATTAACCCAAGGATTATTCTCTGTTAGAAGAATAAGAAAAAGAATGGCACTTGCCAATTAGGGCTCACTACCCGAGCACACTGCTCACAAAGAGGCCCACTGCCTACAAGGAGACACACTATCTACAAAGTGATAAGAATCATAGTCTTGAACTGGAGAATGACATCTCTACCATGTCCGGATCAGTTCCATTTAAGCCCAAAAACCTCTGCTCTACCTTTCACACTTCTCTTCTCTATGCCACACTCATCCACATAATCCACACTTCAAAATGAACTCACAAACCATTATTTATACAAGACATCGACTTAGGAACAAACATCTAAGTCGGCAAACAACCATAAGAGTATCCGCAAGATGAATAACACATCCGGTCGGCCACCACAAGAACATTCGCAGGATGAACAACTCATCCGGTCGGCTAAACAGAGCAAGAACTTCATCCAGAAGAATAACTTCAATTCCGGGCTCTACTATCAATGCGGACCAACAACACAACCTCAACATGATCCAAGAACCTTCACAAGCCTGCCTGAATGACCAGGTACATCCGCACTTCCTCTACTTACTGGAATCTCTTGTCTTCCTCATCCAGAACTTCAAGAACACAGTCTGTCGCCACTGTCATAATGTAAAAGGTACTTCCGGACCTCCAAATCATACACAAATCAGGATGACACATCACAAGGACATCCCAAACACTCCTTCCAATCCGCAGATTAGGATAATACAATTCCGGACCTCACCGGACCTTTTTGTGATCCTCTGTCACCTCTGAATACTTGCCGGAACCGGTTCTACACCGACAGCCACAACTCCTTCAGATCTTCATGCGGACCTCTGAAATCTTAACTGAAGCATCTCAAGACTCATATCTACAAACCCTTTAATCTGCATCCTCCGGTTCTCAACCTATACAATACATTTGCCTTCTTCTCATCACTGTTCTTCACTGTTCCTGACTGAGGCTAATTTTCTCAATATCCTCAGCACACAGCTCATCAAATCCTTCTTGTCAATGCAATATGAGTATGTTGACATCAATGACAACACTGGCTCACCTCATACTTGCAACAATCTCCCCCTTTGTCATTGATGGCAACATATGATGTGAAAAACCATCAAGACAAGAACTTCTCCTTTCTGTCACAGCTCCCCCTATCAACAACAACTTTTCACATGTCTTCTCTTCCTTTACTGCTCCCCCTTTGATCATCAACCACTTGTTTTTCACATGTCTTCTCTCCCCCTTTGACATCAATGGCAAAGGGCTCATACTTGCAATTCTCATACATCAGAATCATGCCAGCTACTCCCCCTTAGTTGCAGCTCCCCATCATCAATCCGGATCACAAGATATGACTGTGATATCCACCGGACTGATGCACATCAGTGCATCCTAGTTCATCACCGGAGGGGCCATGACCCCTAACTTCTCCTGGAGATATTCAAAAGAATCCTTGGGAAGAGGTTTAGTAAAGATATCTGCAATCTGATCCTTTGAGGGAACATACTCCAATCTGACTTCTTCCTTGTTCACTTGTGCTCTCAAAAAGTGAAACTTGATAGATATGTGCTTAGTCTTAGAATGCAATATCGGATTCTTAGAAATATTAATTGCACTTGAATTATCATAGAAAATTGTGATAGGCTCCTCATATTCAACTTTAATGTCTCTTAGCATCTACTTCATCCATAATATTTGAGTGCAACTACCTGCTGCTGCAATGTATTCTGCTTCAGTTGTAGACAGAGATATTGCATCTTGTTTCTTGCTTAGCCAAGAAACCAATCTCTTCCCCAAAAAGAATGCTCCACCACTAGTGCTCTTCCGGTCATCCACATCTCCTGCCCAATCTACATCTGTGTAAGCATGAAGAGAGAAATCCGGATCTCTAGGGTACCATAGACCATACTCAACTGTTCCTTTCAAGTACCTAAAAATTCTTTTGATTGCCATAACATGAGATTTTCTAGGATCAGCCTGGAATTTTGCCACAAGACCAACAACCTGCATTATATCTGGTCTAGTTTGAGTGAGATACAACAATCCACCAATCATTGATCTATACTTTGTCTGATCTACCTTTGGAGAATCATCATCTTTGCTTAACTTACATCCGGTTGCCATAGGAGTGTTAATTGGCTTTGAGTCTTCCATACCAAATTTCCTTAACAATTCTTTCACATATTTGGTCTGAGAAATGAAGATCCCTTCTTTTGTTTGAGTAATTTGCAGACCCAAGAAGAAATTCATTTCACCAAGCATAGACATTTCAAACTCACTTTTCATCTGATTTGCAAAAGTTTTGCACATACTATCTCTTCCTCCAAAAATGATATCATCCACAAACACTTCAATAATCAAAATGTTTTCATGATCAATTTTGAAATATAAGTTACTGTCAGCAGTACCTTTGTTGAATCCAATCTACACAAGATGCTTATCCAACCTTTCATACCATGCTCTCGGGGCTTGCTTCAATCCATACAAAGCTTTCTTCAACTTGCAGACCATATCATCATTATCAAACAATTGAAATCCATCCGGTTGTTCAATGTAGACTTCTTCTTCCAGATCACCATTTAGGAAGGCAGACTTGACATCCATCTGATATACCTTGAAGTCTTTGAAGGTAGCAAATGCAAGAAGTAATCTAACTGCTTCAATTCTTGCCACCGGAGCAAAAGTCTCTTCAAAGTCAATTCCTTCTATTTGAGAGTAGCCTTTGCAGACCAATCTAGCTTTGTTTCTGATTACTTCACGAGCTTCATTTAGTTTGTTCCGGAAGACCCACTTGGTTCCAATTACATTCCTGTCTCTAGGTCTGGGAACAAGGTCCCAAGTATGATTTTTCTCAATTTGCATCAATTCATCTTCCATTGCTTTGGTCCAGTTTTCATCATTGCAGGCTTCATTTATTGTTTTAGGTTCAATCTTTGAAATCAGACAACATTCATCCTGATTTTGAGCAACATTCCTTCTAGTTTGTACACCTTTGCTTCTGTCACCTATGATCTGATCTTCAGAGTGGTTCAGTCTTACATACCTTGGAATTTTGGGAGTATCCTGCACTGCTGCTTCTTGATCAGGCTCATTCAAACCTATCTCTTCTTCCTGATTTACCAGATCAGGCTGACTCTGTCTCACCGGAGAGGATTGAGTTCCTTGAACACTGTCTTGGTCATCTTCATCAAACTCATAAAATCTTGAAGGCTTCTCAATTCCTTCATCAACTTTCACATTGGTGCTTTCTATCATCTTCCTCAATCTCTTATTGTAACACCGGTATGCTTTGCTTTGAGTGGAGTAGCCCAAGAAAATTCCTTCATCACTTCTAGCATCAAACTTTCCTAGATCTTCATCTCTTTTAATATAACACTTGCTACCAAATACTCTGAAATATTTCACAGTAGAAGTGATGCCAAACCAGAGTTCATAGGGGGTCTTACCGGTGTTGTTTCTGATTTGAACTCGATTGAGAGTGTAGACTGCAGTGCTAATAGCTTCTTTCCAAAACATTTGAGGAACATTTGCTTCCAACATCATTGTCCTGGCAGCTTCCTGGATGGTTCGGTTCTTTCTCTCAACTACTCCATTCTGCTGTGGAGTCCTAGGAGCAGACAACTGTCTCCTTATACCCTGCTTCTCACAAAAGTCAATGAACTCACCAGATGTAAATTCACCACCTCTATCAGACCTTAGACACTTTAGTTTCAATCCAGTTTGATTCTCTACCATAGCTTTGAAGATTTTGAACTTTCAAATGCTTCTGATTTTTCTTTTAGAAAGGTAACCCACATCATCTGGGAATGATCATCAATTAACAACATGAAATATCTATCACCTTGCAGACTCTTGATTCTTGTCGGACCACAGAGATCAGTATGTACTAATTCCACCAATCCGGTAGAGGACTGATCTTGGCTTTTGAAAGAGACTCTGCTTTGTTTACCTAGCTGACATTCTTTGCACAAACTATTTGTAGGTTTCATCAATTTTGGAAGATCTCTTACAGCCTGAGTATTGCTTATCTTGATGATGTTATCAAAATTTACATGACACATTCTTCTATGCCATAACCAACTTTGATCAATTTGAACAAACAAACAACTTTTATTTGAACCAACTAGATGAAAGATATTACCTTTTGTCTGAGTACCGGATGCAATTTCAGTTCCAGAGCTTGTAAAGATTCTGCATTTTCCATTCTTGAACCGGAGATCATAGCCTTTGTCCACTAACTGACCAACACTGAGAAGATTGTGCTTCAATCCTTCAACATATAGTACGTTACCTGTTTTGCTCTTTCCATCAAAGGAACTAGTTCCCCTGCCTCTGATTCTGCCAGCAGAATTGTCACCAAACTTTACCATTCCTCCTTCATACCTTTCCAAATTCAAGAACTTATTCTTGTCACCAGTCATATGGTAAGAACATCCACTATCAACAACCCAATCATCCTTTTCTTCCACTTGAGCAGCCAAAGCTTTTTCAACAACTTTGTGATTGACAGATTCAGAGAGTATTGAATCTTCTTCCTTGATGGCAATAAACACCCACTCATTTCTGGATTTGCTTCCTAGTTCTGATTCATCATCTGTTACTCCTTCATTGTCATCTTCTTCATGAACATAATAGCAATTCTTTTGAAACCTTTGTCTGTTAGTATTAGACCTTGCAGATCTTTCCGGACATCTTGAAGCAAAATGACCAATCTTATTGCAGTTGAAACACTTAAAGGGTAGTTTTCCTTCATACTTACCGGATCCTCTTGGCAGTCTCTTTGCAATGAGGGCTTCAAGTTGAGCTGTTTCTGCTTCTTCTTCTTCCATGTCTCTTCTTGCTTGATCATACCATGACATTTTCCTTGATGAGTTTTCTCCCGGATCAAATCTCTGTTTGCCTTTCACATAGGCACTGGCTTTGAAAGTAGATTCAGTCTTGGGAGGATCATCTCCAAACTCGGTCATTTCAAATGCAGCTAGTTTGCCAGCCAGTTGTTCTCTTGTGACAGTTGTGTGGGCTCTGAATTCATCAATGGCAGCAACCTTGATTTTGTAGGCAGCAGGAAGGGATCTTAGGATTTTGCAGACAATCTCATTTTCATCTAGAGTTCCACCAGCATTTTTGATTCCACATACCAGCTCATTCACTCTTGGCATAAAGGTAGTGATGTTTTCATCATCTCTCATCTTCAATCTTTCAAATTTCCCTTTCAGACTTTGCAACCTTGCACTTTTGACAAACTCGTCTCCTTCATACAGAAGTTCCAGTTTAGTCAGGATCTCATATGCAGTTGGTAGGTCAATAACATTTGAGAGATCTGAGTCATTCAATGCGCTTAGAAGAGCTTCCTTGGTCCGCAGATTGTTTTCAGCTTCTGTGATTTCATTCAGAGTTGTCAGACCACCTTGTGGAGGTACATATGGTTTTGAAACCATAGCCAAGTATGCTTTTCCCATACATTCCAAGTGACACTTCATGCGACCTTTCCAGAGAGTGAAGTTGGTTCCATCGAACTTCGGACTATCCTTCTTGTATGACGACATCCTGGATCTCCTCAAGTGGTTAAGCTCCTTTCAGAGGAACTTGGCTCTGATACCAATTGTTGGATTTAAGGCATACAACTGAGAGGGGGGGTGAATCAGTTGTATAAAACTTCTTGTTCTTTCAAACACTTGATTCTTCGTTGTTAGTTAACAGCATATCAATTAATCATCCATGAAAGCATAATACATAAACACAAGAGCAGATAAACATCAACACATTAAACACCAAGATTTTGACGTGGAAAACCTGGTTAAGGGAAAAACCACGGGGTGATTAACCCAAGGATTATTCTCTGTTAGAAGAATAAGAAAAAGAATGGCACTTGCCAATTAGGGCTCACTGCCCGAGCACACTGCTCACAAAGAGGCCCACTGCCTACAAGGAGACACACTGTCTACAAAGTGATAAGAATCACAGTCTTGAACTGGAGAATGACATCTCTACCATGTCCGGATCAGTTCCATTTAAGCCCAAAAACCTTTGCTCTGCCTTTCGCACTTCTCTTCGCTATGCCACACTCATCCACACAATCCACACTTCGAAATGAACTCACAAACCGTTATTTATACAAGACATCGACTTAGAAACAAACCTCTAAGTCGGCAAACAACCATAAGAGTATCCGCAAGATGAATAACACATCCGGTCGGCCACCACAAGAACATTTGCAGGATGAACAACTCATCCGGTCGGCTAAACAGAGCAAGAACTTCATCCGGAAGAATAACTTCAATTTCGGGCTCTACTATCAATGTGGACCAACAACACAACCTCAACATGATCCAAGAACCTTCACAAGCCTACCTGAATGACCAGGTACATCCGCACTTTCTCTACTTACTGGAATCTCTTGTCTTCCTCATCCAGAACTTCAAGAACACAGTCTGTCACCACTGTCATAATGTAAAAGGTACTTCCAGACCTCCAAATCATACACAAATCAGGATGACACATCACAAGGACATCCCAAACACTCCTTCCAATCCACAGATTAGGATAATACAATTCCGGACCTCACCGGACCTTTTTGTGATCCTCTGTCACCTCTGAATACTTGCCGGAACCGGTTCTACACCGACAGCCACAACTCCTTCAGATCTTCATGCGGACCTCTGAAATCTTAACTGAAGCATCTCAAGACTCATATCTACAAACCCTTTAATCCGCATCCTCCGGTTCTCAACCTATACAATACATTTGCCTTCTTCTCATCACTGTTCTTCACTGTTCCTGACTGAGGCTAATTTTCTCAATATCCTCAGCACACAGCTCATCAAATCCTTCTTGTCAATGCAATATGAGTATGTTGACATCAATGACAACACTGGCTCACCTCATACTTGCAACATTCCCTTCATTGTTATCATTCCTATATATATACTAACCCCAAGCATGTAGATCCCTTTGTGTTTCGTACGATGTTGCTTGATTCCATGTGACAAATATTTGTTGTTCTTTTTATTGTTATCAATGAGGATTGCACCCTAGTTGAGTTATACTCAACTATCTTGTGTAACATGGAAACATTCTCAAGCTGTGGGTGGCTTATAATGAGAATGAATCTCCAGAGAGGGCTGGTTCCCCTGGTAGAGCACCTAAAACTACTGATTTTTCTAAGAAAAGGGATAGAAGGATAACTAAAATGGAAATCTTAAAACTTAAAGGGTGATGCACTAGAAACTTTTAAACCTAATCACTAACCCAACTCACAATCAGCTATCAAAACATTTACTCTCACGATTTCATGTGAAACATGTAATACAAAATTATTTGTATGAAGGTTTGAAAATAAACACAACATACAACCTGCATTACATTAAACTTTTGCACACATATTTGCAATAATGAGACATGAAAATGGATTCAACACTTAGAATCATAGTCAAACATCAAATCACCAACTGCAAAATGAGACAAAAACCATGAAAAAGGAATACACTGTTGCTTTTATTGATCTAAAAGGGGCTGCTATATCATATTATGAAAACTGAGTTACAAAACTTATAAACTCTCTACAATACTCAAGAGAGGAAGAAGTTGAACTCCTATATCTATGAACTTTGATCCTCTCTCATTAAGTTTTCCCCCCTATATATAACCAAAAGACTTTCTAAAAGTGATGGGGAAAGAAACTCAACTAGCTGTCCACCCAAAAAAGAAACCAAAGTTTCATTTTTGAGCAAAGGGAAAAAGCCACAAAAGAGGGCATAGAACTGACCCAAACTGAGTGAAAATAGGTGGCAAGTTTCCCTACCAAGTGGACCTACCTAGAAGGACACTAAAATCAGTCAAAACTAATTGAAAATTAGAAATAGAAGTTTCAGTTCACTCCCTCTTTTCATTTTTCATAATGGGAACTCAAGCAAAGAAGAAGGCAAGTGAACTGAAATTGCCTTATTGAGTGTTCTGCACTTGCTATTTATTTTATGCATTTACTTGACATCTATTAAAGTAATTTATAAAACATTACTTTAATAGTGCCTTACATTTTTCTATAGTTTCAAATTTGCAAAATAGAAAGAGGGGCCCACCTTGGCTTTGGTTTACAACTTGCAAAATTCTAAATATATACAAGGTTTACAAATATATGCAAAGGTATTTATAAATACCTTATACATAAGCCAAGGTATTTAATTGGCATGAAATGGTTTAAATTAAAGGCAAAAATGCCTCCAAAATCAAATCAGCCAAATTAGTCTAAAAGAAACCCTAATGACAAAAAGCCACGGCCTTTTGGATTTCATTCTTCATTTGCATTTGCTAGTTTAGGCGCCACCATTGTTGGGGTTTTCTTGAGCTTTTTTGGAGGTTTCAAGCTAGAACTTTGATGGTGAAATCTAGATTTTTTTATGAGAAATAAATAGGATGAGCTTGGGTAAGTTCTCTGTCATTCCAAATTCTACCTTTTTCTTATCATTTTCTATCAAAAGAATGTATTCTTGAGGAACCCAAGTTGGTATAAGTGCAAATGATGAATATATTTGATTTCTTTATGTGCATTATCTTCATACTTGGTTCTTTCCTCCATTTTATGGTCACTCGTGATATTATGTTGTTCTAGAGCTCTCTTTTGAAGAAGAAAATTTGGTCTCTGACAGTGAATAATGCATTCATTATGTTATGTATATCTCATTATGAATATTGCTTTACATTATCCATGGTTAATCTAAGCTTTGCTTGTTGTTTGGCTCCTTTATAGTTGTTGACCTTTATTTTACATACAAACAATGGTCTGCTGGGTCCTTTCAAGCTGATCTTTAAGGCTGTTCTTAGTAGAAATATATCTTTTCCATGCCTTTACTCATTTAGGTTTTTGTCAGAACCTTTATCAAACTTCAGGCATACCTCATATAAACAATTTAGACATGATATAAACATTACAAACCTATTTTTAAACATTCTTCCTACAAAAAGATAGTGCAGACCTATATTTGATATGATATTCCATGATCTTTGACAAGGGTATCTATTTATTGTCTCTCAAATAGTCATAAGACTCAAAACCCTTCAAATTTATCACAAAAACCCTCTCTTTCAAAGTCACTATCTCAGATCTCTACACTTTAAGACCTCTGTCAACAATGTATTTCTAGTTTGATGTCTAGTCTTCTAGTCTTATAGAATAATCCCTTTATGCTTTCTAGTATGAATAACTATTTCATTAAAGGTCAATTGCTTTGTATTCTCTTCATATATCCACTCTTAGACCCTACCTATATTGACCTTTGTTATCAAGACAGTCTCTTCATCTTTATAAGTTTGTTGTTCAAACTTAGAACTTATTCATGTCCTTATTGTCTTCTCATCATTACATAGGTTATGATTGCTCTTTCATGAATATCATCCATTTCAACGGCCAAATACTCACCAGCAACTTCACACCTTATTCACAACAAAAGTGGTAAATATTTGTCCTATTTTTATTGCTCAAACTTGGTTTTTGACTGTTGGAGTGGATGATATTTGAGAACAACTATTTGAAATAGTTATCTCCTTCCTCCTTGGTAATACTCTCCTTGGTAAATGTTCCTTACTCTGACTGTTATTTCATTGTGATAGCTAATCCTTGGGTGTAGGCATATATTCTAGCTTTGGGCATTGTGAAGGCTTCTTGGTAATTGCCCTGCTATTTCCACATATGGTTGTGGTCTTTAATTGTATATCAGTCATAAATGACTGCCTCTCACTATCTAAGACTACTTCCACTTGACTTTTCACTGTCCCTATGTGATTGCTCTTGATTGAAAGGTGATTATCTTATTATGGATGGGGTGACTGTTGCTCCACTTTGCTCTCAGGGGTCATTATAGTTGTTTCAATGTCATCAATTCTCAACAAAATATGTGCAGCAATATATAATGCCTGTAAGAGATACTCCTTGGATTTGACCTCTAATGCTTGTTTAATGGTATTTATGACTGGTTTTTATGTATCCTCCATGATCTTTGTGACTTTATGAGTCAATGATAGACTCACTTTAACTCTACTCCACTGTTCAATCATGGTGACTTCCTTTTTTAAACATGACAATCTTTCTGATAATAATGGTGTCCCCTATCATTATTGTGATGTCTTAGGAGTCATCTTTTTATATTGTTTAAATGGCTGTCCCACAATGATCAATGGTTGTACTATGCATTTAAGTTTGTTGCTCCCTTGATGATGGCTTGTGCAAGGTTCCTTGATTACTATGCATATGATGACTGTTTCATATTAGCACTACATGAACAGTACACTCTTTGTTGTCCCTTCTATGTGAGCATTGTTTGTCATCACCTCTTGATTCTTGATGGTTGTACCTTCAAGGTATGTACTCCAAACAATATGGATAACAGAAAACATGATGTATGACAGAAATAATAGGCACAATATCATAATGGTAACACCATTCAACGAAGATAAACAGGGATAGCATAAAACATTTGTATGCAAACATAAATCCTTAATGAGGAAAAGGTGCACTTTTATGTATTTTTGAATTATTTGAGCAGCTTTGAATGAGCTCATTACTCATTTGTGATTCCCATTTCAAAGTGAAAGGGGGCAACCTCATTGCACCTTTGACTTGGTTGTCATGAATGGACAATGTGCCCAGTTACCTTATAATTTGATCTTCAAACAAAATATACTTGATTTGGATCAATGTGAATGTCTTTTCCTTATCTCATTCCCCTCTTGAGACTTAGAGGGCAGCATGTTGGGCTCAACCCTTGTGGGAGCCCATTTTTTCTCCACATGTTATGACAAAAACAATTCAGCAATGAAAATTTCAACTATATCTGCATAGTGAACAAACATGTTAGATAAAAAATAGTGAAGCTCGATGCTCCTATGATGTTTGATTTTTCAGGCTCTCTTGCATACATATGATACTTGCTCAACTGGTTTAATTCATCATAGGCATATGCTATATTTATGTTGACAAGACATATGATGAGATTTATATTCAGAGCTCTAACCAATTCTTTCAATCATCTACAGGTTCATGTGAAGTTTAGGAGCAAGGAGGAGCTGGGAACAACGAAGACCAACACAAGACCGCAACAAACAATGATGGATATACTTCCTTTCATATGTTTTTCTACTACTTTTTATCTTTAGATGTATAGTATATCCTTATGTTGAATTAGTCTAGCTACTCCCATGGCTTGTGTGAGACATTTAAGCATTCTTTCTCTCTCAATGTATAAAATATCAATATTTATGCAAACTTGTATATATTCTTCTATTGCAAAACATTGTATAACAAAAACTGAATCCCATTTGAAAGCATTCATAAGTATGGTTAAGCTTTTAGTAGAACTTTGTTGGAATACCTTTCACTCTTTGATGGAATCAACTATTTTTGCTCTACCAAATTGAGTTGTAAGTGAAATTTGGTAACAGTTATCATTTCAAGTTTACATAATCTCTCATGTATCATGCCTGTAATGTTATATTTTGTGCATTTCTCTAGGGGAACCTCTTTCTCAAGGGTGACTTTGGGAACATATCTTTTCATTTATTTTTCCTAAATATCTTTTACCTTCTCCCCTTTTCTACCTTAAAATCAGTTGCATACTCTTAGTTTATGTAATTATTTTAAGGGGGACATACTTTGTTCTTTCACATTTGCACACACCACATTGCTAGTGTGCTCCATGTAGTGTTAGTATCTTTTGGTCCCAAGTACACACACTTTCTTGGACTAACCACCCTTATCAAGCTTACCTAGCCATGATAGTCCATGTAATCTTTGATATTGCATTTACATGTGAGCCCCTAGAAACACAATGCTAGACTATATGCTCCATTTTTTAGGCTACTTTGTATAATTGTTATGAGTCACTTAGAAACACAATTTTTTAGCACTTGTTATTTAGAAAAGTATTGTATGGTTTCTAGCAACACCTTTCTAACCATACTTAGAATTCTTTTTAGCAACACAACATTAGAAAATACCTCTCTCTCATTTTATCTCTTTCTCTCTTTCTCCTTCTCTTCTTGTGTGTTTTTTATGTGTATGTGTGTTCATGTTTTTTCTTATTTTTTATTTTTACTACATATTAGATTATATGATTTGCTAACATATTTTTTTTACAAGTTATATTTGATCTAATCCTTTTTCCCTTGCAAGTTTATATGTTGATCTTGTTGAATGCACAAGACAACTGAGAGGGGGGTGAATCAGTTGTATCAAAAACTTTAAACCCTCACAAACATTCAAATCCACATTAACCTTTAAACTTGTTATGATGATTAAGCATGAAAAGAAAATAATAGAAACTAAATCATAATAGCACCAAACACAAGTCAACACTAGATTTTACGTGGAAAACCCAAGAATGAAAAAACCATGGTGAGGATTACCTCACAATATAAAGTAGTAGCACTACCAAATTACAAAAGGCTCACTGGCAAAGGGCTCACTGTCTAGAAGAAACAAAGAAAGGCTCACTGCCAAGGCACTCACTATCTAGAAGAAAGAGATAGAAGAGAAGGCTCACTGCCAGGGATGAACTAATATAATTGCATCTAACCTATGCATGGAGTTTAGTTCCAATGAAGCTCAATATTCACCACAACACAAACAACACCTCGCAGCAACACTAAAAAATAGTAGAAGCCTTCTACTCACTACATCCAATAGCCTAACACATGAAAGTTCTTACTAAAATTGATCAAATTCACATCACAAACATCATATTCATCATGCATGTACATACAGTCATGAATCCTTGACAATTATTTATACCATCATCAACCTTGAAAACATTTTCCAAGGTCGGCAACACATCTTAACCCATAAAATTCAAATTAGGTCTAGACCAAAACATTCCTATAGAGGAATGTAATGAATGTGAACCACATCACACTTTAGTATGGACCTAAATCCATACATACACGCTTCATCACACTTTCACAATCACCGAATCACAACCGCAATTAGTGTAAACAACCAAGTTGGTCAAACTTGTGTTAACACTATGAAATTTTAAGTGCACCCTTCCTCAAAACCAAAAGATGACATGTGGACCATGCACCAAGCTTGAACATGATCTAGAGACATCCACAAGCATCTAAAAACCAAAAAAATCCTTTACAACATCTTTCACCTAAAGAAAGTTCACACCAGAACACTTATATTACTTTGTCATCAACTGCAACTCAAGAAACCATCAATTGCAACTCAAGAAACAAACTTGTGGAGCACCAAACCATGAACTAATTGAACTAAAGAAAGATATAGACCCTATAAGCATAAATCTAGAACTACAAATCCATAAACAAATCTACAGAGAAATGCAGAGAAAAATAGTTTCTCCCAGACACCTCTGCACAACCTAGAAACAGAGTCCACACATTGGTGAACACAACTTTCTTTGCACAATGAAATGGAGCACAAAATCTAGAACATAGCATCTTTGAACACCTATGAATAACATATTCAAACTGCAAAAGCAAATCTTCAATAAGGAATAAATGTGGAACAAAACCAAAACATTACTCTGTTAAATCAGAACACATCTTCAACACACTGTTTCCTTTATTAATCAAATTTTCTCAAAATCACTTGGAAACCAACCACTAGAACCATATTCTCAACATCTTTAGCATCTCTTCAAGGCAACTAGATCATCTTCAACAAAGCAGCTCAATGAAACACTTCTATAAAGTAAATTAAATAGCTTATATCATTGCAACATCCTCAACTCTACTCAACCTTATCTCTGATCTCTGCTCAACACAACCTACTCATACTCTTGACATAGTTGACACCAATGACAACACAAGCTTGTTGACATCAATGACAACACTGAGATTAGCACATACTTGCAACAATCTCCCCCTTTATCATTGATGGCAACACATAATGTGAAAAACCATCAAGACACAACTCTACACCAATCTTCTTTACTTTCTTACTCTCCCCCTTTCTTTTACACATCTTACTCTCTCTCCTTGATCATTGATTCATTTCTTTTTTCACATTTCTCTCTCTCCCCCTTTGACATCAATGGAAAAGGGTGACACACCTCTTCTTCCACTCTTATCAGGTCACATGATCTTTTCTTTTCACTGCCCTAAATACTCCCCCTTAGGAGTGCACACCAAACTATATCAACTCTTACTCCCCCTGACTGTAACAATCATCATGACCACTACCTGCTCCCCTTGAGAGGTAGACTCCAACATCAGTCCAAAAAAGAATGAATCTTTAAATCCACTAGACTGATGCACCTCCTTATGCATCTAGTTCGAAGGAGGGGCAATAACCCCTAACTTCTCCCAGAGATACTCAAATGTATCCTTAGGAAGAGCCTTAGTGAATATGTCTGCAACCTGATCCTTTGTAGGCACATACCCAAGATTCACTTCTTAGAAAGTGATACCTAATTGACATATGATTTGTCCTTGAATGCATCATCGAATTCTTTGAAATGTTAATAGCACTTGTATTATCATAGAAAATAGAAATTGGCTCATCATACACAACTTTGATATCCTTCAAGGTTTGTCTCATCCATAACACCTATGTGCAACATGATGTTGCAGCAATATATTCCACCTCTGTAGTAGATAAAGACATTGAATCTTGTTTCTTACTTATCCAAGACACTAATTTGCATCCAAGAAAGAATGCACCACCACTTGTACTTTTCATGTCATCTACACAACCAGCCCAATCTGCATCTGTATAAGCACTTAAAGTAAAGTTAGTATCTTTTGGATACCACAAGCCATGATCTGGAGTTCCCTTTAAATATCTAAAAATCCTCTTAATTGCCATAACATTTGACTCTCTAGAATCTTCTTGAAATCTAGCCACAAGATAGACTGTATGCATAATATCTGGTCTAGTAGCAGTCCGATATAGTAATCCTCAAATCATTGATTTGTACTTTCTCTGATCATCCTTAAGAGATTTATCATTCTTACTCAACTTACAACTAGTAACCATAGGAGTACAAACTGGTTTAGAATATTCCATTCCAAACTTCTTTAACAACTCTTTTACATACTTTGACTGAGAAATGAAAATACCCTTATCTGTCTGATTGATCTGTAAGCCAAGGAAGAAATTCATTTCCCTACACATTAACATTCAAATTCTTTCTACATTTCATCTACAAAACTCTTACACATACCTTCATTTCCACCAAAGATTATATCATCTACATACACTTCCATAATCAAAATTTGATCTCCACTAGCTTTGATGTATAGATTGCAATCTATAGTACCTTTATTGAATCCTTGCTACAATAAATACTTGTCTAACCTTGCATACCAAGCTCTAGGGGCTTGCTTCAATCCATATAGTGCGTTCTTAAGCCTGCAAACCATATCTAGCTTATCTGACAACTAAAATCCTTCCGATTGCTCTATGTACACTTCCTCTTCCAACTCACCATTCAGGAAAGTAGACTTCACATCCATTTGATATACTTTGAAATCCTTATGTGTTGAAAAAGACAAAAACATCCTAATGGCCTCCATTCTTACAACCGGAGCATAAGTTTTCTTGTAGTCTATTCCTTCCACTTGTGATTAGCCTTTACACACAAGTCTTGCCTTGTTCCTTACCACTTCTCCATTCTCATTCAATTTGTTTTGGAATACCCACTTAGTTCTAATTACATTTTTGTTCTCTGATCTTGGGACAAGTTCCCAAGTCTGATTCTTCTCAATCTATATTAGTTCTTCTTCCATAGCCTTGATCCAATACTCATCCTTGCATGCCTCAACCATTGTTTTAGGTTCAACTTTAGACAATAAACATATATTTATATGTTCTTCAACATCTCTCCTTCTTGTCAATACACCTTTGCTCTTATCACCAATGATCTGGTCTTTAGAGTGAATCTTCTGCACATACTTGGGAGTTTTAGGGATTCTTTTTGAAGCTTCTTGCTCTTCAACCTATACTTTTTTTCTTTAGTTTCTTCTTCTTCTTCTCCACAAGAAGACTCATTTGATTCATGTCCATTAACCTCTGAAATCTTATGTATATCTTCATCAACCTTAACATTGGCACTTTCAATAACTTTTCTTAGCCTTTTGTTGTAGCACTGGTAACTTTTCTTCTAGTAGAATACCCAAGGAAGATACCTTCATCACATCTTGCATCAAACTTTCCTAGTTCTTCATCTCTTTTGATATAACATTTGCTTCCAAAAAATTTGAAATATTTAATAGTCATTTGCTCTTACTTGTACTATGTTCTGTATGTAGACAACAATATGAATTACTTCTCTCCATTAGACTTTTGGTAGGTTTGCTTCTTTTATCATTGTCCTTGCAGCTTCTTGAATAGTCTTGTTCTTCCTTTCAACCACTCCATTCTACTCAGGAGTCCTAGGGGAAGATAAATGCCTCTTTATCCCATGATCCTCACAAAACATGTTAAACTCATTAGAAGTAAATTCTCCACCTCTGTCAGACCTCAGACATTTGATCTTTATATCCATTTCATTTTCAACCATTGCTTTAAATACTTTAAACTTATCTAGGGGTTCTGATTTTTCCTTAAGAAAAGTGACCCACGGCAATCTAGAGCAATCATCAATAAATAACATAAATACATGTCACCTTGAAAACTCCTTACTCTAGTAGGACCACAAAGATCTATATGTACCAATTCCAACAATCTGGTAGACGACTGATCCTTGACTTTAAAACTTCTTCTTATTTGCTTTCCAATTTGGCATTCCTTACAAACAACATTGATGGGATTTGTAATCTTTGGCAGATCTCTCATGGCTTGAACTGAACTTATCCTTACCAGGCTATCAAAATTGATGTGACACAATCTCCTATGCCATATCCAACTCTCATTGATCTGAGTCATAAAGAAATAACTATCACCACCTTTGAGATGATAAACATTTCTACCTGTCCTCTTTCCAATAGCAATCATAGTTCCAGAGCTTTTTCTAATCTCACATCCATCATCCTGAAACATAAGATTGTAACCCTTGCTACATATTTGTCCAACACTCAAGAGATTATACTTTAAACCTTTGACATAAAGAACATCATCAGTGTTATTCTATACATCAAAACTGATTGAACCTTTTCCACAAATATTAGCAGTTGTATCATAACCAAACCTAACTACTCCACCATCATATTTTTAAGTTTAACAGACTTACTCTTATCACCCGTAATATGATTTGAACATCCACTATCAATGACCCAGACATCTTTTTCTCTTCTTGCATGAAAAGTAGACATTATAGTGCCTTCAGGGTTAGCACTTACTTTTAGACCCTTTTCCTTCACACAGCTTCCAGAGTTAGCAGAAACAGTTTCATCTCTTAGGGCTATGAATAAGAATTCATTATCATTATCATCCTCATAATTAGATTCATCATTAGAAATATTTGCATCTTCTCTAACATAGTAACTTTTCTTAACCATCTTACCTTTGTTTTCCCTATTCCTAATTCTCAGAACTCTATCTAGACATCTTGAAGCATAATGACCTATTTATCCAAAACTAGAACATTTAAAAGGCAACTTACCACTAAAATTTCTAGTACCCTTTTTCATCCTTCTCAAAAAGTTAGCTTCCAATTCATCAAGGTCTTTCGGATCTAATTCCACAGACTTCTCTAATTTGCCAACCTTAAAAGTAGTCTCATCCTTTGTAGTTCCATTAGTTGTGCCAAACTCTCTTATTTCAAAAGCAGTTAAGGTGCCAAGCAACTAATCTTTGGTAAACCGATTCACATTTTGTAATTCTTCAATAGCAGAAACCTTGTGACTGTAAGCTTTAGGAAGAGTTTCGAGTACCTTCAATATCACTTCTTTATAATCTATATTTCCACCAAGGCCTTTAATGCCATTGACAACTTCATCCACCTTTTGTAAGTAGCTTGTAATGTTTTCATCTTCAAACATTCACATGGTCTCAAATGTGAGCTTCAAATTCTGCATTTTAGCTTATTTGACCTTATCATTTCCTTCACAAACACTTTCCAACTTTTTCCAAATCTCATTAGCAGTTTTCAAATTCACAACTTTCACCAACTTAGAATTAGTAAGACCACTTAAAAGAGCATGTTTTACCTTACCATCAATTTCAACAGATTTGATCTCATCATCAATAGTTATACCATTCTCAGGTACAGTGTAATTAGACCTAACAGATTTCTAGATCTCATAACCAAGAGACATTAGAAAGGCTTCCATCCTTACCTTCTAGAGAGCATAGTCTGATCCATCAAACATAGGAATATCCTTCTTGTGCACCATCTCGGATCTACCTCAAGTTGTTAATCTTTCTTCAAAGGAACTTGGCTATTATACCAATTGTTGAATGCATAAGACAATTGAGAGGGGGGTGAATCAGTTGTATCAAAAATTTTAAACCCTCATAAACATCAAATCTGCATTAATCTTTAAACTTGTTATGATGATTAAGCATGAAAAGAAAATAATAGAAACTAGATCATAACAGCACCAAACACAAGTCAACATCAAATTTTACGTGGAAAACTGAAGAAGGGAAAAACCACGGTGAGGATTAGCTCACAATATAAAGTAGTAGCAATACCGAATTACAAAAGGCTCACTGCCAAAGGGCTCACTACCCAAAGGAAAGAAAGAAAGGTTCACTACCATGGGAGTCACTATCTAGAACAAAGAGATAGAAGAGAAGGATCACTACCAGGGATGAACTGATATAATTGCATCTAACCTATGCATGGAGTTCAGTTCCAATGAAGCTCAATACTCACCACAACACAAAACACACCTTCACAACAACACTGAAAATAGTAGACACCTTCTTCTCACTGCATCCAATAGCCTAACACATGAAAGCTCTTACTACACTTGATCAAATCTAAATCATAGACATCATATTCATCATGCATACATACAGTCATGAATCCTTGACACTTATTTATACCATCATCAACTTTGAAAACATTCTCCAAGATCAGAAACACATCTTAACCCATAAAATTCAAATTAGGTCTAGACCAAAACATTCCTATGGAGGAAAGGAATGAATGTGGACCACATCACACTTTAGCATGGATCTAAATCCATACATACATGCTTTCGCAATCACCAAAGCACAACCGCAATTAGTGTAAACAACCAAGTCGGCCAAATGTGTGTTAAGACTATGAACTTTTAAGTGCATGCTTCCCCAGAAACAAAATATGACATGAAAACAATGCACCAAGATTGAACATGATCTAGAGACATCCACAAGCACCTAAAAACCAATAAAATCCTTTGCAACATCTTTCACCTAAAGAAAGTTCACACTAGAGCACTTAGATTACTCTGTCATCAACTGCAACTCAAGAAACAAATTTACGGAGCACCAAGCTATGAAACACTTGAACTAAAGAAAGATATAGACCTTATAAGCATAAATCTAGAACTGCAAAGCTAGAAACAAATTTGCAGATAAATATAGAGAAAAAGAGTTTCTCCTAACACCTCTGCACAACCCAGAAACATAATCCACACATTGGTCAACATAACCTTCTTTGCACAATGAACTGGAGCACAAAATCTAGAACATAGCATCTCTAAACACCTCTAAACAACATATTCAAACTATAAAAGCTAATCTTTAGTAAGGAATAAATGTGGAGCAAAACCAAAATATTACTTTGTTAAGTCAAAACATATCTTCAACACATTGTTTCCTTTATTAATCAATTTTTCTCAAAAGCACTTGGAAACCAACCATTAGAACCATATTCTCAACATCTTTAGCATCTCTTCAAGGTAACTAGATCATCTTCAATAAAGAATCTCAATTAAACACTTCTACAACAAAACATAATTCAATAGCTTATATCATTGCAACATCCTCAACTCTGCTCAACCTTATCTCTAATCTCTACTCAACACAAACTTCTCATACTCTTGACATAGTTGACACCAATGACAACACAAGCTTGTTGACATCAATGACAACACTAAGATTAGCACATGCTTGAATCAGATCTGGCATTTCCCCTGTGTAGGTTTTTGCTGTCTAATGTATTGGTTTTGTAGGTTTTCAGTTTGGGGGCATGATTCCTTCACTTCAATAACTCTTTGTATCCTCTACAGTAGCCTTTTGGGTATCCTTTTGTGATGTTATAATTTTATTTATGTACTTTAGCATAGCATATCACCTAGTTTCATAAGCCTACTAAAGTGGGAGAAAAAATGTAATGTCAAAAATTGCATACCCTTGTAATTTCATGTTACATTTTGAACCTTCTTTGTCATCCATCCCTTAGTATATTTATAGGCTCATTTTAGCCCTTGTCCTAGCCTTTTCCTATGCACAGTGCCAAGTTTGTGTTTGTGTTATATCTCTTGTGTTCATTTTTGTGCAATTTTTTTAAGTACATTGTTTTCCTTGTTGTCCTAAGGTGTTTGGAGACTTCAAAATATGAAGTTTCTTGGACACAAGTTTGATGCATGAACATCCATGTAATGTGCTAGCATCCCATGACTGAAGATCATGTAGTGACCATGTCTAAATGTTTTTTCCATCTTTCTTGCATGTTTAAGTTTTGTAACACCTTTTCCATACACTTGAATGGCTCTGTTGACCCATGGTCTTTCTTCTTTTACCTCTACGTTACATTTTTTGAATCCATCTTTAAATATCATGTGGTTATCTTACTTGGAGCTCTAGTTATCTTGAATCTATCAGTCTTTTGGTAATCCCTAGTTATTCTCCAACAATATCTATAGCACTCTCTTGCAATCTTCATCATATAATAGCTTTGTTTTCATCTTCAAGCTCTCTATGTGAATAGTTACAATAATCTTTGGGCATCTTCATGAGGATTGGAACTACTGCATCCAATTGGGTCTTCCATCATACCTTGCTCATGGTTATGTAGTCTTCATCTCTTTCATTGGAGGTGATAGAATTCTTGTCCTCTCTTTTGATATTTCTTTCTTAGAGTATAATCTATTTTATGTTGTAGGTACTTTGTGGGTTTTCAGCTTCCTTTTATTTATCTCACACACATTAGTTTATTAGCCTGTGTAGACCTTAGTGCTAGCATACATAGATTTTTTTTGTTCTTCTTCTTTCTTAGACACATGTAAGATAAGAGAACACACAATTTTCTCTTCTACATCATTGGTTGTTTGTGGAGGTCAAAAGACCAAAACAGGGATTTGATCATTTTTGACAAACTCTTATACAACCCCAACCATTTTTCTTCTCTTGTAACTACAATTTTCTCATTGTGAAGATATTCAATCACAAAAGGGTTTGCCAATATCTTCATTTTTCTTATCATTTATCATTATTGTTTTAAAAAATAGACTAAATCTCAACATTTGGATTTCTCTTATCAACTAGAAGATTTTTTAGTTATTCTTGTTTTATTTCTATGCAAACTGGACACAATTCCTAAAAAAGGTATGAGTTTTTGTTGTTCTTTTCATATAGACTACAGTGCAACATGTAGACATCCATGCAATGCACTGGCATCCTCCATAGAGGATTCTAGATTCTAACTCCAGGTTCCTATCTATCTTGTATTTATAGTTCTATACTCAATTTAATAAATTTGTGTTCGGTAAATTTGTAAATTGGTAGATTTCAATTTTTTCTTGAGTTTTAACTTGTTAGAAAACTTTATTTCTCAAGGGTAAAATATGTTAGGTTCAAATAGATTAATTTTATCATTCTGATAGAGTAGCAACAAGTTAGTTTCTTTCTTAAAAGAACTAGTTGTTCCTAGTGTGGTGTCATTGAAAATATCTGACAAAGAGAACTAGCCTTTTCTTTT
This sequence comes from Cunninghamia lanceolata, assembly GCA_027924645.1. Lineage (NCBI taxonomy): Eukaryota > Viridiplantae > Streptophyta > Pinopsida > Cupressales > Cupressaceae > Cunninghamia > Cunninghamia lanceolata. The sequence goes on along the minus strand of BSBN01000842.1, from coordinate 3,477,544 downwards.
TTGAATCAATTTTCATGTATAGGGAGTTCAAATTGGAACTCTTTTCTACCTTGATGTTAGCATGTATATTCAATATAATAGTTCTATTATACCTATAATGAATAAATTTATAGTAACTTCACCTTTGACACTAGAACCTGCATTGCCCCTCTTTGGTTTAGTGTGGGTTCCTAGGCATACTCTTACGTCAAAGATAAAATTACCTACCAAGAATAATATGTTATGGAGTAAGTGTGTGGGTCACATTGGTGAGAAATCTTTTAGAGGAATTAAAAATAAAAACTTGAAGAGGGGTTGGTTGATTGCTCCCTTAATTTTTACTTTTGTGAACATTTTATATATGGAAAGAAAAATCATCTTTAGTTTTGTTTGATCTCTCATAAATTTGTAGGGGTTTTGGATCTTGTTCATAGTGATTTCTTTGGTTGTTGATATACCTTCCCTTGTAAAATCTATATATTATGTTTCCTTTATTAATGATTTCTCTAGGAGGACATGGGAATATTTTCTAAAGCATAAATCTAAGGTCTTATTCAAAGAGTTTAAGGTTCTTATGGAGAACCATATGGAAAGGAATATCAAGGTGTTGAGAATTGATAATGGTGAATAATTCTATTGAACAAAGTTTTATATATTTTATAAGGACAATGGTATTGCACAACAATACAACTCCATACACCCATCAACAAAATGGAGTTGTGAAGAGGATGAATAGGACATTGATGGAGAGGGATAGGAGTATGCTCAATGGAGCTAGGTTGGATCAAAAAAATTGGGCAAAAGTAGTTAGCACCCCATGCTTCTTGACTAATATGTCTCCTAAATTAGTTATTATTGATAAAACCCCAATGGAGGTTTGTATGGTCAAGACTCTGCCACTTAACATATCCAAGTTTTTAGTTATGAGGAATATGTTCACGTGCATATGGAGAAGAGGTCCGAGTCAAAATTCAAAGATAATAAGTGTATTTTCATCCACTATAATAATAGCGTGAAGGAATACATGCTTTGGGATCCTATAATTGGAAATACTTTATAGAACCATAATATAATCTTTAGGGAGATCAATCCTTCTCCTATAGTAGAGAAACCAAAAAAGAATGTGAATTCAATAGTGTAGCTATACACAACTAGAGGCTTAGGATGGACTGGATGAGGAGGATAGTACTAGAAGATCTTAGAGGATGAATAAACTCCACCTTATGTTATAAGGAGGTCCACTAGACAAAGGAGGAAACTATATAGGTATAACCTACCTAATTGTATATGTATTTTTGCTCTGTCTACTAACACCAAGCCTATAATTGTAAAGGAGGTAATGAAAATGATTGACAATGAATCTTGGAAGATGATCATGGATGAGGAGATGGATACACTAAATAATTAAACTACATCAGATTTGGTTTAGTTGCCTAAGGTTTAAAAACCTATTGGTTGCAAATGGGTTTTCAAGAAGAAGTTGAGTTTAGAAGGTTAGGTAGAGAAGTACAAGGCAAGTTGGTTGTTAAGGGATATTTTTAGGTTAAGGGAATAGAAATTGCCAAGATATATTTTATCCAATTGCTAATCTAAAATCGATTAGATTCTTGTTATCTATTGTTATAGTATTTGATGTTGAGGTTGAGAAAATGGATGTGAAGACAACTTTCCTTCATGGTGACTTGGAGAAAGAGATCTACATGACATAGCAATGGTAAATATTAAGGAGTCACTAGTTTGTAAATTAAACAAATCCCTTTATGGTCTTAAATAGTCACCAAGAATGTGGTACCAAAATTTGATTCTTATTTTTTAAGCTTGGAATTTGTGAGGTCCAAATCCAATCACTACTTTTATTATAAGTGGGATAGTGATCATTTTACTGTTAACGCTTTATATGTTGATGAAATCCTAATATTTGGTAACAATAAGGTTATGATTAGAGACCTAAAATATTATCTTTCATCATAATTTGAGATGAAGGATGTGGGATCTAATAATTTTATCTTATGGATGTAGATCAAATGAAATAAAGCTAATAGAAAACTTTGGTTAATCCAAAGGAAGTATATTGATTTTGTTTTGAGTGTTTTAGCATGGTAGATTACAAATTAGTAAGTGTTCCTATATGTGTGGAAATGAAGTTGCTAGTTGAGAAATGTTTTCCTTCACTTGGTGAGATGGAATACATGAGCTCTATTCCTTATGCTAGTGTGGTTTGTAGTCTAATCTATTCTATGGTCTCCACCAAACTAGATAAATTGCCCAACTAGTTTTGAAGTCTTGAGTCAATGTATGGCTGATGCTAGTAGGAATCATTGGGCAAAAGTGAAGTGAGTCTTCAAATATTTACAACGTACTATAAATTATTCTATTTTTTTTATCAAGAAGGCATTTCAATACACTTGGAACATGCTTGTAGCAGTGTTGATGGTGCCCATAGTAGTGTCTTGGGAGACTTGTAGATTTAGGGGTTTGTGGACTCAAATTGAGTAGGAGATGTGGATAGTAGGAGGTTGACTACTATCTAACCTATTCAGTGGTGCAATTAGTTACATGAGTAAGTAGTAGGTTGTGATCAATTCCTTTAGTATAGAGGTAGAGTACATGTCAACTAATCATGCCCACAAGAGGATTATCTAGATTTATAGGTTGTGTTAGGATGTTGGGTTGAGTCAAAAAGAAGTGTAAATTGGTTGTGATAATCAACATGCCATTAGTTTAGCCAAGAACCTAATATTTCATGCATAGATGAAGCAAATTGATGTTTGGTATCATTTTGTCCATGACATGGTGGAGGACAGGAGGGTTGTACTATATAATTTTAACACTTTGGTGAATATTGTGCATGCATTGATGAAATTAATGAGCATAGAGAAGTTTAGATGGTGTAATGATTCTATGGGCCTCACGCCCCTTATTAGATGGTTTAAAAATTGTTGATATTGCACTTTTTCTTTTGCAAGGTATATGAAAGTGGGAGAATGTTGTGATAGGTGTCTAAAACCTTACAATCATAATGTTTATTTATTTATTTAATTTGTATTTATGTTATGTGCCCACGTGCAAAAGGGCATCCTATTTGAGGTAGAATTATAACATATGTAACTTATAATATGATGTGTGTTACAGAATCTATAGATGTGTAAAAACATCAATGACATTTTAAAATGTCTAAAATGTAAGATTTTATTTATATGCATAAGAATGTGTAAAAGGGATGTTGCATAGTGGACTATGACTTTTGACCAACTTATGGCATGTAAGAATGACACATCATAGGACATCTTTGAATGGAGATAATGAATCCAAAATAAAATGCCCAAGTTGGAGAGGAGGTTATAAATTTATGATGCATAAGAGAACATTTAAAAAATAGTGTAGAGACCTTGTCTTGGAATGAGGCATCAAAATTTTAACTTGGAATTTAGGCACCATACCTCTTGATGGTTTTACCCATGGTTTCACAATTACCATTTGATGGTTCCCTAGGTTATTTCTCCTATATATTGGATACTTGGTATGGAAAATGTATCACTTGTATTTGTAGGAAGGTTGTACTAGTCAAATTTCTCTAGACATAGTTGGTGCTTATGCATGAGGGTTGAATGTTCTTTGAGATTATGTTGTAACTGTATTTTTACTTAATAATACAAAAAGACATTGAAATATATATTTTCTAAAAAGGATTTTCCTAAATAGGTTTTGTATTATATGATTGCATTTCATTATGTTATTTCTTTTCTAAATTATATTATCATAGTTTCTTTGTAACTCTCTCCTAGTATATTAGGATAGGAAGCATTTCCACTATATAGCTTCCTTTCACCTCCAAGCCACTTCACAAAATACCATGCATCATGAATCATTCTTTTACATAAAGAAGAGTCTCCTACTCACAAGTCCTAAAATGAACCTTCATATGACCTCATTGGTCTATCTTAAGTGGCCTAATTTTTAGATCATACCTCCCCCACTAGGAGAATTTTGGTCAAAAAACTTATAGGGACTAATAAAATGTGGGAATATTTTTCCCACTTCTTTTTTGAAACCCACTTAGCCTTTTTTATATTACTATTTGATACCTATCAACCATGTCACATGCTTGTTACGCCTGATTTGCATCACTTTATTATCGAGGACAACATCATCTTCCTTCTCCTCTTGATCCCTGAGTGTAAATCATCCATGGATGATAAAAAGACTTCATCCTCTTCATCCAACAATGAAGGCTCAAACAAGTGTAAACTGTTAATATTAATGATTAAGATGATCTTTATGTATTCAAGAAAATCCAACTTGAAGGAATTCTACCCCACATATTCTATGATCGAAAAAGGATCATTTCTCAAAGGTTACTAAATTATCTTTTTAACATCTTGCAATATTGAAAGGGATGGTGATTGGCAAGGATGGTTACTTCCACACCATTATAGGGGAACTTAAGGGACTGGTGATAGGTGGAAGGGATAGCCACCATGAAATGGATCCAAGGGTGACCCAAGAATATGTTATAGGGGAGATTTAGATCAATAACATGGCACAATATTTATTGCAATATAAGTCCCACTTCAAAAGGAAGGTGAATGGATCCTACTAATTCTCATTTTTCATTTTCATATGCCTTGATGGTGATTATTTGTGGATACAGTCCTTTTCTGAATAACCAAGCTACTACACTAATCCAAATGTGCAAATGTTCAAGCTAGATCTATTATCGATGAACACTCTTTTGATTTTGTGGTTGGAGATCATAGATTCAAAATGGAGTTGATGATTGTGGGAAGGATCAATGGGGACATATCACTAGAGCTAATGGTGAGGTGGTGTTCAAAGGGTTGGTGGCTGATCATTTCTTGAAAGAGTGATGGGTCAATGTCATTAGGCACTCTCAACTCTTTTAGAACTTGGTTTAACACATCCTTGTGAACATGGGATGGTTTTAGGAGTTCTAGGATTGAGATTTGGGCTAGGGTTTCTCAAGGTGGTTGATTAGGCTATATCATTCTTTAGCAATGGCTAGAGGAAGACCTTGGATGGCAAGTCAGCTACATCTTATAGCAATGGCACAATCAAAAGACTTTATCTTAATGGTGTTGACTTGTTCATGGTATTTCTTGATGGTGCTAACATTGTAACCATAATTGTTGGGGGTTTTAAAGTAATGGATGTTATTAGCATGGGTATCTTGGCCTTGGTTTTTATTTTGAGAGGGGCAATTTTGATCATTTTGGGGAAATGGGTCTTGATATATGCTCATTTGTTTATTGGGTGATTGGTTTGGGTTTCCTTATATCTTGATCTCGCCTTGGCGGATGAGATATTGTATGTAATTTTTTAATTTCATACATTTGGAGGTAGCATGAGCCTCGATCCTATGATAGTCATAGTATTTATTTTCTCAAAACCATGATGGCTTGGGTTGTTTCTCATCAAAAAAAATTAAGTGGGAAGGTGATCATGTTGGCCTTGAAAATATCTTGGAACACCACCTCAATAGGTTACCCTAATGGTTTTTATTGGTGTTTTTTGTTTTCTTGTTTTGGTTTACTAGAGGGGATAGTAATAGTCAAGGGATTTTGCAAGTTTTACACATGTTTAGAGTCAGTGACCCTATCGCTAACTATAATCTTGTTCTTGCTAAATAATTTGTGTCTTTCAATTTTATTTTAGTCACAAGAAAATATTTTAACTAAACATGTAGCAGTGAGTGTCTTTTCAATGTGTATACCTTTCTCAATGATCTCATCAAAAGATTTCATACAATGTACATTCAAATGAAAATCCATTTACAAGTTGAGATAGGTAATAAAGATGTGGATGAGTTGTTTTTTCTATAATGGGCTAGGGAAATCTACTTACTAGACTCCTCCATCACTAGAGGATGGATGACAAAATCTCCCCAAGTCATTGCTTGGTGTTACAAAGGTCAATCATTGTTAGCTCATGTTAAATGTTATAGGAAAAGTGTCTTATGAACTTCTCCACAAGGTCATCAAAGGAAATGGTAGATCCTTTGGTAGGTGCAAGAACCATTCAAATGTCTAACCTCATAAGTTTTAGGGAAATAGGAAGAGAAAATAGATATATTCATGTGAAACCTCCTAGTAGGCCATAAAGGAGTCTGTAATATGTTTCTAGGGTCTCCCTTACCCTTGTATTTGTCAAATTTAGGAATTTCAAAGAAAGGACGAAAGGGAATTTGTGAAACCATGCATTCAAGAGGATAGGGACATAGCTCCTCAATTTTATGACTTAATTTGCATGCCCTCTTATACTCCCATGATGGCATCCTTCATGGATTTCCATTGTAGATCAAATGATGTGCCAAGAGATGGGGTTGGTGGTATGTAGTTTGGTTGGTAGTTTTTGTATGATAGTTCATGTTAGCAAGGAATCGAGTTGTTTCAGGGTTGGATTTGATGGTTAGGTTTGCTAAGGGGGATATAATGGGGAATTTGGATGTAAGTATATTTTGGTTGATGCATATGGTTCTTTGATATTGTTCAATGTTCATTGGTGGGTGTGGGTTGGTTGTTTATAGGTATGTTTAAGTTTGTGGGATCAATTTGGTGGGAAGGCCACATCTTGTGTTGGATTGGGTCTTCATGAGAGGTCTTGGATTTCACAAGAGGTATTTTGGGTTGATCTTGAGTGTTTTTATTGAGGTGGTGATTGGTGTGATTATGGTTTCAGCTATGGGTTTCAAAGTAAGTAGTTTGATCCTCTTCATGTTCATGGTTATGGGTAGGATGCACTATGTTGTCAACATTGGAAAGATCATAGTTGGGTGGTAGCTTGGCCCCTAATTCAATTCAGTGCCAAGTATGTCATCTTTGTTTGTTTCTATGAATCTATCCATTAGGGAACATAATTGTTTGGAGCCAAGAAAGTCATGATAATCAAAGGCATACTTATTTTTCTTAGGGGCATCACTATCACTATGACTATCATGGGGATGAGATGACTCTTTAGCATATGGATTTTGGACTAAAGTTGGCCCAAAAGGGAAGGGATTCTCTTCATGGAACTCCATTCTAAGCTTAGCTTGTTGTTTAGTGATGGGGGACATTCAAGTTAGCCTCAAAAGGTATGGCTCTGGATTTCATTTTGGGAATTTTCAGTTAAGGACAATCTTAGATGATGGATTTTTGGATTATGGATTAGGACTTTGATTTTGGATTCAGATTGGGACTCAAAGGATAATTTTCAATTTTAGATTATGGATTTGGGATTTTGATTTGAGATTATGATTTTGGACTTTTATTTGGGATTTGAGATTTTTGGACCTCGAGGATGGATTTTGGGTAATTGGATTTTGGATTTGATATATTGATGTGGATTTGATTTTGGACTTAAAGGATAACTTTTAGATTTTGGATTCTGGATCAAGATTTGGATTTGGACTTTGAAGATGAGCTTGGGGTGATTGGATTTTTGGTACCTTGGCTTCAAAATGTTGCTTGTATTTTTTATCTATTGAGGTGTGTGTTTCAAAGATGATGTTTTGAATTTCAAAGGTTTTCTTAGTTCTTTTAGATTTCACAAGTTTAAACAAAGCAAGCACATCAACTATGATGCCCCGTCATGCAACCCTAGAGTGTTAGACTAGCAAGTGCAAAATAACAGAAATATTTTTTTTAAGCAAGTAAATGCATTAATCATTAAATATAATTACACTATTAATGACATTAAATAAAATGAATAGCGAACACATCTACAGAACATAACTGCATCAGATAAACATAAAATTATAACAATGCAAGTGATATACATTATAATACAACAACAGAGGATTTACATCATTCATTTGCAAAGATGAATAATTACAAAGGTTCAAATACAAGATTACATGACCGATCACATCGGTTTACAATATACAACAAAATAAAACAATTATGAAGGTATACTACAATTCTGAAGATGCAGAACAAATCTAGAACTAGAAACACTTCTGCAATGTCCTCAAACCAGTACATCCAAGAAAACCAATGGATTAAGCTCTTCCACCCAACCATGTGGAACCCTGAGGTCCACTCCCTGAGCTAGGAGATAACAATGAGGTTCCACTAAGTCAAGGGATACAAGAAGATAGATAAAGGTTTGACACAGACAACTCAGATCATCACAAATCATCTAGACTACTCAAACATCAAGACAATTCAAATCATCAAGATAAGTCAAATCATCAAGATAAGTCAAATCATCAAGACAAGTCAATCATCAAGCTAAGTCAAATCATCAAGACAAGTCAATCCTCAAGATAAGTCAAATCATCAAAACAAGTCAATCCTCAAGATAAGTCAAATCATCAAGACATGTCAATCCTCAAGATAAGTCAAATCATCAAGATAATACTCCAGAGGCTACAACAAAAGATAAAGAGGAAGTAACTAAGCTGCAGTAGGGAGAGTGTCATCAAACCAGTACATCCAAGAAAACCAATGGATTAAGCTCTTCCACCCAACCATGTGGAACCCTGAGGTCCACTCCCTGAGCTAGGAGATAACAATGAGGTTCCACTAAGTCAAGGGATACAAGAAGACAGATAAAGGTTTGACACAGACAACTCAGATCATCACAAATCATCTAGACTACTCAAACATCAAGATAAGTCAAATCATCAAGATAAGTCAAATCATCAAGACAAGTCAATCATCAAGCTAAGTCAAATCATCAAGACAAGTCAATCCTCAAGATAAGTCAAATCATCAAGACAAGTCAATCCTCAAGATAAGTCAAATCATCAAGACAAGTCAATCCTCAAGATAAGTCAAATCATCAAGATAAGTCAAATCATCAAGACAAGTCAATCATCAAGCTAAGTCAAATCATCAAGACAAGTCAATCCTCAAGATAAGTCAAATAATCAAGACAAGTCAATCCTCAAGATAAGTCAAATCATCAAGACAAGTCAATCCTCAAGATAAGTCAAATCATCAAGATAATACTCCAAAGGCTACAACAAAAGATAAAGAGGAAGTAACTAAGCTGCAGTAGGGAGAGTGTCATCGCATGGTCCTAGCATGGGTTTTCTAGGCTATCTCTCACTATAAACCAGCCCCCATCTATGGTTTTCCTTGCGACCTCTCTATAGGTACCGGCCCCATAGGGTAACACATGCAGAGCCGACACATCCTCTCATGGAGACAAGGAGGTCGACCTTGCTAACCAGACCTTCTCATCCCATCCTTAGCATGTGAAAGCACTCAAGGCATGGGTGAGGCATCATACTTATCTTGTTATGTGAATTACTACCCAACCCACCTAGATCACTTATTAAGTTATCACTTGATTACAACTTCCATGGGGTTTTCTAGGAAGCCACTTTGGGCACCTACCCCACCATGAAAGCCACTATCCTACATACAACTAGCAAGCATTAACTATCACCCATAAACCAAAAATGAGCATGGACAAGGGATTGAAAGGCATCAAACTTTTTGCAAACCAAAACATTACATAGATCATTTTAAATCCAAACTCTCAACCATGAAACTTTCCCCTATCTATTTCAAAATCCCAAATCAAATAAAACATTTAATCAACAATTTTCAAATTCAAAACAACAATCTTTTCCAATCTACATCAAGACCTCATACCAAAAGACATATCACCAAAACATCCTTGCCACAATATCACACTGAATTCAAGGTAACAAGCCTCTAGAGCTAAAAAGACTTCAACACAAATACCAACAGACAACTATCCAAAGCTTGACGCTTAACAACCTTGAGCTCCCACAAAACTAACATGAACACCATTACAATAACTAAGACTCAAAACCAAATTAAATGCAATGACCGAATTGCATCATTGGTACACATCAGTTTAAAATTAGCAATAAACAATAAAGAATGTATATATATAACCAAAACCTAAGTACTACTACACTTTTTGAACTATTTTAACATGGATTCAATAAAAAACTTTAAATCTCTCTTTTTAGATTAAATCATAAACTTACTTAAGATAACAATATTCTAATCAAATCTCAAGATCTATAATTCCCTCTATGATTTATTTACTAACTTAAGACTATAATTGACATCTATACACTTTTAAAAAGAATCCCAATCTCAACTCAAACTGCAAGTACATCTATGACAAAAATGATTTTTAAAACAATACACAATAAAATTTTAACTCTCTTTTAAATAAAATTCTAATAATAATAACATATACTATGCTATTCTAGAATTTTAATTTCATCTATTATTTATTTAATCAATACCATAATAACTCAATTCACAATAAATCTCTAATTTATTATTTATTAATTAAAATCAATGTACCACAAGATAGTATATGTAAGATAAAAATAATATAACTACTACTTAACTCAATATATTTAATTTTAGAATTATAATATTATTTATCATTTGTTTAATAACTAGCATCACCATAAAATCTGTTGCAAGTATGGGCCTAACTGGTGTTGTCATTGATGTCAACATACTCCTGTTGCATTAATGATAAGGATTGGATGAGCTGTGTGCTGAGGATATTGAGAAAATTAGTCATATCAGGAACACTGAAGAATAGTGAAGATAGTAAGGTAAAAGTCCAAGATAGGATGAGGATCAGAGGATGAGGTTTAAAGGGTTTGTAGATATGTGTCTTAAGGTGGTCCAGTAGAGATTGTAGAGGTCCACATGAAGATCTGAAGAAGTTGTGGCCGCTCATGTAAAACCGGTTCCGGCAGGTGTTCAGTGGTGACAAAGTGATACAGATAGGTCCAGTGAGATACGGAAATCCATTATCCCATTCTGTAGATTTGGTGGAGTGTTTAAGAAGTCTTTGTGAAGTTTCAAATCGATTGGTTTGTGGTTTGAAGGTCCGCAAGCATCTATTCCTTTGTGACAATGCTGACAGGCTGTGTTCTTGAGGTTTCGGATGAAGGAGAGAAGGATTTCTGTAAGCAGATGAACTGTGGATGTTATTGGTATTTCAGGCAAGCTTGTGGAGGTCTTTGGATCATGTCCAATTTGTGTTGGTGGTCCGCATTGGAGTTGGAGCTTGCAATTGAAGAATGACTTTCAGATGATGGTGTTGTCCCTAAGACTGGCCAACTAGATGAGTTACACATCCTGCGGATGTTCTTGTTGATGTTTTCTGACTTAGATGATCATTCCTAAGTTTATGTCTTGTATAAATAATGGATTGTAAAGTCATTTCAAAGGGTGTCTTGTGGAGATGTGAGTGTGGTAGCGAGGAGAAGAGCAAAAGCCAGAGCAAAAGTTTCAGGCTTAAATGGAACTGATTCAAGCATGGTGAAGATGCTATTTTCTAGTTCAAGTAGGTGATACTTATTATTTTGTAAATAGTGTGTCTCTTGTAGGTAGTGAGCCTCTTGTGAGCAGTGTGCTCAGGTAGTGAGCCCTAATTGGCATGTGCCATTTTGTTCTTTCTATTCTTCTAACAGAGAATACAATCTTGGGTTAATCACCCCATGGTTTTTTCCTTAACCAAGTTTTCCATGTCAAAATCTTGGTGTCTCATGTGTTAATGTGTTTCTGCTCTAGATTTATTGCATTGTGTTTCCATGATTGATTTATTATTATGCTGCTAAACTACAAAGTGGAGTTAAGTGTTTAATTGGAAGAAAGTTTTGTATAACTGATTCACCCCCCCTCTCAGTTGTCTACCCTAAATCTAACAAAAATCTACTTTACATTAAAAGAAAAGTTAATTTATTTATTTAAGGAACTTGCATCTACTAAAAAACTTTATTTAAATAAAATTAATTTTAAAATAATACAAATCTATCCTAATATTTTAAGATAAACTAATATTGTCTTATCACTATTGCCTTTTAATGAGTTTGATAAAAAAGAAAGTCAAATTAATAATTTTAATAAATCAAAACTACAAAAAGCACAAAGAAAGATTTATGAGTTGCTCAAGGAGTTTCAGAATAGAAGTTTTCCTAATTCTTAGCTTACAATTGCATACATTCTAAATTATATCAGTTTTAATAAACTATTGCTAACAAGAGAAATTCATTATATTAATAATGAATATTACTCAAAAATCATTACTCCCTAACCATGGAACTTCTAAGCAAGTCCATATTTAAAATCAACTCAATATAATAGAATAATTTTAAGCTAGAAAACACTATTAAATAAAATCCAAATGCTTTTCTATTTTAGAAATATAATTTCATCTAATATTTGATTCACCATTACAATAAAACTCTAATTTACTATTTACTTATTAAAACAATGTATATTGCTAAGTCATAACTAACCAATTTATATCTCAACAAAATAAAATGAATATAATTACTTATCTTAATATATTTAATTCTAAAATGGTACACCATCTAACATTGTTTAAAAACTAATATGGTCAATTAAAAATCCAATACAATCCTTCATCTACTAATTCTAATCTATCTTTAATAAGAGCAATTATTCTAAAAATTAATTTAAATCTATCCTAACAAAATATATATGTATGTTTGACTAATCAAAAGTTTCTATCATTTTTTTAATTTCCTAAAGAGCAAGTTAATTTGTATTTAACAATTGTTAACTATCAAAAAATAACAATTATATAGGCAAGTTTATTAGACATTCATGGAGTTGATTTAGAAACTTTATAAACCCACTCATTTACTACATTTTTTTAACTATAAGCTTGTAAATCTATTCATTGTTACAGAATATGATAATTAATGAAGAAATTACAGAGATTAAAAAAAATTGAAAGAAAGCAACAAGGCCAGGAAATGACATGAATTTATTTATTGCAGAGGTCAAAGATCAACCAAGGCAGCTGAAAGAGGAGAGACAGGCACGAATTTTAGGAAGGAACAACCATTAAGGTAAGAATTCAAGAAATTTCATATTGGATTCAAGAATTCAATTGGGACACCAGAAATGGCAAAGAAATAGAGGGTCATAAAACAAGAGGTTTTGGTAGAATGACTTCCAATAACTATGGGTTTTTAGGCAAGGAAAAAATAGTTTTAACATCAGTAATTCTAAACAAAAAATAGTTTTAACATCAGTAATTCTAAACTAGCTGAGAGTAAGAAAATTTACAGGGGGACAATAGACCCACAAAAATGCCTGGAAAAGAAGGAGTAAATTGAATATTCAGTAAAAACACTAACTCCAAGAAGTTTGGATTTCAGGCAAGAAACAATTTTTATTAACTTTTATTATTTTATTTATTTTTTAATTTTGAATTTTGTGCTGATTGAAACAGCCCAGCATGGTTGCAAGGAATTTTTAATAGTAGAATGTTTCAAAACAAAAAGCAGGGAAGGAGATTGTACGGCAGCAAGGAGGAGGTTCAGAGTTCAATTTTTTTTTGAGAGCAGTAAGATGAAAGAGATAGAAATAGAGCAATTTCTAAAGAATTTCCAGTGATCAAAGAACTATCATGCACAGAGTTACGGGAAACTTCAAATGGAGATAGGAAAACAAAGAGCCCACTGGACAAGTAAACATACCCAAAATTTTGATTCCAAGCTACAAATTCCTTCAGCTTCCTCAAGTTCTTCCTCTCTTTCTCCTGCAATCTCTTTCCCTAATTTCTGTCTAACTTCCTTAGCACCACTCACCCTCAAAATAATAACCCCCAGAAGCAAAAACAGTCAAGAGTCATAAATGTCCACTATCTCCAGACAATCCCACTACTTTGAAGAAATTAAAATTTTTACTTAACATAGAGATTCCCCAAATCTCAACAACTAACAAACATTAAATTATTCACTAATATTATTCTTTAAATAACTATATACTATTTAACCATAATAAATGCTTATGACTCATATTCTATTAAAAGCATTAAAATAATTAATCTAATATTTATTAAAAATTTACTTAAATAATATTCCTAATTTCACATTCCTAAATAATGACTAATAAATAATATTATAACTAACATATTAACTAATAAAATCTTGCCTGTAAAACCAAATACAATTTCAGTAATAAAATAATGCCATTCACTTATGAAAAATGTCAATAGGATTTAATTATTAAAGCTATTACTTTAATTCATAGTTAAAATATTTTTTATTATTTCACAACTTACAATTTTAATTAATATTTACATAAATATCACTATATCAAGCCTATTATTACTATTATATCATTCATTAATGTGTTACCAAATATACATAGGCTTAACTAAACAAAACCCAACAATAACTCCACATACCACATGACGATTACAAGACCACATAGTTTCTCATTACGATTAAAAGATCTCCCCATTACCATACTAAACACAAGCTCAATATCAACACATACGTGAAGGAGATTTCAACCCATCATAATATATTCACAACACAGTATGTACATCATCCCACATTATTGTTTACCAAGACCCACATACGTAGTCAAGAGAAATCATGTTCTTACAACATCTTCATTTCAAGACAACTATGAACAGAATACATGCCATCAAATCATATTACCTTATGCCTCTGGAACCTAAACTTGAAAATTTACACATAGACCAACTCACATGAAAATTTTGCTTGCAATAAGCAATTTCAACTAATCAACTCATTGACAACATAATTTTTTCTTACAAGAGCAATTCAATCTTTTAGTTATCCTATTACCTATAAGTTTTACTTATAAGGCTAAATTTTCAAGTATAATGTTGTTTAACCTAATTCCAAACTTTAAATCCAATTTCAACTTAACAAAATCATTATAAAGATCTTTACAAAACCAAATCAACTAGATTAAATTTCATCTACACTAATTATTTTGTCATATCCAATTCCATTTAATCAAATTAGCAACTGGATTCAAGTTATATCTCCACCAAGAATTTCATAAAACCTAGGTCTAGTTTAATTAATATTAATTCTATCTATTATATTAATCAATCATCAATTACATATAACCGTCAAGCTAAACAAATACATAGATAATATTAATTACAAATGCTTATAGATCAAATACTAGTTACAACATTTTTAATCCAAACCCATTTATCATATTTCTACTAACAAAACAATTATAATAGAATCAATGCCATATTACAGTAAATATGCAATCATATCGATTAGTTTAATAAACATTTGTATTAAACTAAAACAACTACATTTCTATTGTTTCATAAGTTAATAATTCTATCATATATATATATATACTCCAACAACTCATCTAATAAATCGTGTATCTTAACTATGTTTTTGATTCATACTTAATTTATAATAGAAGATAGGTTTATATACATGTTCATGTACTTGTGTGTAGGTTATTCTTATGCCCAAGGTAAGATTTGGTCAAAAATAGATCATTTATTTACCACTATTGTTGAAGATAAGATGTAAAATTGTTATTAATTGTTTGACCATTGAAAAGGATGATATTTAAATAAAGTAATGCACTCATTGGTATGCTTTGGGAGAGACAACTTCTTGGAAAACATTCAGGATGATGTGGGACATCCACGTACTAATTCAAGTGTGCAGGAAAAATCTTCTAAGCTGTGTTTCTACCTACAATGGTGAAATCACTGATTGGTACAAGATGCGAGAATGTAACTGTGGCAGTGAATTTGTCATCTACTACAGTAAATTCATACAATTCATATCAAATACTGAGAGTTTATTTCTCTTGTTAAACATTGTCCAATCTTAAATTTTTTTTTTAAAGACTGTATGACTTACATTCAGCTTGAATTTACAAATGAACAAGGGCTTACTGAGACTTCAAATAGCAAGTCCGATTTGGTGATTTAGTAGGTTAAAGCATAACATTAAGGACGCTGACCCAATAGTAATCTACTCCACGTGGATTGGCAGAGGTCGTTTAAGTTGAATTATGGGTAGGCCATTTAGGTGAGGTCAAAACAATAGTGAGAGACCAATTTCTAGTATTGGTAGAACAAGATAAGGCTGTTGGATGATACCACTTTCAAGCCGTTGAGATTTAATCTTTATGCCAGCCATTGAATGATAATATTGCCGAGTATTTGGAAGGATCGACTCACTACAAGAGGTCACCATCATGAGATTACTACAGTTGTAGGATATACACAAAATGAATTTGTTTTAAAGGCAAGTGTATCTGTCAGATGGAATGCCAAATTCCACACCTTCTGCCAGCGCTGAAGTCGTATCAAAACAACGAATGACATCCATTGATGCATAAAAGAAACATGAATCTTTTCTAGATAATATAGTTGGAAATGCTCAGAACAACATGTATGCAAAATGTAAAAGCATTGGCAAGACACATGTATTGTTTGACAGAACGCAGCAAAGATGTTTGACAGAACACAGCAGAGATGTTTGACAGTGCAATGTATGAGTTTATCTCCAAATTCTGAGGAGCAGCGGGTCCAGGGTTCGAATTTTGCCATTCAATTTCTCAGACTAAAGACTCCTGTGGGTGGAATTCTTAGATCAAGGTCACTGTCAAAGCCGAGTGAAAGAAGGAGAATTACTAACTCAAAATCGAGACTGAGTGAAAAGTTGGGTGTTTTTTTTTCAGATTTGTCCATCACATAATGTTGCCTCGCTAGACAGGTGATGGTATATTGGTAATAACCAAACAATGGGGTTTGAATGATTAAGAGATCAACAAAAGATAGAGGATATGGACGTCGGCCAAGAAAATTCGATAGGGAAACCTAATATTAGCTATAGTAATATATCTGCCCTCCCCACACAACGCCAAAAGAATAATTGTAGGATATGCTCGAATGATTGCAGAATGCACCAAAATGATGATCACAAGATAGCACAGAACAATTGCAAATGTTATGATTGCCGGATGCGCACAAACAATTGTAGATAAAATGACTGCAGGGTGCACACAAGACAGATTTGCAAGTAAAACTGTAGAACATTTACACAAATGCAAAAAGATAGGAGTAAGGACTAATTTTGCAATCTTTATGACAATGTAAGCTATCTTGGGGTAATCTAAACTTGACATTGAGACACCAATTAAAACTGTGTTGGAAGCACGGATGTGGTGAATGGGCAACAAATTATATTCAATTGAATCTAAAGCAAATGGAAATTTGTGACAGTCTCAATACTATAGATAGGTTGGAGGTCAAAAGTAATTTCAAATCTGCTTTAAAGAATCTAATGCCAAATCCTGAATAAATCCCATCAATGGAGGAAAACACAATTAATCTAATTCCATTAAAATTTCATATGCAATAGGCATAAATCACATACAGTTGCATACCTGAAGTTTGTTGATCTTTTACCAAAATTTCCTTTACTCTCCAAATGCAAACCCCCTTCCCTTCTCCTTCCCCCCCAAATTTCTAATAGCAACCTCTCCAATATGCCCGCCAACTACCCTCAACTAAATCAATTTAATAATAGTAAAAATAATTCACATTCAAACAACTTTAAATAATTATCTTGAACTAGGTAATTATCAATTACCATTTTAATCTTATTAAATATTAATAATAATAATGAGACTATTATATAACCCTATTAAATATTATAGTGGATCAAATATTAGTATGACTATATAATGAAATCTAGGCATACAACATAACCCACCGAGTAGGGCAGCTATTAAAAGCCAAATCAAACATGTTCACAAGCCAGGCCAAAATACACTTAACCAACAAGCTCCATCAAATATAAATCAATTGGAAGACCTGACATACTGACCGAACTAACAGGTTGAACTAGACATGTCATGCATCCTGATCGAGGATGATGACTTGGGATGTGGGACCTTAAGTTATCTCTGAAACAACTTATCCATTGGGTTCAGGGCACTCTCAGACCTATTAATTTAGGTGGAGTCGATGCCAGATACCTGCATCCTATAACAAATGGCACAGTCAAGCATGTATAGATGCACAAACGCTGACACTAGGTGAAAAAGGAATCACAACATTGCAGGGCACTCGCAAGTAAGTGATGCGACATCGTCCTCTCCACATCATATCAATCTAGATTATATAACACGTAATCATAACCAAATTGAATCTACCTCATTATCTAAACAGAACCATACACTGAACATATAGGTGCATGAAATTGAATAAGTCTCAGAAGTACCATCATAACAAATAAATCTAACAGAATCAGTCCATGAGATCCATTCTAGCATATAACAATTGTAGTAAGATCGACATCTTAATCATTGGAATACAAAACAATGTCAAAGCCTGCATTATCAGTGTCACAATGGAGATTATCAATAAAACACATTAACTATCATATGAAACCACACATGGATGAAACATCTATCTACATTGTACAACATCATTTGTTTACCTTACCTTAATTATTCCTGTTATTTTACCTTCATCTTCATGCGCCTTGATCAGTTCACTTGTACATCCAAGGTGAAAACGGAGGGGCACTACATCCTCGCCCCCTAAAACTTGACTTACTCCTGGAAGTCACAGACTATTGTGGAAACATAACATATTAGTATTACAATTTTCTATTGCCAACATACGCATTCACATTAAGCAATTGTTCCCAAGACAAGCACAATCATTCAATACAGGCATGAAAGACATCAATTCCTTACCTTTAAGGTGTATCATGTGATCTACTTATAACCAATCACACGTATTTTGAGAATTTCATTCGATTCAGGGATCTGTGTTTACATATTATCAAGGAAAATTACATCTCATTTCTTATTTCCACCATGGTTCTGACTAATTACCAAGCATTCAAGTACAATTCTCCGCAGAGTCCTCCCTTGTACAGACTATCAGAGGTTCAAAATGAACATGATAGAAACAACACTTGACACAATACAGGGCTAACAAAAAAACAAACATTCGGAATAGTCACCATCAAAGTTTTAAAGAAGGTGAAAACCCAAGTGGGAAAATAACCAAATCCAATCTTAAGTCACAAAATGCCGGCAATTTCCAACAATAACTCAAGTATAGAGAAAAGAGTTTTAGTGACCACTCCTATCATAAGAAATTTCAAAGAAAACAAATTCACTGTTAGCCCCTAACAACATCTGAAACAACTATCAAAAATTTCAAATTAACCAAATTGCAAACAAACCCACATCACAATGTGGCTAATTTTAGCCACAAAAGGGAGTATCTGCTACACAACACCCAGGACACAAGGTCTAGAATGTGTTAGAGAACGTACGCCAACACATAGATAATTAGGTTATCTACATCCTCATACCTAAACAACTTTTATACAAGGATTTAAGGCAACAAAATAATTACTTATTTACAACAATTTCTACCTTTAATGCAATATAATTTCTTTATGTGCAAAAGAATAGATAATATTGCACACAAGAACATACTTAATCAAGGCTACATTTTACTTTAAGTATCACATTTATATGAGATGGGTCTAACACAAGCTCCAATTTGATCTCCTGCATTCGATTTTTACATACATACACAATGATAACTTTCATAATCCACAAAAGAACTTCCACATGAAGTCATGGCCACTAAAAAAAAAAAAAGATGTCAAACTACTACTTTAAGATACCCACACACAACAATACCTCTTAACCACATGTCTTACAATGCATGGTGCCTCCAAATATTCAAATCATTCCAATACTTACACAAATAATGTCATTAACATATAGATGGTATGGTGCTTCCACACCCATAACTAAATATAACCTCACAAGGTATGGTTACTTCACCAAACCAGGGAAGACAAACACCACTGTCCTTTACAATACCTCACCTAAAATGGGTTCAGGATATTCACATCACTAGAGGGGCAAATTCCACTCTCCTAATTCCATGCTCTAAGAGTAACCAGGCTTCTATCTTCTAAAGCACTAGAGACAACAAGAGGAACTTGAGGCCTCAATAATCACTAAGCACTAGTGTTTAGGGAACACATATTGTTAGATATATCATCACATTTTTGCATAACAGACACACAAGTAGAACAAAGCATAAAGGATTTATTTCTTCTACAGTCCAGAACAAGTTTGTAAGTTTATCATCCTT
Source organism: Cunninghamia lanceolata (assembly GCA_027924645.1). Lineage (NCBI taxonomy): Eukaryota > Viridiplantae > Streptophyta > Pinopsida > Cupressales > Cupressaceae > Cunninghamia > Cunninghamia lanceolata. The sequence continues at coordinate 3,457,633 of BSBN01000842.1, read as the reverse complement.
CTAATACCATACTAAGGCTCTTAGGTGAGAGGTACTATTACCAACTCACCATAAGGAGAAAAAAAAATGCTTAACTTAAAACAATGACAAGAACCAGAGATCCCAGTGTTGCAAACCTTTGCTCTGATACCAGATGTAACGCCCCGCCAAGGGACTCTAGAGAACAACACAATTACACTATACAAACAGGACAATTTTTTTTTTTATTATGCAAGAAATAACAAGGTAACATTTAACATATCTATACTAAGTAATGTTCTCTCAGGGTTCCATGGCTACATTATTGACAACAATAATTCATTCTGTAACTATTGTATAAAATGAATAACCATATATATTTCCATGACATCAGATAAATAATCATCTAGATCAAGTACAACTACAATTTTTCCATACACATGAGGATACAACATAATATTGTTTACATCATCAACTTTCTATTACATTGGATTACAAACATTATGAATAATCTGATACACAGGATAGTACATGAGCATAAATAACTGTCTTTATAGACTGGTACAAGATCTGAATCTACTACAGGAGATGCAACCTTCTTGCACATGAATAATGGCAAGGAAAAACCAATGGAGATAAAGCACATCCACCCGACCATGTGGAACCCTAAGGTCCACCCCCCGTGCTAGGAGATAACATAAGGTCCCAAAACATCAAACAGTCAGGTAGACAATTGCCTAATAGGAACAAGGACTAAATATGACAACATTACAACACATGACAACATCACAAGCAACTCAATATCACTTCCAGAGGCAACACACGACGAATAGGGAGAATACAACTAGGGAATGCTAGGCTGCAATAGGGAGAGCGTCATCGCATGGTCCTAACATGGGTTATCCTGACAGCCTCTCACTAGGTGCCGCCCCCATCTATGGTTATCCTGACAGCCTCTTACTAGGTGCCAGCCCCATAGGGTGACTCATGCAGAATCAACCTTCCTTTCATGAGGACAAGGAAGTTGATCTTGCCAACCAGGCCTTCTCTACCCATCCTTAGTCTAAATGAGCACTACAGGCATGGAAGAGGAAATCCAATTATCTTGTTAATGTGTAATTTACCCTTTTCCCCCAGTTCATTTTTAGGTTTTCACTTAATTAACAACTTTCAATGGGTTATCCTGACAGCCACTTCAGGCACCGGCCCCACATTGAAAGCCACTCCCCTACCTGCATCTAGAAACCCTAACCATCAAGCAAGACAATCACTATCATACTGATAAGTATACATAAACAATGCAAGGCATTTACCTTCTTGCATATTAAACATAATTACAAGGACCAACCTTTACATCATTGTCCCAAAACTTTCAGATGATCAACCCAGTACCCATAACAACACATATCCAGAGCAAGGTATGGATCATCTCGCTCTCAAATCTCAGCTATGAACCAAAATAGTTTCTCATTACAATTACAAGATCTCCCCATTACCATACTAAACACAAGCTCGATATCACCACATACGTGAAGGAGATTTAAACCCATCATAATATATTCACAACACAGTATGTACATCATCCCACATTATTGTTTACCAAGACCCACATACGTAGTCAAGAGAAATCATGTTCTTACAACATCTTCATTTCAAGATAACTATGAACAGAATACATGCCATCAAATCATATTACCTTATGCCTCTGGAACCTAAACTTGACAATTTACACATAGACCAACTCACATGAAAATTTTGCTTGCAATAAGCAATTTCAACTAATCAACTCATTGACAACATAAATTTTTCTTACAAGAGCAATTCAATCTCTTAGTTATCCTATTACCTATAAGTTTTACTTATAAGGCTAAATTTTCAAGTACAATGTTGTTTAACCTAATTCCAAACTTTAAATCCAATTTCAACTTAACAAAATCATTATAAAGATCTTTACAAAACCAAATCAACTAGATTAAATTTCATCTACACTAATTATTTTGTCATATCCAATTCCATTTAATCAAATTAGCAACTAGATTCAAGTTATATCTCCACCAAGAATTTCATAAAACCTAGGTCTAGTTTAATTAATATTAATTCTATCTATTATATTAATCAATCATCAATTACATATAACCGTCAAGCTAAACAAATACATAGATAATATTAATTACAAATTCTTATAGATCAAATACTAGTTACAACATTTTTAATCCAAACCCATTTATCATATTTCTACTAACAAAACAATTATAATAGAATCATTGCCATATTACAGTAAATATGCAATCATATCGATTAGTTTAATAAACATTTGTATTAAATAAAACAACTACATTTCTATTGTTTCATAAGTTAATAATTCTATCATATATATATATATATACTCCAACAACTCATCTAATAAATCATGTATCTTAACTATGTTTTTGATTCATACTTAATTTATAATAGAAGATAGGTTTATATACATGTTCATGTACTTGTGTGTAGGTTATTCTTATGCCCAAGGTAAGATTTGGTCAAAAATAGATCATTTATTTACCACTATTGTTGAAGATAAGATGTAAAATTGTTATTAATTGTTTGACCATTGAAAAGGATGATATTTAAATAAAGTAATGCGCTCATTGGTATGCTTTGGGAGAGACAACTTCTCAGAAAATGTTCAAGATGATGTGGGACATCCACATACTAATTCAAGTGTGCAGGAAAAATCTTCTAAGCTGAGTTTCTACCTACATTGGTGAAATCACTGATTGGTACAAGCTACGAGAATGTAACTGTGGTAGTGAATTCGTCATCTACTACAGTAAATTCATACAATTCATATCAAATACTGACAGTTTATTTCTCTTGTTAAACATTGTCCAATCTTAATTTTTTTTTTTAAAGACTGTATGACTTACATTCAACTTGAATTTACAAATGAACAAGGGCTTACTGAGACATTCAAATAGCAAGTCCGATTTGGTGATTTAGTAGGTTAAAGCATAACATTAAGGAGACTGACCCAATAGTAATTTGCTCCACGTGGATCAGCAGAGGTCGTTTAAGTTGAATTATGGGCAGGCCGTTTAGGTGAGGTCAAGACAATAGTGAGAGACCAACTTCTAGTATTGGTAGAACAAGATAAGGCCATTGGATGATACCATTTTCAAGCCGTTGAGATTTAATCTTTATGCCAGCCATTGAATGATAATATTGCCGAGTATTTGGAAGGATCGACTCACTACTAGAGGTCACCATCCAGAGATTACTACAGTTGCAGGATATACACAAAATGAATTTTTTTAAAAGGCAAGTGTATCTGTCAGATGGAACGCCAAATTCCACACCTTCTGCTAGCGCTAAAGTCGTATCAAAACAACAAATGACATCCATTGATGCATAAAAGAAACATGAATCTTTTCTAGATAATACAGTTGGAAATGCTCAGAACAACATGTATGCAAAATGTAAAAGCATTGGCAAGACACATGTACTATTTGACAGAACGCAGCAAAGATGTTTGACAGAACGCAGCAGAGATGTTTGACAGTGCAATGTATGAGTTCATCTCCAAATTTTGAGGAGCGGCGGGTCCAGGGTTCAAATTTTGCCATTCAATTTCTTAGACTAAAGACTCCTGTGGGTGGAATTCCTAGATCAAGGTCGTTGTTAAAGCCGAGTGAAAGAAGGAGGATTATTGTGACTCAAAATCGAGATTGAGTGAAAAGTTGGGTGTTTTTTTTTCAGATTTGTCCATCACAAGATGTTGCCTCGCTAGATAGGTGATGGTATATTGGTAATATCCAAACGATGGGGTTTGAATGATTAAGAGATCGACAAAAGATAGAGGGTATGGACGTCAGCCAAGCAAATTCGATAGGGAAACCTAATATCAGCTATAGTAATATATCTGTCCTCCCCACACAATGCCAAAAGAATAATTGCAGGATATGCTCGGGTGATTGCAGAATACACCAAAATGATGATCACAAGATAGCACAGAACAATTGCAAATGTTATGATTGCCAGATGCGCACAAACAATTGTAGATAAAATGACTGCAGGGTGCACACAAGACAGATTTGCAAGTAAAACTATAGAACGTTTACACAAATGCAAAAAGATAGGAGTAAGGGCTAATTTTGCAATCTTTATGACAATGTAGGCTATCTTGGGGTAATATGAACTTGACATTGAGACACCAATTAAAACTGTGTTGGAAGCACGGATGTGGTGAATGGGCAACAAATTATATTCAATTGAATCCAAAGCAAATGGAAATTTGTGACAGTCTCAATACTACAGATAGGTTGGAGGTCAAAAGTAATTTCAAATCTACTTTAAAGAATCTAATGCCAAATCCTGAATAAATCCCATCAATGGAGGAAAACACAATTAATCTAATTCCATTAAAATTTCATATGCAATAGGTATAAATCACATACAGTTGCATACCTGAAGTTTGTTGAGCTTTTACTAGAATTTCCTTTACTCTCCAAATGCAAACCCCCTTCCCTTCTCCTTCCCCCCCGAATTTCTAATAGTAACCTCTCCAATATGCCCGCCAACTACTCTCAACTAAATCAATTTAATAATAGTAAAAATAATTCACATTCAAACAACTTTAAATAATTATCTTGAACTAGGTAATTAGCAATTACCATTTTAATCTTATTAAATATTAATAATAATAATGAGAATATTATATAACCCTATTAAATATTATACTGGATCAAATATTAGTATGACTATATAATGAAATCTAGGCATACAATATAACCCACTGAGTAGGGCAACTGTTAAAAGCCAAATCAAACATGTTCACAAGCCAGGCCAAAACACACTTAACCAACAAGCTCCATCAAATATAAATCAATTGCAAGACCTAACATACTGACCGAACTGACAGGTTGAACTAGACATGTCATGCATCTTGATCAAGGATGATGACTTGGGATGTGGGACCTTAAGTTATCTCTGAAACAACTTATCCATTGGGTTCAAGGCACGCTCAGACCTGTTAATTCAGGTGGATTCGATGCCAAATACCTGCATCTTGTAACAAATGACACAATCAAGCATGTATAGATGCACAAAAGTTGACACTAGGTGAAAAAGGAATCACAACATCACAGGGCACTCGCAAGCAAGTGATGCAACATAGGCACTGGCCCCATAGGGTGACACATGCGGAGCTGACACATCCTCTCATGGAGACAAGAAGGTCAACCTTGCCAACTAGGCCTTCTAATCCCATCCTTAGCCTATGAGAGAACTCAAGGCATGGGTGAGGCATCATACTTATCTTGTTATGTGAATTACTACCCAACCCACCTAGATCAGTTATTAAGTTATCACTTGATTACAACTTCCATGGGGTTTTCCAGGCAGCCACTTTGGGCACCGACCCCACCATGAAAGCCACTCTCCTACATACAACTAGCAAGCATTAACCATCACCCAAAAACCAATAACGTGCATGGACAAGGGATTGAAAGGCATCAAACTTTTCGCAAACCAAAACATTACATAGATCATTTTAAATCCAAACTCTCAACCATGAAACTTTCCCCTATCCATTTCAAAGTCCCAAATCAAATAAAACATTTAATCAACAATTTTCAAATTCAAAACAACAATCTTTTCCAATCTACATCAAGACCTCATACCAAAAGACATATCACCAAAACATCCTTGCCACAATATCACACTGAATTTAAGGTAAGAAGCCTCTGGAGCTAAAAAGATTTCAACACAAATACCAACAGATAACTATCCAAAGCTTGACGCTTAACAACCTTGACCTCCCACAAAACTAACATGAACACCATTACAATAACCAAGACTCAAAACCAAATTAAATGCAATGACCTAATTGCATCATTGGTACACATCAGTTTAAAATTAGCACTAAATAATAAAGAATATATATATAACCAAAACCTAAGTACTACTACACTTTTTGAACTATTTTAACATGGATTCAATAAAAAACTTTAAATCTCTCTTTTTAGATTAAATCATAAACTTACTTAAGATAACAATATTCTAATCAAATCTCAAGATCTATAATTCCCTCTATGATTTATTTACTAACTTACGACTATAATTCACATCTACACACTTTTAAAAAGAATCCCAATCTCAACTCAAACTGCAAGTACATCTATGACAAAAATGATTTTTAAAACAATACACAATAAAATTTTAACTCTCTTTTAAATAAAATTCTAATAATAATAACATATACTATTCTATTCTAGAATTTTAATTTCATCTATTATTTATTTAATCAATACCATAATAACTCAATTCACAATAAATCTCTAATTTATTATTTATTAATTAAAATCAATGTACTACAAGATAGTATATGTAAGATAAAAATAATATAACTACTACTTAATATGTTTAATTTTAGAATTATAATATTATTTATCATTTGTTTAATAACTAGCATCACCATAAAATCTGTTGCAAGTATGGGCCTAACTGGTGTTGTCATTGATGTCAACATACTCCTGTTGCATTAATGATAAGGATTGGATGAGCTGTGTGCTGAGGATATTGAGAAAATTAGTCATATCAGGAGCACTGAAGAATAGTGAAGACAGTAAGGTAAAAGTCCAAGATAGGATGAGGATCAGAGGATGAGGTTTAAAGGGTTTGTAGTTATGTGTCTTAAGGTGGTCTAGTAGAGATTGTAGAGGTCCACATGAAGATCTGAAGAAGTTGTGGCCGCTCAAGTAAAACCGGTTTCGGCAGGTGTTCAGTGGTGACAAAGTGATACAGATAGGTCCGGTGAGATCTGAAAATGCATTATCCCATTCTGTAGATTTGGTGGAGTGTTTAAGAAGTCTTTGTGAAGTTTCAAATCGATTGGTTTGTGGTTTGAAGGTCCGCAAGCATCTATTTCTTTGTGACAGTGATGACAGGCTGTGTTCTTGAGGTTTCGGATGAAGGAGAGAAGGATTTCAGTAAGCAGATGAAGTATAGATGTTATTGGTATTTCAGGCAAGCTTGTGGAGGTCTTTGGATCATGTCCAATTTGTGTTGGTGGTTCGCATTGGAGTTGGAGCTCGCAATTGAAGAATGACTTTTGGATGATGGTGTTGTCCTTGAGGCTAGCCGACCAGATGAGTTACACATCCTGCAGATGTTCTTGTTGATGTTTGCTGACTTAGAAGATCATTCCTAAGTTGATGTCTTGTATAAATAATGGATTTTAAAGTCATTTCAAAGGGTGTCTTGTGGAGATGTGAGTGTGGTAGCGAGGAGAAGAGCGAAAGGTAGAGCAAAAGTTTTGGGCTTAAATGAAACTGATTCAAGCATGGTGAAGATGCTATTTTCCAGTTCAAGTAGGTGATACTTATTATTTTGTAGACAGTGTGTCTCTTGTAAGTAGTGAGCCTCTTGTGAGCAGTGTGCTCGGGTAGTGAGCCCTAATTGGCATGTGCCATTTTCTTCTTTCTATTCTTCTAATAGAGAATACAATCTTGGGTTAATCACCTCATGGTTTTTCCCTTAACCAGGTTTTCAATGTCAAAATCTTGGTGTCTCATGTGTTAATGTGTTTCTGCTCTGGATTTATTGCATTGTGTTTCCATGATTGATTTATTATTATGCTGCTAAACTACAAAGTGGAGTTAAGTGTTTAATGGGAAGAAATTTTTGTACAACTGATTCACCCCCCCTCTCAGTTGTCTACCCTAAATCTAATAAAAATCTACTTTACATTAAAAGAAAAGCTAATTTATTTATTTAAGGAACTTGCATCTACTAAAAGAACTTTATTTAAATAAAATTAATTTTAAAATAATACAACTCTATCCTAATATTTTAAGATAAACTAATATTATCTTATCACTATTGCCTTTTAATGAGTTTGATAAAAAAAGAAAGTCAAATTAACGATTTTAATAAATCAAAACTACAAAAAGCACAAAGAAAGATTTATGAGTTGCTCAAGGAGTTTCAAAATAGAAGTTTTCCTAATTCTTAGCTTACAATTGCATACATTCTAAATTATATCAGTTTTAATAAACTATTGCTAACAAGAGAAATTCATTATATTAATAATGAATATTACTCAAAAATCATTACTCCCTAACCATGGAACTTCTAAGCAAGTCCATATTTAAAATCAACTCAATATAATAGAATAATTTTAAGCCAGAAAACACTATTAAATAAAATCCAAATGCTTTTCTATTTTAGAAATATAATTTCATCTAATATTTGATTCACCATTACAATAAAACTCTAATTTACTATTTACTTATTAAAACAATATATATTGCTAAGTCATAACTAACCAATTTATATCTCAACAAAATAAAATGAATATAATTACTTATCTTAATATATTTAATTCTAAAATGGTACACCATCTAACATTGTTTAAAAACTAATATGGTCAATTAAAAATCCAATACAATCCTTCCTCTACTAATTCTAATCTATCTTTAATAAGAGCAATTATTCTAAAAATTAATTTAAAACTATCCTAACAAAATATATATGTATATTTGACTAATCAAAAGTTTCTATCATTTTTTTAATTTCCTAAAGAGCAAGTTAATTTGTATTTAACAATTGTTAACTATCAAAAAATAACAATTATATAGGCAAGTTTATTAGACATTCATGGAGTTGATTTAGAAACTTCCTAAAACCACTCATTTACTACATTTTTTTAACTATAAACTTGTAAATCTATTCATTGTTACAGAATATGATAATTAATGAAGAAATTACAGAGATTAAAAAAATTGAAAGAAAGCAACAAGGCCAGGAAATGACATGAATTTATTTATTGCAGAGGTCAAAGATCAACCAAGGTAGCTGAAAGAGGAGAGACAAGCATGAATTTGAGGAAGGAACAACCATTCAGGTAAGAATTCAAGAAATTTCATATTGGATTCAAGAATTCAACTAGGACATCAGAAATTGCAAAGAAATAGAGGGTCATAAAACAAGAGGTTTTGGTACAATAACTTCTAATAAGTATGGGTTTTCGGGCAAGGAAAAAATAGTTTTAACATCAGTAATTCTAAACTAGCTGAGAGTAAGAAAATTTACAGAGGGACAATAGGCCCACAAAAATGTCTGGCAGAGAAGGAGTAAATTGAATATTCAGAAAGAACACTAACTCCAAGAAGTTTGGATTTCAGGCAAGAAACAAATTTTATTAACTTTTATTATTTTATTTATTTATTTATTTTTTAATTTTGAATTTTGTGCTGATTGAAACAACCCAGCATGGTTGCAAGGAATTTTTAACAGTAGAATGTTTCAAAACAAAAAGTAGGGAAGGAGATTTTACGGCAGCAAGGAGGAGGTTCAGAGTTTTATTTTTTTTTGAGAGCAGCAAGATGAAAGAGATAGAAATAGAGCAAGTTCTCAAGAATTTCCAGCGATCAAACAACTATCATGCACAGAGTTACGGGAAACTTCAAATGGAGATAGGAAAACAAAGAGCCCACTGGACAAGTAAACATACCTAGAATTTTGACTCCAAGCTACAAATTCCTTCAGCTTTCTCAAGTTCTTCCTCTCTTTCTCCTGCAATCTCTTTCCTTTATTTCTATCTAACTTCCTTAGCACCACTCCCCCTCAAACTAATAACCCCCAGAAGCAAAAACAGTCAAGAGTCATAAATGTCCACTATCTCTAGACAATCCCACTACTTTGAAGAAATTAAAATTTTTACTTAACATAGAGATTCCCCAAATCTCGACTACTAACAAACATTAAATTATTCACTAATATTATTCTTTAAATAACTATATACTATTTAACCATAATAAATGCTTATGACTCATATTCTATTAAAAGCATTAAAATAATTAATTTAATATTTATTAAAAATTTACTTAAATAATATTCCTAATTTCACATTCCTGAATAATGACTAATAAATAATATTATAACTAACATATTAACTAATAAATCTTGCGTGTAAAACCAAATACAATTTCAGCAATAAAATAATACCATTCACTTATGAAAAATGTCAATAGGATTTAATTATTAAAGCTATTACTTTAATTCATAGTTAAAATATTTTTTATTATTCCACAATTTACAATTTTAATTAATATTTATATAAATATCACTATATCAAACCTATTATTACTATTATATCATTCATTAATGTGTTACCAAAATATACATAGGCTTAACTAAACAAAACCCAACAATAACTCCACATACCACATGACGACTAACATCCTGAAGCAAGGACCAAAGGGTGACACCTCAACTCACAGTCACAAATTGAAGACTGAAACTGACCTAAGGAAAATCCCATGTTATCTCCTTTCAACAGTATCCATTGGCTAAGGGCACGCTCAGACCTGCTAAGTCAGGTGGAGTCGATGCCCAGTACCTGCAACCTGCATCAAGACGATAGGTTGTATACAACATATGCATATATATCAAACACACATAGTCAGGGAATTGCAGTGTAGTAGGGTGCTCAAAATGAGTAATACTACACCGTCCCTACTCACAAGCATAACAATAAACACAAACATCTCTAATCAGACAACATTAAATCCATATAGCATAGTAACATTATTCTGCATGATCAATTAACTATCAACTAACCATGCCATAACATAAACTGTAATAACAATAATGTTATCATAACATATGTCAATAACCGTATTAGTCAACCATAGTCCATCATGAACATAATAAGCATAAACCATAAATCTAACCACTCAAATGTCTCAAAATTGTCTAAAAGCAATGGAAAACTATCAACTGACACAAGCTAAGATTGAGGGGCATTACATCCTCCCCCCTAGGACCAGGCTTACTCCTGGAAGCCTACAATAAGATAAAGATATGGATCTTGCATCTTGACCTAGGCATCTTCATATAAAAGCATACCTCCGAAGGACAACTTCAAAATAAGAACTACTTAAAAGAAAAAGAATTTTAATCTACAGAGTTTAAGCACTAGGTTAAATAATGGGCTCAATATTAACCAGAGTACCCAGTGTTCAAACCTAGCTCTAATACCAAATCTAATGCCCCATCATGCAACCCTAGAGTGTTAGACTAGCAAGTGCAAAATAACGGAAATATTTTTTTTAAACAAGTAAATGCATTGATCATTAAATATAATTACACTATTAACAACATTAAATAAAATGAATAGCTAACACATCTAGGGAAGATAACTACATCAGATAAACATAAAATTATAGCAATGCAAGTGATATACATTATAATACAATAGTAGAGGATTTACATCATTCATTTGTAGAGATGAATAATTACAAAGGTTCAAATACAAGATTACATGACCGATCACATCGGTTTACAATATACAACAAAATCAAACAATTACGAAGGTATATTACAACTCTAAAGATGCAGAACAAACCTAGAACTGGAAACACTTCTGCAATGTCCTCGAACTAGTACATCCAAGAAAACCAATGTATTAAGCTCTTCCAGCCAACCATGTGGAACCCTGAGGTCCACCCCCCAAGCTAGGAGATAACAATGAGGTTCCACTAAGTCAAGGGATAAAAGAAAATAGATAAAGGTTTGACACAGACAACTCAGATCATCACAAATCATCCAGACTACTCAAACATCAAGACAAGTCAAGTCATCAAGACAAGTCAAATCATCAAGATAAGTCAAATCATCAAGACAAGTCAATCATCAAGCTAAGTCAAATCATCAAGACAAGTCAATCCTCAAGATAAGTCAAATCATCAAGACAATTTAATCCTCAAGATAAGTCAAATCATCAAGATAATACTCCAGAGGCTACAACAAAACATAAAGAGGAAGTAACTAAGATGCAGTAGGGAGAGTGTCATCGCATGGTCCTAGCATGGGTTTTCCAGGTTATCTCTCACTAGAAACCGGCCCCTATCTATGGTTTTCCTATGACATCTCTATAGGCACTGGCCCCATAGGGTGACACATGCGGAACTGACACATCCTCTCATGGAGACAAGAAGGTTGACCTTGCCAACCAGGCCTTCTCATCCCATCCTTAGCCTGTAAAAGAACTCAAGGCATGGGTGAGGCATCATACTCATCTTGTTATGTGAATTACTACCCAACCCACCTAGATCACTTATTAAGTTATCACTGGATTACAACTTCCATGTGGTTTTCCAGGTAGCCGCTTCGGGCACCGACCCCACCATGAAAGCCACTCTCCTACATAAAACTAGCAAGCATTAACCATCACCCATAAACCAATAATGTGCATGGACAAGGGATTGAAAGGCATCAAACTTTTCGCAAACTAAAACATTACATAGATCATTTTAAATCCAAACTCTCAACCACGAAACTTTCCCCTGTCCATTTCAAAATGCCAAATCAAATAAAATATTTAATCAACAATTTTTAAATTCAAAAAAAGAATCATTTCTAATCTACATCAAGACCTCATACCAAAAGACACATCACCAAAACATCCTTTCCACAATATCACATTGAATTCAAGGTAAGAAGCCTCTGGAGCTAAAAAGATTTCAACATAAATACCAACAGACAACTATCCAAAGCTTGACGCTTAACAACCTTGACCTCCCACAAAACTAACATGAACACCATTACAATAACCAAGACTCAAAACCAAATTAAATGCAATGACCAAATTGCATCGTTGGTACACATCGGTTTAAAATTAGCAATAAACAATAAACAATATATATATAACCAAAACCTAAGTACTACTACAATTTTTGAACTATTTTAACATGGATTCAATAAAAAACTTTAAATCTCTCTTTTTAGATTAAATCATAAACTTACTTAAGATAACAATATTCTAATCAAATCTCAAGATCTATAATTCCCTCTATGATTTATTTACTAACTTACGACTATAATTCACATCTATACACTTTTAAAAAGAATCCCAATCTCAACTCAAATTGCAAGTACATCTATGACAAAAATGATTTTTAAAACAATACACAATAAAATTTTAACTTTCTTTTAAACAAAATTCTAATAATTATAACATATACTATTCTATTCTAGAATTTTATTTTCATCTATTATTTGTTTAATCAATACCATAATAACTCAATTCACAATAAATCTCCAATTTATTATTTATTAATTAAAATCAATGTACCACAAGATAGTATATGTAAGATAAAAATAATATAACTACTACTTAACTCAATATGTTTAATTTTAGAATTATAATATTATTTATCATTTGTTTAATAACTAGCATCACCATAAAATCTGTTGCAAGTATGGGCCTAACTGGTGTTGTCATTGATGTCAACATACTCCTGTTGCATTAATGATAAGGATTGGATGAGCTGTGTGCTGAGGATATTGAGAAAATTAGTCATATCAGGAACATTGAAGAATAGTGAAGACAGTAAGGTAAAAGTCCAAGATAGGATGAGGATCAGAGGATGAGGTTTAAAGGGTTTGTAGATATGTGTCTTAAGGTGGTCCAGTAGAGATTGTAGAGGTCCACATGAAGATCTGAAGAAGTTGTGGCCGCTCAAGTAAAACCGGTTCCAGCAGGTGTTCAATGGTGACAAAGTGATACAGATAGGTCCGGTGAGATCCGGAAATGCATTATCCCATTCTGTAGATTTGGTGGAGTGTTTAAGAAGTCTTTGTGAAGTTTCAAATCGATTGGTTTGTGGTTTGAAGGTCCGCAAGCATCTATTCCTTTGTGACAGTGATGACAGGCTGTGTTCTTGAGGTTCCGGATGAAGGAGAGAAGGATTTCACTAAGCAGATGAACTGTGGATGTTATTGGTATTTCAGGCAAGCTTGTGGAGGTCTTTGGATCATGTCCAATTTGTTTTGGTGGTCCGCATTGGATTTGGAGCTCACAATTGAAGAATGACCTTCGGATGATGGTGTTGTCCATGAGACTGGCCGACCGGATGAGTTACACATCCTGCGGATGTTCTTGTTGATGTTTGCCGACTTAGATGATCATTCCTAAGTTGATGTCTTGTATAAATAATGGATTGTAAAGTCATTTCAAAGGGTGTCTAGTGGAGATGTGAGTGTGGTAGGGAGGGGAAGAGCGAAAGGCAGAGCAAAAGTTTTGGGCTTAAATGGAACTGATTTAAGCATGGTGAAGATGCTATTTTCCAGTTCAAGTAGGTGATACTTATTATTTTGTAGATAGTGTGTCTCTTGTAGGTAGTGAGCCTCTTGTGAGCAGTGTGCTCGGGTAGTGAGTACTAATTGGCATGTGCCATTTTGTTCTTTCTATTCTTCTAATAGAGAATACAATCTTGGGTTAATCACCCCGTGGTTTTTCCCTTAACCAAGTTTTCCATGTCAAAATCTTGGTGTCTCATGTGTTAATGTGTTTCTGCTCTTGATTTATTGCATTGTGTTTCCATGATTGATTTATTATTATGCTGCTAAACTACAAAGTGGAGTTAAGTGTTTAATTGGAAGAAAGTTTTGTATAACTGATTCACCCCACCCTCTCAGTTGTCTACCCTAAATCTAACAAAAATCTACTTTACATTAAAAGAAAAGCTAATTTATTTATTTAAGGAACTTGCATCTACTAAAAGAACTTTATTTAAATAAAATTAATTTTAAAATAATACAATTCTATCCTAATATTTTAAGATAAACTAATATTATCTTATCACTATTGCCTTTTAATGAGTTTGATAAAAAAGAAAGTCAAATTAACAATTTTAATAAATCAAAACTACAAAAAGCACAAAGAAAGATTTATGAGTTGCTCAAGGAGTTTCAGAATAGAAGTTTTCCTAATTCTTAGCTTACAATTGCATACATTCTAAATTATATCAGTTTTAATAAACTATTGCTAACAAGAGAAATTCATTATATTAATAATGAATATTACTCAAAAATCATTACTCCCTAACCATGCAACTTCTAAGCAAGTCCATATTTAAAATCAACTCAATATAAGAGAATAATTTTAAGCCGGAAAACACTATTAAATAAAATCCAAATGCTTTTCTATTTTAGAAATATAATTTCATCTAATATTTGATTCACCATTACAATAAAACTCTAATTTACTATTTACTTATTAAAACAATGTATATTGCTAAGTCATAACTAACCAATTTATATCTCAACAAAATAAAATGAATATAATTACTTATCTTAATATATTTAATTCTAAAATGGTACACCATCTAACATTGTTTAAAAACTAATATGGTCAATTAAAAATCCAATACAATCCTTCATCTACTAATTCTAATCTATCTTTAATATGAGAAATTGTTCTAAAAATTAATTTAAATCTATCCTAACAAAATATATATGTATGTTTGACTAATCAAAAGTTTCTATCATTTTTTTAATTTCCTAAAGAGCAAGTTAATTTGTATTTAACAATTGTTAACTATCAAAAAATAATAATTATATAGGCAAGTTTATTAGACATTCATGGAGTTGATTTAGAAACTTCCTAAAACCACTCATTTACTACATTTTTTTAACTATAAACTTGTAAATCTATTCATTGTTACAGAATATGATAATTAATGAAGAAATTACAGAGATTAAAAAAAATTGAAAGAAAGCAACAAGGCCAGGAAATGACATGAATTTATTTATTGCAGAGGTCAAAGATCAACCAAGGCGGTTGAAAGAGGAGAGACAAGCACGAATTTTAGGAAGGAACAACCATTCAGGTAAGAATTCAAGAAATTTCATATTGGATTCAAGAATTCAACTGGGACACCAGAAATTGCAAAGAAATAGAGGGTCATAAAACAAGAGGTTTTGGTACAATGACTTCCAATAAGTATGGGTTTTTAGGCAAGGAAAAAATAGTTTTAACATCAGTAATTCTAAACTAGCTGAGAGTAAGAAAATTTACAGAGGGACAATAGGCCCACAAAAATGTTTGGCAGAGAAAGAATAAATTGAATATTCAGGAAGAACACTAACTCCAAGAAGTTTGGATTTCAGGCAAGAAACAAATTTTATTAACTTTTATTATTTTATTTATTTATTTATTTTTTAATTTTGAATTTTGTGCTAATTGAAACAGCCCAGCATGGTTGCAAGGAATTTTTAACAGTAGAATGTTTCAAAACAAAAAGCAGGGAAGGAGATTGTACGGCAGCAAGGATGAGGTTCAGAGTTCAATTTTTTTTTGAGAGCAGCAAGATGAAAGAGATAGAAATAGAGCAATTTCTCAAGAATTTCCAGCGATCAAACAACTATCATGCACAGAGTTACGGGAAACTTCAAATGGAGATAGGAAAACAAAGAGC
Source organism: Cunninghamia lanceolata (assembly GCA_027924645.1). Taxonomy (NCBI): domain Eukaryota; kingdom Viridiplantae; phylum Streptophyta; class Pinopsida; order Cupressales; family Cupressaceae; genus Cunninghamia; species Cunninghamia lanceolata. Next base: position 3,441,431 of record BSBN01000842.1, on the reverse strand, counting down.
CCACTGGACAAGTAAACATACCCAGAATTTTGATTCCAAGCTACAAATTCCTTCAGCTTCCTCAAGTTCTTCCTCTCTTTCTCCTACAATCTCTTTCCCTAATTTCTGTCTAACTTCCTTAGCACCACTCCCCCTAAAAATAATAACCCCCAGAAGTAAAAACAGTCAAGAGTCATAAATGTCCACTATCTCAGACAATCCCACTACTTTGAAGAAATTAAAATTTTTACTTAACATAGAGATTCCCCAAATCTTGACAACTAACAAACATTAAATTATTCACTAATATTATTCTTTAAATAACTATATACTATTTAACCATAATAAATGCTTATGACTCATATTCTATTAAAAGCATTAAAATAATTAATTTAATATTTATTAAAAATTTACTTAAATAATATTCCTAATTTCACATTCCTAAATAATGACTAATAAATAATATTATAACTAACATATTAACTAATAAAATCTTGCCTGTAAAACCAAATACAATTTCAGCAATAAAATAATACCATTCACTTATGAAAAATGTCAATAGGATTTAATTATTAAATCTATTACTTTAATTCATAGTTAAAATATTTTTTATTATTTCACAATTTACAATTTTAATTAATATTTACATAAATATCACTATATCAAGCCTATTATTACTATTATATCATTCATTAATGTGTTACCAAAATATACATAGGCTTAACTAAACAAAACCCAACAATATCTCCACACACCACATGACGACTAACATCCTGAAGCAAGGACCAAAGGGTGACACCTCAACTCACAGTCACAAATTGAAGACTGAAACTGACCTAGGGAAAACCCCATGTTATCTCCTTTCAATAGTATCCATTGGCTAAGGGCACGCTTAGACCTGCTAAGTCAGGTGGAGTCGATGCCCAGTACCTGCAACCTGCATCAAGACGATAGGTTGTATACAACATATGCATATATATCAAACACACATAGTCAGGGAATTGCAGCGTAGTAGGGTGCTCAAAATGAGTAATACTACACTGTCCCTACTCACAAGCATAACAATAAACACAAACATCTCTAATCAGACAACATTAAATCCATATAGCATAGTAACATTATTCTGCATGATCAATTAACTATCAACTAACCATGTCATAACATAAACTGTAATAACAATAATGTTATCATAACATATGTCAATAACCATATTAGTCAACCATAGTCCATCATGAACATAATAAGCATAAACCATAAATCTAACCACTCAAATGTCTCAAAATTGTCTAAAAGCAATGGAAAACTATCAACTGACACAAGCCAAAATTGAGGGGCATTACATCCTCCCCCTAGGATCAGGCTTACTCCTGGAAACCTGCAATAAGATAAAGATATGGATCTTGCATCTCGACCTAGGCATCTTCATATAAAAACATACCTCCGAGGGACAACTTCAAAATAAGAACTACTTAAAAGAAAAAGAATTTTAATCTACAGAGTTTAAGCACTATGTTAAATAATTTGCTCAATATTAACCAGAGTACCCAGTGTTCAAACCTAGCTCTAATACCAATCTAATGCCCCGTCATGCAACCCTAGAGTGTTAGACTAGCAAGTGCAAAATAACGGAAATATTTTTTTTAAGCAAGTAAATGCATTAATCATTAAATAAAATGAATAGCTAACACGTCTAGGGAAGATAATTACATCAGATAAACATAAAATTATAGCAATGCAAGTGATATACATTATAGTACAACAGCAGAGGATTTACATCATTCATTTGCAGAGATGAATAATTACAAAGGTTCAAATACAAGATTACATGACCGATCACATCGGTTTACAATATACAACAAAATCAAACAATTACGAAGGTATATTACAACTCAGAAGATGCAGAACAAATCTAGAACTGGAAACACTTCTGTAATGTTCTCGAACTAGTACATCCAAGAAAACTAATGTATTAAGCTCTTCCACCCAACCATGTGGAACCCTGAGGTCCACCCCCCAAGCTAGGAGATAACAATGAGGTTCCACTAAGTCAAGGGATACAAGAAGATAGATAAAGGTTTGACACAGACAACTCAGATCATCACAAATCATCCAGACTACTCAAACATCAAGACAAGTCAAATCATCAAGATAAGTCAAATCATCAAGACAAGTCAATCATCAAGCTAAGTCAAATAATCAAGACAAGTCAATCCTCAAGATAAGTCAAATCATCAAGACAATTCAATCCTCAAGATAAGTCAAATCATCAAGATAATACTCCAGAGGCTACAACAAAAGATAAAGAGGAAGTAACTAAGCTGCAGTAGGGAGAGTGTCATCGCATGGTCCTAGCATGGGTTTTCTAGGCTATCTCTCACTAGAAACTGACCCCCATCTATGGTTTTCCTATGACCTCTCTATAGGCACCAGCCCCATAGGGTGACACATGCGGAGCTGACACATCCTCTCATGGAGACAAGAAGGTCGACCTTGCCAACCAGGCCTTCTCATCCCATCCTTAGCCTATAAAAGAACTCAAGGCATGGGTGAGGCATCATACTCATCTTGTTATGTGAATTACTACCCAACCCACCTAGATCACTTATTAAGATATCACTTGATTACAACTTCCATGGGGTTTTCCAGGTAGCCACTTTGGGCACTAACCCCACCATGAAAGCCACTCTCCTACATACAACTAGCAAGCATTAACCATCACCCATAAACCAATAACGTGCATGGACAAGGGATTGAAAGGCATCAAACTTTTCACAAACCAAAACATTACATAGATCATTTTAAATCCAAACTCTCAACCACGAAACTTTCCCCTGTCCATTTCAAAATCCCAATTCAAATAAAACATTTAATCAACAATTTTTAAATTCAAAAAAAGAATCATTTCTAATCTACATCAAGACCTCATACCAAAAGACACATCACCAAAACATCCTTTCCACAATATCACACTGAATTCAAGGTAACAAGCCTCTGGAGCTAAAAAGATTTCAACACAAATACCAACAGACAACTATCCAAAGCTTGATGCTTAACAACCTTGACCTTCCACAAAACTAACATGAACACCATTATAATAACCAAGACTCAAAACCAAATTAAATGCAATGACCAAATTGCATCGTTGGTACACATCGGTTTGAAATTAGCAATAAACAACAAAGAATATGTATGTAACCAAAACCCAAGTACTACTACACTTTTTGAACTATTTTAACATGGATTCAATAAAAGACTTTAAATCTCTCTTTTTAGATTAAATCATAAACTTACTTAAGATAACAATATTCTAATTAAATCTCAAGATCTATAATTCCCTCTATGATTTATTTACTAACTTACTACTATAATTTACATCTATACACTTTTAAAAAGAATCCCAATCTCAACTCAAACTGCAAGTACATCTATGACAAAAATAATTTTTAAAACAATACACAATAAAATTTTACTCTCTTTTAAATAAAATTCTAATAATAATAACATATACTATTCTATTCTAGAATTTTAATTTCATCTATTAGTTGTTTAATCAATACCATAATAACTCAATTCACAATAAATCTCTAATTTATTATTTATTAATTACAATCAATGTACCACAAGATAGTATATGTAAGATAAAAATAATATAACTACTACTTAACTCAATATGTTTAATTTTAGAATTATAATATTATTTATCATTTGTTTAATAACTAGCATCACCATAAAATCTAGTTTACATTAAAAGAAAAGCTAATTTATTTATTTAAGGAACTTGCATCTACTAAAAGAACTTTATTTAAATAAAATTAATTTTAAAATAATACAACTCTATCCTAATATTTTAAGATAAACTAATATTATCTTATCACTATTGCCTTTTAATGAGTTTGATAAAAAAGAAAGTCAAATTAACAATTTTAATAAATCAAAACTACAAAAAGCACAAAACAAGATTTATGAGTTGCTCAAGGAGTTTCAGAATAGAAGTTTTCCTAATTCTTAGCTTACAATTGCATACTTTCTAAATTATATCAGTTTTAATAAACTATTGCTAACAAGAGAAATTCATTATATTAATAATGAATATTACTCAAAAATCATTACTCCCTAACCATGCAACTTCTAAGCAAGTCCATATTTAAAATCAACTCAATATAATAGAATAATTTTAAGCCAGAAAACACTATTAAATAAAATCCAAATGCTTTTCTATTTTAGAAATATAATTTCATCTAATATTTGATTCACCATTACAATAAAACTCTAATTTACTATTTACTTATTAAAACAATGTATAATTCTAAGTCATAACTAACCAATTTATATCTCAACAAAATAAAATGTACATACTTATCTTAATATATTTAATTCTAAAATGGTACACCCTCTAACATTGTTTAAAAACTAATATGGTCAATTAAAAATCCAATACAATCCTTCATCTACTAATTCTAATCTATATTTAATAAGAGCAATTATTCTAAAAATTAATTTAAATCTATCCTAACAAAATATATATGTATGTTTGACTAATCAAAAGTTTCTATCATTGTTTTAATTTCCTCAAGAGCAAGTTAATTTGTATTTAATAATTGTTAACTATCACAAAACAAATAACAATTATATAGGCAAGTTTATTAGACATTCATGGAGTTGATTTAAAAACTTCCTAAAACCACTCATTTACTACATTTTTTTAACTATAAACTTGTTAATCTATTCATTGTTACAGAATATGATAATTAATGAAGAAATTACAGAGATTAAAAAAAATTGAAAGAAAGCAACAAGGCCAAGAAATGACATGAATTTATTTATCGCAGAGGTCAAATATCAACCAAGGCAGCTGAAAGAGGAGAGACGGGCATGAATTTTAGGAAGGAACAACCATTCAGTTAAGAATTCAAGAAATTTCATATTGGATTCAAGAATTCAACTGAGACACTAGAAATTGCAAAGAAACAGAGGGTCATAAAACAAGAGGTTTTGGTAGAATGACTTCCAATAAGTATGGGTTTTCAGGCAAGTAAAAAATAGTTTTAACATCAGTAATTCTAAACTAGCTAAGAGAAAGAAAATTTATAGAGGGACAATAGGCCCACAAAAATGTCTGGCAGAGAAGGAGTAAATTGAATATTCAAGAAGAACACTAACTCCAAGAAGTTTAGATTTCAGGCAAAAAACAAATTTTATTAACTTTTATTATTTTATTTATTTTTTAATTTTGAATTTTGTGCTGATTGAAACAACCCAGCATGGTTGCAAGGAATTTTTAACAATAGAAATATTCAAAACAAAAAGCAGGGAAGGAGATTGTATGGAAGCAAGGAGGAGGTTTAGAGTTTAATTTTTTTTTTGAAAAAGAAAATGTTTCTCAAGCCCATCCAATACTTAGAAAGAATCAACAAGAAGGTTGACCAAAATAATCAACCCCAGCAATACTAATTTTTATCATAGATTTTAGAAAAAGTTTAGGGAAATAAAGATAGAGAGAAAAATTTTGAATGATATCTCTAGCACTAACAATTTCTTAGAGCCAACAATGGTTAAATTTTCAATTTCTAGCAAAGGATTCAGAGAAGCAAAAGCTAGTTAAATAGTTTGACAGTATTGAGAGCAACAATATGGAAGAGATAGAAATAGAGCAATTTCTCAAGAATTTCCAGTGATCAAACAACTATCATGCACAGAGTTACGGGAAACTTTGAATGGAGATAGGAAAACAAAGAGCCCACTGGAGAAGTAAACATACCCAAAATTTTGATTCCAGGCTACAAATTCCTTCAGCTTCCTCAAGTTCTTCCTCTCTTTCTCCTACAATCTCTTTCCCTAATTTCTATCTAACTTCCTTAGCACCACTCCCCCTCAAAATAATAACCCCCAAAAGCAAAAATAGCCAAGAGTCATAAATGTCCACTATCTCCAGACAATCCCACTACTTTGAAGAAATTAAAATTTTTACTTACATAGAGATTCCCCAAATCTCGACAACTAACAAACATTAAATTATTCACTAATATTAGTCTTTAAATAACTATATACTAGTTAACCATAATAAATGCTTATGACTCATATTCTATTAAAAGCATTAAAATAATTAATTTAATATTTATTAAAAATTTACTTAAATAATATTCCTAATTTCACATTGCTAAATAATGACTAATAAATAATATTATAACTAACTTATTGACTAATAAAATCTTGCCCGTAAAACCAAATACAATTTCAACAATAAAATAATACCATTCACTTATGAAAAATGTCAATAGGATTTAATTATTAAAGCTATTACTTTAATTCATTGTTAAAATATTTTTTATTATTTCACAATTTATAATTTTAATTAATATTTACATAAATATCACTATATCAAGTCTATTATTACTATTATATCATTCATTAATGTGTTACCAAAATATACATAGGCTTAACTAAACAAAACCCAACAATAACTCCGCATACCACATGATGACCAACATCCTAAAGCAAGGACCAAAGGGTGACACCTCGACTCACGGTCATAAACTGAAGACTGAAATTGACCTAGGGAAAACCCCATGTTATCTCCTTTCAACAGTATCCATTGGCTAAGGGCACACTCAGACCTACTAAGTCAGGTGGAGTCGATGCCCGGTACCTGCAACCTGCATCAAGACGATAGGTTGTATACAACATAAGCATATATATCAAACACATAGCGTCAGGGAATTGCAGCGTAGTAGGGTGCTCGAAATGAGTAATACTGCACCGTCCCTGCTCACAAGCATAACAATAAATGCAAACATCTCTAATCAGACAACATTAAATCCATATAGCATAGTAACATTATTCAGCATGATCAATTAACTATCAACTAACCATGTCACAACATAAACTGTAATAACAATAATGTCATCATAACATATGTCAATAACCATATTAGTCAACCATAGTCCATCATGAACATAATAAGCATAAACCATAAATCTAACCACTCAAATGTCTCAAAATTGTCTAAAAGCAATAGAAAACTATCAACTGACACAAGCCAAAATTGAGGGGCATTACATCAACAACCTATTGTATTCAAGTGGGAGTATTTGCATTTGTGAGCCCACATATATACCTTCATCTAGGCATGGAGAGTAGTGCCAATGAGGAGGCATTAACCACTTGTGATTATTAAGATCACTTGAAGGTATGAGAGGAGAGCATACATGGCATGCTATCCTATTTCCAAAGGTACCTTGTGATTATCTTCCCATGGCTAACTACTTACCAATGCATCACAACTACGAACAACAATAAGTTTTCTGTCTAGGTTGAATAAGGTTTTCTAGGGGATGTCCTTAATATAGCTTGCAGTATGAGAGGCTTAAATTCATGAAACAAGGTGTATGTCTAGAGGCTTGGTTTAAGAGGATAACCCAATCTCATCCATCACTTTGCAAGCTATAAAGTTTATTTCAAGATTAGTTGAATGAAAAATGTACCCTGAAGGAAGAGTCTTTCGATTCTCTTCCTAATTTATATACCCCACTAGAACATGTAGTTTTGGGTCACCATATGGTGATGAAATCTAAGCTAGACTTGCTAAAAATAAATAAATAAAAGTGGAACTTTCTTTTGATATCAAAGATTTCCCTAAGGCGCGAAGTGAGAGCATGTACACAAGGCCCCTTTTTAGGATACACAACTAGATAAGGATGTTTTTGATCATCAATCTTGCCTTGCAATGTGAGAAGAGAGCATATACAACCCTTATATATGAAGACACCAAACTAATAAAAATATGGCACACAAAATATTACTTCCTTATTATAAAAAAAATGTGTGAGAGAAGTTTGAAATTTTAATTCCTTTGACAAGTGAGTCCTACAATCAAAAAAGCGTTATTAGTTTCAAAAGATTTAGAGACTTTGACAATCGACCTTATAGAAACTAGAGTTAAACTACAAATAAAATTTTTAAGATAGTAAATTATACAAGGATCATTACAAGATGGTTAGCATAATTTTTTTTTAAACATGGAGTATCAAAGACACTAAAATACAAAGCAAAGATGTTGAAAAAGACATAGAAATGAAACATATTAGGCCAAAGATGTTGAAGTGCTAGAAAAACAAATATTAAAACATAGACACCCAAATATAGTTCAAGGATACTAAAAAGTATACAGGGATGTTGAAAACTAGGGTAGAAATGTTGAAGTAAGAAAAGATAAACATAGAGGCACAAACACTAGAGAAAATAGTGTAGACACTGAAAAGGAAATAAAGATGTTATAAACTAGGGTAGAGATTCCAAAGTACCTACAACAATAGGATTACCAAGGACACAATAGGTAAACAAGGTCAATGAGGTGTCAATAAAACAAGTTAGTGAGAAAGAACACCTACAACTAGATTAGTTAGCTAATCCATGAATAGTAAGGGCTAGAAAAGTAAATGATTACAAGAAACTCTATCCTAAAGAAAGGATTCTTGATGAGTTTCAAAGCATCCTAAAATACTACAAAATAGAGGGTTAGGGTTAGCATAAGTAGCAGATGAAGTCTATAAACTAGGCAAGAACCTACAAGGAATGGTGTTAAATTTCTAGAACATGAAAGGAAGTGGAAATGCTCAACTATCCCTTGTAAATGCTAAAGCATAGGTGTAGACACTTCAAACTAGAGCATAGACACTAAAGGTTGTAAAAAACATTGTTTAGTCCAAACAACAAGAAAAACCCTATAGATGAATATAATCTAAGACTTTAGAAGATAAAATGACTACCAAGATGCCTTAGAAAGTTGGAATAGTGCACAAGAGGAATGAAGCCAAAGATATAAGGTGAGATATAAAATCCCTAGCTTAGAAAATAAACCAAGTATGGACTAAAATGGTAATTGAAGTCCTACAAAATAACCAAATAGTGAGGAGAGAGATTTTAGAAATCTCTATAAACCTAAAGACCTACACAAGAAATAAAATGAGTAAACCAACAAGAATAAAATGTAAAGACATTGATATATAGGGCGTTAATATCGAAACACCGTCACAAAATCCGAGAAATAGAGTGAGAACACTGAACTTACCAGACACAAACATAGTTAACCCAAAAAATAAAATATGTTGAAAGGAGTTGTGGAGGTGCTAAAGTGTGAGTGTATATGCTTAAATATGGAAGTAAAATGTCATAGTTGTGAAAACACCCAAAAACACAAAAAAAACTATAAAATAAACACCTCTACAAACTCGATGATGAAATTTATTGTGGGGACAAGGGTCTCACCGGGTGTGCCAAAAATGTGAGTGAAAAATATAGACAATAACAAGAGCTAATTCATTAAAACATAGAGAACTCAATCCAGATTAGGCAAACATCTTAAATTAGAGAAAATGAAAGCATAAAAAACATGCAAATATAACAAAAACACAAGCATTAGACCTTCATGATGTTTGGGATGTACTCAAAGATGAGTAGTTTCAATGCTATGTAGTGAATATCAGTTATTCTTTGCTAGAAATTGATAAATTTGGTATCATGTACTTACTTGAGAATTAAAGCCCTCTTTGGGTGAAGCTACTTAAATAGACCTTCAAATATGGAAATGGAGGGCTAGGATTTGATTGTGGGATGAAAGGTGAGGATTGTCTTGCATGAATGTGCAAGCTAGCCTTGTGACAAGTGGAAGGGGAGGATGAAATGGATTCAATGGAGGGTGGAGATTACCTTAAAATGCATGGAGATGGGAGATGCAAGCATGTGGGAGCATGAGAAGGAGAGAAGTGGAGGAGAAGGCATGATTGAAGATGGATGGTCAAGATATCTTTGGATTTGAATGAATGGTGAGGATTGGGGGATGATTTGTTTTTGGATTGTAGTGGAAAGTAAATTATTATTTAATTTGGATGAAAATTGATGAATGTTCATTAGCCTAATTAACTAAATACGCATGTCTAATTTGATTAATTAGTTGAAAGAAGGTTAGACTAGGTTAATTAAATAGTTGATAATTATTTATTTAATTAATTGACAAGAGGAATTAGCCAAAGTAAATAAATAAATAAAATTTATTTAACTGACTGGCTAACTAAATTAATTAAATAGGCATGATGTGTTTAATTAATTCAAAAGAACTCGTTAGTCGAATTAAATATAATTTATTTAATTAACCTATGAGAAGATGATGCAAGGAAATGTCAAGGAAGATTTGGAGTGTCCAAGTGTTAAATTCTATTTGATGGTTGGTGGTGTTGGTTTTTTCCCTGACTGGATGTTCATTCCCAAATTTCCCTACAAAGTAGCCATTAGTGATCAACAGGATCTCTGGGCCAGGGGCCAATAGTATAGGAGATAGACTCTATTTTTATCTCCTCTTCTTCTTCAGGCTCTGCAAAATCTAGGGGGGTATTCCCTATTCAACACCCATGAGAATATGCTTGTGGGTTGGCTTGGGATGTTGATACAAAGTAGATAAATCCTCCTATATGAAGACCAAAACTGTGGGATAGGTGCAAAGGGGCTAGCTTTGGGCTTATATTCAGTTGTGAATATAAGTCACAGATGCCATCAAAGTTTATGGGCTTATATCTGTCAAGTCTGAAACCTCTTTTATTACATGATTGGGACTGACTACTATGCATTTTTGCACTTGACACCTCACTAGGGTGCATGGGCTGACAATACATCCTTTATGTTTTTTGCAACCCTCTTCCCTACTCAGATTTTCAATTGCAGTATGACCTCAGGCCTTTAAAATACAAACTGCTATTTCAGCCTTCCTAAAGTCCTATATATGAGCCTTCTGAACAATATTGCATGCCCTTTTGAAATACAGATTAGGTTATAACAAAAGCATGCAAGCTTTGCTTTCACCAATATTTCCCTTTTAACCAGTGCTATTTCACCAAATAGGGAATCTTTTAAAACTTGTGCAAATACCTGGATATGTTGTAGCTGCTGATAGGTTCATTCAACAGAGTCGCCACCTCCTTGGCAGAGGAATGAGCTTCAAACTGGCTGAAGCTGCAAATTGATTTCTTTCTTTCTGGGTTTTCCCACAGCAGAGTCACACATACAACTTTTTCCTTTGCTGCAACAAAGCACCTCTAGGTCTGATTTTTCAATCTTTTAGACTCAAACTTTCATGGATATGACATTGATCTCCCTAGCGGAGTCACCAATTTTTGTTGGTTTTTTCCCTGACTGGATGTTCATTCCCAGATTTCCCTACAAAGTAGCCATCAGTGATCAACAGGATCTCTGGGCCAGGGGCCAACAGTATAGGAGATTGACTCTATTTTTATCTCCTCTTCTTCTTCAGGATCTGCAAAACCTAGGAGGGTACTCCCTATTTAACACCCATGAGAATATGCTTGTGGGTTGGCTTGGGATGTTGATACAAAGCAAATAAATCCTCCTATATGAAGACCAAAACTGTGGGATAGGTGCAAAGGGGCTAGCTTTGGGCTTATATTCAGTTGTGAATCAGAGGATCTTGGTCCTAAACTACTTCTAAAGTCCTAATGGTTTGATTTGGAAGTATGAGTTTGATTTATGTTTGGATGCAAACCTGGACCTGGTGTATAACCTCAACACAGAGCTAGACCGGTGCCTATCCAGGGCTTGGAGTCGGTAGACATACACCTGTGAATGATCAGCATGAACACAATAAAACTAGATTTCAAGAGGATTTGTGTGATATCTGCCTTACAGATACCTCCCAATACAGAGTGTTAAGTTATCTCTACTTATGGCATCCCTATTGCAGTATATTCTTCCCAACACTTAATCTGAAAACACTTTAATCTACCCCTTAAGCAGAAGTTGAAAGATCAAGCATTCAATACAGGAATTCTATATTCTAGAATACCAGACACCTCTTAGATATCTAGATTCAGAAGGACACATGCAATATTGGAGATAGAATTAACAAAACACATGTAAATACAGCATTACTCATATAAAATCAATCATGAAATCAGTAGATTCATGCATGAGACATACAACAAGAGATACATAAACTCACAAGACCTCCTGCACAGAGCAACCAAAACCAGTTGTGTATTATTACAGAGCTAGATATGTCTAGTTTTTCAACAACACAGAAATGAGTAATAGAGTCCCTCTAATACTACAGGGAACTGTACCCAGCAATTAATTACATGGCAGATTTCAAAATTCGCCAGATATAGTCCTTCTGAGGAAAATGGCCTACAAAGATTAAATGCAGTAGGGGACAAAACATGGAGAAGCAAGAAAAGGACAAGGGGCAGATGAGCTCGAGCTTTGTGCCACCGCTGGAGAATTTTCTTGTCATAAATTAGGTACATGACTGTTCAACCATTTGCCCATGCCTCTGCACATTGCCATCGATGGCTCAACCACCCGCGGCCACCAAGAAATGCATTTTAGTGTGTTAGACATTTCCCGCCAAAACACAATCACTGTGATAATTCAAAAATGCAGGAAACATATATCCCACATGCACCCCGCGGAGACCACCCTAGCACCTTATAAGCATGGTCACAAACATAATAAGTGTTGAGCATTTTGCCTCGCTCGACCCACGAATCCTTAGCCAAAAACCCATCGCCCTGACATACACCATCGAAGCAACCAAAAATCCCTTCGCCGACGTCCCATGTCACGCTGATGAACACTTCACACTCCTTTGTCGGCCAGACATAGACTGTCAGAGAAACCCTCGCTGGCCTGCCTGATAGCCTTCATCACGCCGATGGACACTTCCATCGGCCAAACCCCAACACATCGGCGGACCACAAAATTCCTCCGTCGATAAGCAAAATCACCCCGATGAAGCCTTCGCACCCCCTATCGGCCAAATACCAACCATCGGTGGACCCTTCACCTACTTGGCCGATAGCCATGTCACTCTGATAGCATCCTCCATCGGGGTGACCCCTCCTATCGGCGGAGCCAAAAATAACTTCACTGATAGACCAATCTCTCACTGACCACACTACACAACCCTCATCGGCCAGAGCAACCCTGTCAGCCAAACTCTACACACTCTATGTAACGTACCAAATCACGCTGATGAACAACAACCTTGAAAACATCCCAACCAAACAACACATCGGCATGACCAAAACCATCGGCCCAACAAAAAACTTCCTCGCTGACACCTTTGGTCATCCCGATGGCACTTACAAATTACACAGTGTCAGCGAGACCACCTACATCGGCGGAATCAAAAACACTTCTGCCGATGACCACACACACGCTGATGACACCATTGGCCAGACCAAATGCATCAGTGGAGCCAAAATTTCCTTCTCTGATCACAATACTCTCGCCGATAGGCAATTCACATCCCCCGTTGGTGAGACCCAAACTATCGGAATGACAAAAAGCTTGGCCGCCGATAGACAAAGTCCTGCAATAATGCCCCCATTGAACAACCTTCATCGGCCTGACCATCATCATCGATGGGATACGTAACACTGCTGCCGATGGATAAAGTCTTGGTGATGGAAGAAAATACCATTGTGAAGAATGTGGTCGCCAAGACAAAAGTGAACTCACACCGATGGCCATGGAAATTTTGATTTTTGGGAAGGTGCCTGCAAAATTTATGCTTGTAACTTGACTGCTCATGCAGGCAACAACAGTGGCTCTATCTAGGGACCCATGCCTCTCACAGGCATGGTGAGAACCTCAGATCTTTGGGATGTAGACTAGTCCCCTATCCATTGGGCACTGGAGTCATGAAGCTGCACTGACCTGCATCATAGATCACATTTTCAAACATTATTTTGGCGGCCCCGGGCAGCCAAAAATAAAGAACCAAAACTTTATCTTGCCAAATGCCTGATTCCAAACTAAATGACCCCAACCAAGACTAAAAACATCAAGATAGACTGCCCATATACTGATCCTGTCAATTAAATACTTCACCATTTTTGAAAACCTGCCATTGTCAGCACTGCCTCTGTCACTCTGTATTTCAAAATTAGACACATAACCATACACATCATAATATTCTTCAGCATTGAGTAACATATGTATGTTATATTCTTCAGATAGTACATCATATTGCTCTTGGCACTCTTCATCATTTACCTGGCTGCTGCACATCATCAGGCATTCATCCAGCTGATCCAAAAACTGAAGACATTCAGAAAATATGAGACCCCCAATATTTATTGACATTGAAAACAAACCCTGATCCACACACCCATAGTTGCACATGTTTGGATCAAATGATGATGAACATGCATTATCCACAGTTTGCAAATCCATAATATCTTCACAAGAACTGAAGACATCTGATTTATATGTCCCCTCCTCACAAACTGATGTAGCACCTAGGTCAACTGTCTCCTCATATTAATCATCATCCTCAAAAAGAGGGTTAATTCTACACCAATGAAGGTCAGGACTCACAGTATTAAATGCACCCGTAGACTCATCATAAAGGGGATTTTCATTCACTGCAAAGTCCTTTGCTTCTTCTTCATGACAGTCCAATTCTTCTTCATTACTATCAGATCCAGAGTCATAAGAAGAACAAACCTGATCCATGCACTGGTCATGGATATCATTTTTATCATCTGATTGCCCCACATACAAGATTTTTGCTACTTCAATGCATTCTGAAGTTGAGCTATCTGCATCATTTTCCAGCCCTCTAACACTTTCTGATGAAACTGATATTGATTGTTGATCCATATGATCACAACTTTGCACAACTGGATCATTTAGACATGAATGTTCCTTATTTAGGACTGGCATGTGAATACTATTTGGGAAATCATTATTTTCAACTTCATTTGCTGGGCAAAACGAGACATCCTCCTCTATAATAGAAACATCATCAACTTGGAATGATGCAAAAACTGGGACAGCAGGGGTGTGAGTACTTTGACATTCATTGTCAACTCCTGAATTAAATCTTTCATTAACATTGGGGACCGCAGGACAACAAAAGTTTTCAGAAAAATAACCCTTTTGAATTCCATATCTCCAATTGTTTTCAATATCTATTGCAAACTAATGTGCTTGATGCAATGTGGTGGGCTCCTTATCTCTCAATCTATAACTCATTTTCTTATCAAATGCTCCCAAATAGACAACTAGGCACTGTGCATCATTAGGTCTCATATACTCTGGTATTCTATTCAATGTCCTCATAAATCTGAGGTTAAAGGCTGGGATCAACTCATCTTCTTCAATATGGATGTACATGAAGTCACTAATAACTGCATATTTAGAAATTCTTTCACCATATTGTACTACAAATGCAGATTTAAAACCATGCCAAGAGCTGACAGAGTGAGCTGGAAGGTAGGAAAACCAGTACTTTGCATCTTCATCTAGAGATTGAACAAATAGCCTTATAACTACTTCATGATCAATCTCAAAATCATCTATCACATTTCTAAATCGCTACAAGTGTCTCTCAGCTGATTCATCCTTTATACCATTAAATTTAGGCAAATACTTTCTGATTTTAGATGGAAAAGCATTTGGATAGCCACAGATGCCATCAAAGTTTATGGGCTTATATCTGTCAAGTCTGAAACCTCTTTTATTACATGATTGGGACTGACTACTATACATTTTTGCACTTGACACCTCACTAGGGTGCATGGGCTGACAATACATCCTTTATGTTTTTTGCAACCCTCTTCCCTACTCAGATTTTCAATTGCAGTATGACCTCAGGCCTTTAAAATACAAACTGCTATTTCAGCCTTCCTAAAGTCCTATATATGAGCCTTCTGAACAATATTGCATGCCCTTTTGAAATACAGATTAGGTTATAACAAAAGCATGCAAGCTTTGCTTTCACCGATATTTCCCTTTTAACCAGTGCTATTTCACCAAATAGGGAATCTTTTAAAACTTGTGCAAATACCTGGATATGTTGCAGCTGCTGATAGGTTCATTCAACAGAGTCGCCACCTCCTTGGTAGAGGAATGAGCTTCAAACTGGCTGAAGCTGCAAATTGATTTCTTTCTTTCTGGGTTTTCCCACAGTAGAGTCACATATACAACTTTTTCCTTTTCTACAACAAAGCACCTCTAGGTCTGATTTTTCAATCTTTTAGACTCAAACTTTCATGGATATGACATTGATCTCCCTAGCGGAGTCACCAATTTTTGTTGGTTTTTTCCCTGACTGGATGTTCATTCCCAGATTTCCCTACAAAGTAGCCATCAGTGATCAACAGGATCTCTGGGCCAGGGGCCAACAGTATAGGAGATTGACTCTATTTTTATCTCCTCTTCTTCTTCAGGATCTGCAAAACCTAGGAGGGTATTCCCTATTTAACACCCATGAGAATATGCTTGTGGGTTGGCTTGGGATGTTGATACAAAGCAAATAAATCCTCCTATATGAAGACCAAAACTGTGGGATAGGTGCAAAGGGGCTAGCTTTGGGCTTATATTCAGTTGTGAATCAGAGGATCTTGGTCCTAAACTACTTCTAAAGTCCTAATGGTTTGATTTGGAAGTATGAGTTTGATTTATGTTTGGATGCAAACCTGGACCTAGTGTATAACCTCAACACAGAGCTAGACCGGTGCCTATCTAGGGCTTGGAGTCGGTAGACATACACCTGTGAATGATCAGCATGAACACAATAAAACTGGATTTCAAGAGGATTTGTGTGATATCTGCCTTACAGATACCTCCCAATACACAGTGTTAAGTTATCTCTACTTATGGCATCCCTATTGCAGTATATTCTTCCCAACACTTAATCTGAAAACACTTTAATCTACCCCTTAAGCAGAAGTTGAAAGATCAAGCATTCAATACAGGAATTCTATATTCTAGAATACCAGACACCCCTTAGATATCTAGATTCAGAAGGACACATGCAATATTGGAGATAGAATTAACAAAACACATGTAAATACAACATTACTCATATAAAATCAATCATGAAATCAGTAGATTCATGCATGAGGCATACAACAAGAGATACATAAACTCACAAGACCTCCTGCACAGAGCAACCAAAACCAGTTGTGTATTATTACAGAGCCAGTTATGTCCAATTTTTCAACAACACAGAAATGAGTAATAGAGTCCCTCTAATACTACAGGGAACTGTACCCAGGAATTAATTACATGGTAGATTTCAAAATTCACCAGATACAATCCTTCTGAGGAAAATGGCCTACAAAGATTAAATGTAGCAGGGGACAAAACATGGAGAAGCAAGAAAAGGACAAGGGGTAGATGAGCTCGAGCTTTGTGCCACTGCTGGAGAATTTTCTTGCCATAAATCAGGTACATGACTGGTCGACCATTTGCCCATGCCTCTGCACATCGCCATTGATGGCTCAACCACCCGCGGCCACCAAGAAATACATTTTAGTGTGTTAGACATTTCCCGCCAAAACACAATCGCTGTGATAATTCAAAAATGCAGGAAACATATATCCCACATGCACCCCGCGGAGACCACCCTAGCACCTTATAAGCATGGTCACAAACATAATAAGTGTCGAGCGTTTTGCCTCGCTCGACCCACGAATCCTTAGCCAAAAGCCCATCGCCCTAACATACACCATTGGAGCAACCAAAAATCCCTTTGCCGACCTCCCGTGTCACACTGATGAACACTTCACACTCCTTCGTTGGCCAGACATAGACCATCAGAGAAACCCTCACTAGCCTGCCCGATAGCCTTCATCATGCCGATGGACACTTCCATCGGCCAAACCCCAACACATCGGTGGACCACAAAATTCCTCCGCCGATAGGCAAAATCACCCCGATGAAGCCTCCGCACCCCCTGTCGGCCAGATACCAACCATCGATGGACCCTTCACCTGCTTGGCTGATAGCCATGTCACTCCGATAGCATCCTCCATCGGGGTGACCCCTCCCATCGGCAGAGCCAAAAATAACTTCGCCAATAGACCAATCTCTCGCCGACCACACTGCACAACCCTCATCGACCAGAGCAACCCTGTCGGCCAAACTCTACACACTCTGCCTGATGCACCAAATCATGCCGATGAACAATAGCCTTGAAAACATCCCAACCAAACAACACATCAGCGTGACCAAAACCATCAACCCAACAAAAAACTTCCTCACCGACACCTTCGGTCATCCCGATGGCACTTACAAATTACACACTGTTTGCGAGACCACCTACATCGGCGGAAGCAAAAACACTTCTGCCGATGACCACACAACGCCGATGACACCATCGGCCAGACCAAATGCATCGGTGGAGCCAAAATTTCCTTCTCCAATCACCATACTCTCGCCGATAGGCAATTCACATCCCCCGTCGGTGAGACCCAAACTGTTGGAATGACAAAAAGCTCGGCCGCCGATAGACAAAGTCCTTGTGATAATGCCCCCATTGAACGACCTTCATCAGCCTGACCATCATCATCGATGGGACACGTAACACTACTGCCGATGGATAAAGTCGTGGCGATGGAAGAAAATACCACTGTGAAGAACATGGTCGCCAAGACAAAAGTGAACTCACACCGATGGCCATGGAAATTTTGATTTTTGGGAAGGTGCCTACAAAATTTATGCTTGTAACTTGACTGCTCATACAGGCACCAACAGGAGGAGCTTCTTAGAAAATATTGTGATGATTTTATTGTAAAATTTTGTATAAGGAAGTTGGTTTTGAACACTAAGTAATGAATAGGAAAAGGAAACTATATTTTATGATCCTATGTGAATGTAATTATCCTGTTATGAGTGTTTATGATGTGTTATGAAGACCCTATACATGATTCATGTATTCATGGGCTTGTGATACTAGGCATCCGTTCTTGGATTATGTGCATAGCTATAAGTATTGTGGATTCATTCTTGTGTGATTACTTGGTTGTATACCCTATTGAGAGCCAACCTTGGGGTTGTTGATCTCAACATGTGTGGAGTTAAGTATTAGAGTCGGAAAGCTGGGGTGGTTATGGTGTTATGTTGCTATAGTAGCCTAGGGTGACCCTGGCGACCATACCTTTCTACATGAGAGTACCCCCTACTTCTATGTATTGATTGTACCCTTGTGTGGTTCATAGTGCTAGCCTATTTTGTAGTGTTATTCCTGATGGTTTTGTTGGAATTTGACTTGTGATGTTGAATATGGTTTAGTATGGGCATGAGTTGCACTTGAGATCATGATATTTGAGTGTAGGTTTTCTTATTTTGTATCCTATATTTTAGTTATGGATGTGTTGCATTGGGAAACTTTGGCCTTATGATAGAGTCAGTAGTTTTAAAAATTATTATATTCTAGCATGTTAGAATTTTATTTGCATGGTATTTTGACGTATGTTATGTTTAGTAATTGAAAATTTCTTCCTACATGATTTCTATGAGTATATCTGTAATTGGATAGTTAATCTCATTATATTTATTTTCTTTGAAGCACATGTAAAGGATTATGTAGTAGTCGTAACCATGAATTTCTTCCTTCCTTATTGGTGATTTGATGTTAGTTAGATAGTGAGGTAATATGTAATTTTATTAATTGTGAACCATAGTTTTTTGTCCATGTAGTGTGATGAGTGAAAATATGAGATTTCATGAAAGACTCTGCATTAATTGTATTTTCATTTGAGTTGTTGAATTTATATAACATGCATTAGAATATGATTTCTTGTGGGCATGTGGAAATAAATAATGATTAAGCAATTTTGTTCTGCTTAAATTTAAATCATTAGAATATTCTCTTGTGAAAAGGATAGTGTGTTTGTACCATTTTTCTTATCATGATTTATACCCTATCAATTTTGCATGTGTATTCTTGTGATGGTTTCACCTAATGGTTTTTTGTTATGCTTAATAAGGAGATATAAATAGTTATGATATTATGTTTTATGACACAATTAGAAGTTTAGAAGATTCATTTACATAGTACTATTTGAGTGCATTGTATTACTTACCTTGGGTTCTAGTAATCCTAGTGTAGTGTAGCGATTGGCTCCCTTACATGTGACTAGAATTAGACATACAGTGTATGTAATGTGTAAATTTAAAATTGTGATACTTTCTTTTGGTCATTGATAAATTTTCTATTTGTTTATAAGGACTAGAATTGATTTAGTTATCTTGATTATGAGTATATTAGCCACCAAAAATTATATTTTTGATTATCTTGTGACTTTTATAATCGTGCTTGATTTATTGTTAAAATTGAGCTCATTTTGTATTGTCAAGACATACATTTAGCCTTTTGTGTTTTCCATCTCATCTCTGGAAGAAGCCTTGGAAAACTATAACCCAGATATTGGTGTTGATGTTGTGGGAGGGATTCTCTTGAAATCTGACTTGGTTACTTCACCAACTATACTTTCTTCTCTCCAGATTGTTAGAACATGACTAGTAGTGGATTCCTTCTCTAATTCCTTGATTGCACTAGATCATTTGAAATAGGGGATGGGAGAGAATCTATATACTTAGACATATAATCTTTTTTAATCCATTCATTTCCTTCTTAAGCATGTAGAAGAAGACCTTCATCAACCAGTTCTTTGTGTTCCTAACCTCTCTGAAGTGGCAAGCTCAAGTGAGTTGCGAACCCTAATCTGGATTTTAATGATCCAATTTTATTATGTTCTGGTATAGGAATATTTTTGACATGAACAGAGATAATGGTTTTTGTAGTAGGTGGTCTTAATGATGCTATGTTTTGATCTTAGCTTATTCTTTGGAACCCTATGGTATCCCTCTAATATAATGATAGAAGACTTTTGATGTAATTTTCTTACTAAATATTAATATAATAGTGGCTTTGCCACCTTGATCGATAAAAAAAAATGATCTCATTTATTCCCTTATAGTTGGCATTGATATTTCTTCCTCTATGGTGTTATTTTCATTATTGTGGTGGCTATGCTAAATTTTTTAAGTTGTTGGTCATGTATCATGTAATGTTATTTTCTACCATGTCCAAGGTGGACTGCTAGTGGATTGTATAAGGGAGTGAATCATGGAGAATGTACTTAATTTTTGGTTGTGTTTTTTAGATATTTAGTGATATGAATTTCTTGCACATATTGGGAATGTGAGTGAATGTTGTATGAAGATCTTGAGAAAATATATAATGTGTAATTATATTCTTATGGATCGCTTGATGTGTGTGAGCATGCAAGTTTTATCTGAATGTCATGTATGAATGGCAGCTAATGATGTACATTTGAGTTCTAGAATGAATTTAGTTGTGATTCTTATGCAAGTGGATCATGTAAATAATATATGCTTGAAATGCTTGCTTAGAATGTGTCTTTCTTGTTCCATTATTGTATTGTTTTTGGACATGTTACCATGCCTCATAACATTCTAAAATTAGTAAAGTGTATGATGTTGTTTCTTAGACACAATGATCATGTTGTAAAGCAACATGAAGATACATATTGTGTTGTTTAGATGTGATTCCATAGCTACATGGATGTTTTGATATAGTTTAGGGTATGATGGTGTGTTAGTGAGTGCATTAGCACATATTATTTATATGTTTTATATTCTAATTACTTGCCTATTCTTGTGAGTTGCTCTTTTTATGAATATTTTGTTGGAAGAATTTTGATGGAAACAAGGTAGATAACTGAGAGGGGGGGTGAATTAGTTATCTCAAATTTCTTGAACTTTCTTTTCTTCTTTAATAATCAAAACATATAAGCATATATGATTATAAGAACAAAAATAAAATCAACACACATAACACAAGGATTTTTTATGTGGAAAACCCTATTAAGGGAAAAACCACGGGGTGACTAACCCAAGATTATATTCTCTGTTAAAAGAATAATGGAGTACAAAATGGCACTTGCCAATTAGGGCTCACTGCCCGAGCACACTGCTCACAAGAGGCACATTGCCTACAAGAGACTCACTGTATACAAAACTTACAAAAGGTAATCAGGTGTTTGAACTAATGAGAGGCATCTACTAATGCAAGAGTTCAATTCTGGTTAGGCACAATACACTGATTTGATGCACTTCATTCTTCCTCTATTTTAATGTTGTTGCTCTGTCACATACTGGACTTGAATTGCTGCTTTCACACTTATCCCTACTTTTCTTCACACTTTATTTCATCACTTATACACCACACACACCTACATACTAGAATTCATCTGGTATATATATTCATATAAAGGATTTTCATCAACTACCTAGTCGGCAACAAGAACACTTCAAGATATTTGCAAGTTACTGATCTGTCGGCAGAATCCATGCTTGATTTGTGATGCGCATCAAGAACATGGGCATAAAAGTCTTTAATCATGTTGGCCAACAATGTATAATCCCCCAAATAGCTTGATCAACACCTTTTACTCATCCGGATTGAAGTCTAATGCTCTGTCGGTCAGTTCTTTCTCTGTCTGCTCTACCTATCTAGAACCCAACACTCAGATGCTCATGCTTTATCATAGGAGGCTAAATCTCTAGAATATAGTAGTCATGATACCCCTCTTGACTTATCCAAGTCTGTAACTTTATGAGTTACACCATCTGAGAGATCCAGACCTAATTGTCAGACCTTGTTGCATACTCTATTCTTGTTCACCAGACCAAAATAGTCTTCAATCTGACTTCCAGTATAGGCATACTATGTACTGCGGATGTGTGGAATAGAATTTGTTGCCATCAATGACAACACTCATGAAGCCACACAGTGTCTCTTGCCAACAGAATTTATCCTTAGGATTTTTAGAAAATTCCTTGCATGAAGCTAGATGTGATGCAAGGCTTGTGTGAGTTATTTCTATGTTGTATATTTTGTGTTCTGAATGCTTGGATATGATTGGTGATGAAGCATCATGTGATTTGTTCAAATATGAATTGATCAACATAATGTATTGCGCAATCTTTGAATTATATTGGTAGAGCATTGGAGTGGTGTAGGATTGAAGCCATGCTACTATAATTGTTTGTTTTTCTCCATGGGTTCATGGCTTGGGATTATCAATTTGTTTGTGAAGGATTGTGTGCCAGGGGTATCTTATCCTTAACTCTTAGCTAGCTTCCAAGAGTCAGCCTAATACTAGTGGGGGAGGAGGTAATGCCCACTAGTGCATGCTTTCATACTTTGTACCAAAGTTTCTCATGAGACGTTGTATTGTCATCATGATGTTCCAACTGTGTGGTACTTATGATGTGGTTTAATGTTTTTTATCACTTTATGTGATGTTTTGGAACACCATCAATGTACATTATAGATGAGATTTTATATTGGCATCTATTGTCTGACTATGTATTATGGGATGCATACGTCATGATATTATGCTTGGACTATTGTTGTGTTCTAAAGTTAAATTGTACTTGTGAATGTAGTTATGTGTGGATTACCATTGAGGGGTATGGATCATGTATTTGGAATCACATATGTATATTTGTATATGTTGGACTATTTCAGTGTTTTAGCATAATTATTGTTACTATACCCATTATATGTGATTTTATTTTGATTATCTAGTTTGACATTGTGTTTTTGATGATTATCAATTTTTGCACTTGTATTTATAGATCACGTGGCATTAGAATGATTTTTTTAGTTGATGAAGTTATTAGTAATGTTTTTATCTATATTATATCATGTTGGGAGTTTATCGTGTGCTTTGACTATCTTGTATGGAGCAAGTATTCCTAATGTTTTATTGAGTGTACAAGCATAGGGTTTAACCCCAATGGTGGTTATTTAGAGAAGGTTTGGTTTGGCAAAATATGTTGTATACGTCCCCTATCACACTTGATTGAGTTGTGGATGTATCTTGTGATTCTATGAAACTAGGATTTGAATCGAGGCTGATTTTGGATCCACGTGTTGTGAATAAGCCAATAATGTATGTGTGTGTGTGTTCTCTTTATGTGTGTTTATTTTATCATCTAATTTATGTTTGTATTTTTAATCATTTTCCACATTACTTGTTGTGAAGTATTTGTAAATAACGTTTGTGCTTTAAATATGAAATTGATTTAATTTATTTTGTCACCATGGAATGGTCCTATGCATTTTAATATGGTGATATTTCAAAACTACATTGTGAATTAAAGGATTGTTTGGGATTTAAGCCATAGATAAATTAATTTAATATATGTTAATTTAATTTGGAAAAAACATTCATATTTGTATTAAATTTGGAAATGTTATTAATGCCAGCATTTTCCCTAAAGGTATTTATATGTTAGTGGAAAATATCTAATATGGAAATATACTTAATTGAATTGGCCACTTAGAAAATATCTTATGGGTGGAGAAAGAAAAGAAAACCAAAAGGGGGGTTGAGATATTTTTTTTAAATGTGTAAAAAGGAAAAGAAAGAGCTCATTTTAGTTATCTTTTCCTCTTGAAATTTCTCTACCTCCCTCTTTCTTTAAATTTTTTCTTGAATTGTAAGTGGATTTGAGGACTGTACATTTTTACACCATTGAAGAAGGAAAATTTGGGGATTGCTTCTCCATTGTGTGTGTGAGGAAAAAGGAAATTTTCAAACCCTTGGGTATGAATTGCATTCAAACATCAAGGTATTCATCTATTTAAATTTGAATTTATGCTTATTATTTGTGTTGTCTACCATGCCCACATTAAGTGGACAAATGTAATGTCCCCTTTCCATTCATAATCAGTTTAGAGACCATTAGCCTATTTCCTAATGTTTCCCACAGGCTAATCAGATGTTAAAAGGGAAATTTTATTTTTAAATAATTATTTTAAGTTGTCTAAGGTTCTAAATTTATGTTTTAAGTTGACAACTTAATGTTATTTAAAAAGTTACTTTTCAGGCCCCAAAGTTGGCGCTAGGCATGAGGGCAGACTATATTCAAAGATGGTATCCCAATTGAGGTTTATTTTATATTTCTCAAAGACCAAGAAGCAATATTTTATAATTCATTCTTGGCCCTATTTTGTGCCTATAAATGGGGTTTTGAAGCTCATTTGGAATTTTATGCTTTTGATATGATATTCATTTTTCTCTGTGAGAGAGCTTGTGATCTTGGAACTACTTTGGGTTGAAAAACCTCATGGAATAACTAGTTTCAGTAGTGAGAGACCTACCCTAACTGGTCAAGAGTGATTTTACTCAAAAAACATCTGTGTGCTTCAATGGAGTTAGATATGCTAAGTGTTTAGTATGAAAAAGGAGAACGATGACAACTAGCATGAACACTAGATTAAACCCTCTTTCACAATAACATTCAAGGACAAGACCGAGCCAAATCACTACCAAATGGAGGTGGACTTAGCTACAGATCTTGTACTCAAGAGTGTTATAGAAAGATCGGATTTAATCAAGTATTTTTTATCAAACCATAGGTCAATAATGCACTAAACCCTAATTCTATGATGATCTAATTATGATAGAAGATGTCTAGTAGATATCCAAAAACTAATTGTACGGGATGATTAGGGAGATGATAGAACCTGAGTCCCAGAAGTAGAGGTGTTAGAGGACTATTTTAGGACCACCCAAGTCCTAAATGATAGAACCTACAGAAACTGTAAATTAGAGAAATGTTGTAGAAGATACCCTAATACCAGATCTAAAGTTAGCAGGGGCAGGAAGACTAGGGAACCACCACCCAAGTCCTAAACAGAGGAATATTCTAAAACTTCTATCAGATCCTAAAACCCTAATCTTCACTTAGTCTTTGTGTATCTTCACTTTCTCCAGATATAGCTCCTGTAACTTGCACACAAGAAGAAAAGAAGGGGTTTGGGGGTTATGGTGTTTAGGGACTTGCCTCAGTCAAATCTCAGGATAGCATTAAGGCTTCTCAACACTATTGATTGATAAAGAGAGCATGCCCTTGCAAGGTAGAGGCTAAACACAATAATAATATGATAAATCAAATGATGATAAATAATAATGATATCACCTATGTGATGAAACCCTTAGGAGAATGAAGGATCTTCAACTCATAAGGAGAGATAGATGATAACTTCAAATCTACAACAACACACACAATAACAATACAAATCTGCTCTAGAATCACAATGAATGCTTTGAATGCTCTTTACTCCAATGCTTCAAGTTTTCTATCTCTATCTAGGTTCATAATTTAAATTCAAAAACACACTTATATATGATTTCCCGCTAACAGTCGTGAAATTAAACCAAAAGAGCAGACAAAGAGAAACCTTTTTAAAGGTCCTAAGTTGACATAACTTTGAATTTTCCCTAACCAATTAGGAGGGACTTGGGTGGTGGCACCCAAGTCCTAGGGCTCCTTTTTAGTCCAGGGTAAGATAAAATATGGGCCCCTTATTCCTAATTTACATTGGTTTCTGTAGACACCTAAAAATGTCCAAGACCTTGTCATTAGCATGTTTTGCCCTAGGTACCCGTATCATTCACCTAATTAGTTAAATAAATCTTATTTATTTAACTAATTTTCATTTATTCCCTTTCTATCCATTTATCGTATCTTCTATAATTAAATAAATCTTAATTATTTATTTAATTATTCATGACCATTAATCCTCTCTAGTTAAATAATTGTTTCTAATTATTTAATTAGTCATTTATCTTTTTCCTATAATTAAATATTTATTTATTTAATAAAATCCTAAAAAGACTCTACTTTCTTTTATCCCATTATTTTCGAAGATTTATGAGGATTTAAAACAAAAAAATAAATCTTTTTATCTTTTTCCCTATCTTATTTGAAAAATCAAATCCTATCAAATCTTATTCTTATCTTCTTCTCCTCATCCCTAAAAATCTATAAATACCCCACTTTCAAGCCATTTGGAAGATCATCATTTAAGTTTTTGAGCATACTTACTCTGTCGAATCATCTTCTCATTGTTATGTTGTGATTGTGTGCAATCAACATCTGAGCATCTACATCAAATCAATCTTGCATGGATCATTTGAGGTATTTGGAAAGTTGGGCATAAAGGTAAATTTACATTTAATGTGTTTATCTTCATTGTTCAAATTTATTGAATACATTCTAGCACTCCCGGTATCCCTACTTCTCCTAGTCAAATTTTATGTTTTTACAAATTTTTGTAGTAAAAATTTGTGTTTCTCTAACCCTCGTTGTTTAGTTTTGTAAGGACCTATCAAAAGGTGACCTCCTGGGCTGAAACTAACATCACCAATGTGCTCAGAAGGGTCTAAAACCTTAGAATTGTCTATTAATTCACAAAAATCAGAGACTAAAAAAATTCTCTATGATTTTTTTAGGGTGCATCCTTTTATCCAATGGTCTGAAGGGTGCTTCTGCAGGGTGCATCTCTTTATCCAGTGGTCCAAAGGGTGCTCCTACAGGGTGCATCATTTTATCCAGTGGTCCGAAGGGTGCTTCCACATCCTTTTATTCAGCCACTCAAAGAGTGTATTCACAGGGTGCATCCTTTTATCCAATGGTCTGAAGAGTGCTCCCGCAGGGTGCATCATTTTATCGAGTGGTCCGAAGGGTGCTTCCGCATCCTTCTATCCAGTGGTCTGAAGGGTGCTTCCATAGGGTTCATCATTTTATCTAGCAATCCTCCATCCTACCTTCTTCTACATGCCATAAGGGGGGTATCTTTTTCTTTTTGCCATAACTTTCGTATACAGAGGCAACATCACGCGAATTTGGACTTGTTGGAAAGGTAATTCAATGAACTTTATAGTTGTGAAGGTTTGGATAGGTAATATCATCATTTTATTTGTTATTTTATTAGTTGAACATCAGATATTCTTAAAACTTCCACTGAGCAAAACTTTTGCAAAACATGTCCAATTTCGATGAATTTTTTTAAAAATTTGCATAGAATTGTCTGAACTTTCTATTTTTGTTGCCTATTTGGCTATATCAGATCATTCATTCATAGGTTTTTTATCTGATCATATCTTTGGTAGCTAACATTTTATCTGTGCAGCTTGTCTGAATCAATTGTCAAAGAATGGAGCAAACAAACTACTAACATATCTTCTGTAGGTTCGAGCAGTCAAAGAGTCCTATTTATCACTAAATCTGGCACACCTTTGTTTTGGGCTTTAAAATAAATCTTTATGTGTTTAGTTAGGCAAACATTTCATTTGGGCTTAAAAACAACCATTGTTTGATCTTAGGAACATTTGGATTTGGACTTAAAAGGAACATTAGCACTTGTTTGCCGTGTTTGGTGCACTTGCACACTTTGTGTTACCCAAGGGTTAGAATCAAAGTATCCTCTCCCCTCACCTTCAAAAGGATCTTGGGTGTAAGAGAAACATTTCTATTCTCTTCTTTTTTATGACGTGGGCCTACCCTTAAGACCCATCTGTATGGAGAACTCATTGGTGACCCCAAGTGGTACTTTCATCTGATCTGCTATATGTAAATTGAGGATAAGGTAAAAGCCAAGTCTAATGGGTATGAGCGCTCACCATACAGTGCTAGCTCGAAAGGAGGCATACCTTTGTGTATATTAAACTCCTAGTAGGGTTAGTTAGAGCCTTAAGTGGCTTGTTGGATGCTCGTGAGGTGTCGATCCCTCAGATGTTCCCCCACTACAAACCATTGTTTTAGTAGCCCAAATCCTTCTATTTGTTGGCACAAAAGGTGGGACCTTTGAATTCACCCTGATTCATGTGGTTCTTAGTAGAGATAGCAAGGACAATCCTAAGGTTTGGTGGAGTTATGAGCCTTGGGAAACCCAGATCTTGGTATGCATGAGAAGTGTGTGCCATGGAGAGGAGCCGGTGCTACCAAGATCCTAAAGCTATCCTCTTTGAATATGCATAGCTAGGGGATCCGACAAATACCATCCTTACTATCCTAGGTTTTTAATTGTTTTCTTTAGTAAAAAAGAGTCCATAAAATTACAAAAAAAATCAAAAACCATGAAATCATTCTGTGTGTTTGTTGTGTCTTCTTGCTGTAATTGATAAAATCAGATCAAAAAGACCAACCTACAACCAAAAAACCAAAAAAACTACAAAACGTGTCAAAAAACTTTATAAAATCATTCAAAGAAACTAAAGTTGCACATATAACCTGCAAAACTACGCATCTATTTTGACTTGCTACACTTTCACTGCAACTTCCTGCATGTTTATCTTCTGTCAGTTCTGCATATTTGTACCAACTAGATGCACTTTTACCCTCTGTTTCTGTGCATTTGATTTCTGCGCGTGCAAAACAGAGAGCATTTCGACACTTTTTGAGAGAAAAATATCAACCTTTCTAGATACCCATTTTGGTCTTGTGTCAATTTCTATAGAGATGGAAAACCAATCAGAATATATTGCTCAAACACTCCAATATCTGCAATTGCAAATAAACTTAGGTCCCTCACCCCAAGATTGTATAGCAATTGCTCAAGAGCTCCAAGTCTTATAACAAGAAATGGCAATCTTGCAAGCTAAATAGGCCAGTACTAGCTACGCTTTGCCCCAAACTCGTACATCCTTTTCTCATCTTAATGATACTCATGATAAGGCAAGCACCACCTCAAGTTGGAACTCATATATTACTCTTTCTACTAGTCCTCCTTCACCATCTTCTAAGACACATATTCCAAAACATACTAGTTCTACACCAACACTGAACTCAAGTTCCCCACCGTCTAAACTGACAACCAAAGAATCCTCGAATGATTTGTGGAAAAGAGTTTTTCCAAATTTATAAAGCAAAAGAAAAGCTATGGAGAAAGCCAAATCCACTCATCCATGTACTCCTACACCTATGAAGGATGTGATCCAAGGACTACCAGTAGAGAGTCAACCATGTCCCCTAATTCTAGTCCTTGACCTTACCAAAGATCCTCCAACCCCTTCATGTAATCTGCAACCTCTTGAGCTTATCAAAGAGTCTCCTACCATAAACCCAAGTCAAGAGCTATTGTACCTTCATGTCAATAACCCTCAAGAACATGTCAAGCCTATCCAAGAGCTATCTACTTCCATTCAAACAACCCAAGAGTTATGTCAAGAGCACAACTTAGAGCATGTGGAAACATTAAGCCCTAGTCCAAGTCAAGATCAAATCACTTTTATGCAACCTATTCATAACATGTATATTTTCCATGATCAAGATGATACCCATAATGATGAACCTCTCCATGAGAAACTTGATACTATACATGAGAAAGAGATCCAATTCCAACCCATCCATAACCTATATCTTTTCCATGATCAAGATATTCCCTATGAAGAAGATGTCCATGAACAACTTGATCCCATACCCATCCATGAGCAAGAAACCTCCATTACTCCTATCCATATTCCACCTAGTCCTATCTATGATCCAATAACTTCCACTTCCCTTGATGAGACACTTGCCTCCCAAGTGCACATAGATGATCAAACCAATAACTTGGATCCTAGTGAACATGCTGATGATCAAGATTCTAATGATCCTTCACCATCCATTATCGACCATGTTGCAAATTCATTATCCTTGGTCTCACTACCTTCATGCATGAATGTTCTTCCTTGGGAGAGCAGCAACTGTTATCTACCTCTTCACCTTCCTCATCCAATAATGAGCTCGCATTTAGTGCACCAACCATACATAATCCCACTATCCACCGCATACTCCAGAATATGAACTATCAAGGTAAAGGCTTAGGCCTTCATGAACAAGGTATTTTGGAACCTATCCATGTCAAAATTCCTCCACCTTCATACAACCTTAGATACATCCCCCAAGGTGAACAAGTACTTCCTCCACTCCTCCTAAGTTCACCACTTTCCATTACAAACCCTATCATGTCCCCAAAATATATGTTGCCATTCCACCTCCATCATCCTACAATTGTCAAAAGCATGTGACCATACACCTTCCACCATCCAATCTACCTCTGCTACTTCCAACTCCTACTACCCCTCCATGCATTTTACCACCACTTCTTCCAACACCTTAGTCATCATCCTCTAAATATCCCAATCATGATCAACAAATGCACATGTTGTCTAAACAACGAGCTTCCAATAACCTCACTTCCACCATCCTAAGGGGATTCAATGTCAAAAATTTGGATGCCTCTACCTATAAAGTAAAAAATTCTAAGAGTCCTCATGACCTAGGATACAAAAGCCAAAAATCAAAGAATTATCCATCTCAAAAGCTGATACACCCACACACCTCAATGTCAAACTGAAAAAGGTGTGGGTCACCAAGCAACAAATAATTACCTCCGAAGCTACACAAACACTGCATATACCCAAGCCCATACCTTCACAGACAAAGTCTAAAAGCAAAATGGTTTGGGTACCTAAGTAAAAAGCCATCAAGTTAAATGAGGCATCCACCTCTCAAAAATCCCATTTCATCCACAAATTTCCAATCCTTCCATCCTGCATGACAAGCAAATATTAGAAAAGTACTCAGTCTATGTGGGTCCCTAAAATCCTAAATCACTCATCCACCAAGTAAAACTCTCCATTGCTTCTTACACCACCTTCCTATCATAAGCTTCAATGTTTATCATGGTATGTACAACCATTGGTCATGATTCCCTTCCATCATGTGACACTTCTGTATAACTCCACCTCCCCTTACTTCCACTATTATCCTACATATCTTCCCCATTCTACTCCCATGGTCCAAGCTTTTGCATAAGCTTTCCATCCATATTCTACAGCATCATCCACTATCCCACCTTCCATAATCCTCTATCTACCATTCTCCATCTCACTTTCATGCAATCCCCTACCAACATCTATGAGCACACTTGACATAGTCTATGTGACAACATCCATCTAGTAGGACTATCACCTTTCATGGAGCTAGATGCTTGAGTTTCTCCTTTCCATATCCATCTATCCATCAAAAAGTTAAAAAAAAAAGTAAAGAAAAATCCTTTCATCTAATGGTGAAAACTTGGCAAACAGGTGCCTTGGATAAGTACCATGATGAAAACCTGGCAAACAGGCATCATGTGTAAGTTGATCTCCTATGTCACCTACACTTGGGGGCACCTTGTCTCATCGGCATATCACTCTTCTCTTATCAGTTTCCTTCCATACCATTTCCTAGCATATCCTTCTATCCATTACATACCTATCCTATCATGTCCATCCATCCTAAATCTTCCTTTCCTCTATTTTTGATCTTTATAAAGATTGGGGGCACAATGTTGACAAATGTTTTAGATGTCTCTTGACATACCTTATCCCTCTATACCATGCAAATCCTTCATCATCCTCTCATCCTCCTGTCGTCATAAGCATTGTCATGAAAAATTTGAAGTATTCTACCTACAATGGGGCACATTTTTTTTATGCGACATAGTCCTTAGAAATTACATCCTTGTTTCCTTCTACCTACCCTGCCATTGATCCCCTATCGCCCATCCATCTACCTATCCATGGTGTTTCTCTTGTCATCAGTATCTAGCATTAAGGCTATCCAAAATTCTTATATAATATCCTGTCCATAGTGTCAGCCTAGTATAGCCTCTATCATCAGTGTTATCTAATCCATATCTGTTCCATACCGTTCCCCAATGCCTAGGTCTTAGGTCCACCAAGTTCACCCTGAACTACGTTGCCTTTGCATCGTCACGTAGGCAAGGCCATTTACCAATGAGCCCCCGAGGCACTAGGTCAATCCCATAGGGCCTCTTTCTTCATATCTCTCATCCAGTTCTAGCTATTAGTCTGAGTAGTGATATGAATGCAAGTCCATCCTTAATCCATACCAATTGAGTCAAGTCAATCTTGTCAAATGATACAATCACAATCAGTGGTCTTGATCCTTATTTGGTCGTAAACCACCTCAATCAATTGTCTTATACAGGATGTGGCACTGTTGAAATCAGACCAACACACACATCTTACATGACATGTCTCATTTACTAAAACCAAACACTATCATATTGTGTTTCTCTAGGGATATATCATTCCCCGCCATGACAACACTTTCATCATCAATTAATCAATCAACAATCAATCATTGGTTTATAGCTTGACAGGGGCAATACATTATTTGTTTTTGTATCATTTGTGCATGCGTGCTTACTTGCTTGTGTGTGTTATCTTTTTTTTTCTTGCATTTGTATCACATATGTATCATTCCAGCTAATATTCATATCTTGTGTATGTTGGAATAGCTTTTTGCATTATCCTTTGCATCTAAGGTCACATCATACCTTTTGTGCATTCGGACTTTAATGCTCTAAGTTTTCTTCCTCATATGTCTAGACAAGGTTGTATTACACTGGGCCATGAGACACATCGTCACCTTGGTCCTCATACCTTGGTGCATAATGTCTAGTGCTATATCAAACATCATGATTGCTCACTTTCATTGCAGCATAATGCATCATCCTTTCTTCTATCCTTTCCCTAATCTTTTTTAACCAATCCCTTTCATGTCGAGAGCCTACCCGTGTTTGTCCAACCCGCCTATCCTCTTGAGGGGGCATACTCAATCTATCATTCCATTACCATATTTTTCTTATATCCTTACCTTATCTTCTTTGAAATGATGTTACTCGACACAAATTTCATCATCTCGAACATCATCTCAAAGAGGGGCAAAATGTAGACACCTAAAAATGTCCAACACCTTGTCATTAGCATGTTTTGCCCTAGGTACCCGTATCATTCACCTAATTAGTTAAATAAATCTTATTTATTTAACTAATTTTCATTTATTCCCTTTCTATCCATTTATCGTATCTTCTATAATTAAATAAATCTTAATTATTTATTTAATTATTCATGACCATTAATCCTCTCTAGTTAAATAATTATCTCTAATTATTTAATTAGTCATTTATCATTTTCCTATAATTAAATATTTATTTAATTATTTTTCCCCAATCCAAAATTAATTAAATAAATTAAATATTTATTTAATTAATAAAATCCTAAAAAGACTCTGCTTTCTTTTATCCCATTCTTTTCGAAGATT
The DNA here is from genome assembly GCA_027924645.1 of Cunninghamia lanceolata. NCBI lineage: Eukaryota > Viridiplantae > Streptophyta > Pinopsida > Cupressales > Cupressaceae > Cunninghamia > Cunninghamia lanceolata. The sequence continues at coordinate 3,407,669 of BSBN01000842.1, read as the reverse complement.
TATGAGGATTTAAAACAGAAAAACAAATCTTTTTATCTTTTTCCCTATCTTATCTGAAAAATCAAATCCTATCAAATCTTATCCTTGTCTTCTTCTCCTCATCCCTAAAAATCTATAAACACCCCACTTTCAAGCCATTTGGAAGATCATCATTTAAGTTTTTGAGCATACTTACTTTGTCGAATCATCTTCTCATTGTTATGTTGCGATTGTGTGCAATCAACATCTGAGCATCTACATCAAATCAATATTGCATGGATCATTTGAGGTATTTGGAAAGTTGGGCATAAAGGTAAATTTACATTTAATGTGTTTATCTTCATTGTTCAAATTTCTTGAATATAGTTTCAAGTAATTTTGCATTAGGATGAACATTTAGAATGTATAATGTAATCATAGGGATGTAGGAGCTAAACAAGGAGGTAAAAAGACATGTGGACACTTTTTACTCCATAACATTTAGCCCCCACTTTAATGTGTGTATGATCTTATGATCAATACATGCATTAAAGTATGGCCAAAGCACATCAAACACATCAGACACTAGAGAGAAGACACACCCTAAGTTTGGAAGACCATTTTTAGCCCCCGAGCTTAGGAAAACATAAGAAAACACTTAACAATCATGCAAAAATTTGAGAAGACAATAAAGAAGCACACAATACATGGACAAGATAGTAAAGAGGCACGTAATACATAAAGAAGACATGAGAGAAAACATGTAGTACACAAGGCATACACAAAGAGAAGACATGATTAAACAATTATACAACCCTAACTAGGCGATGGGGGGAGCTCATTACTACACACCGCAATCAAAAGCACAAAAAACACATAGCATGGGGGGGAGCTCATCACTATGCATCGCCAAAAAACATGCAAAACACACAATGTAGGGGCAGCTCATCGCTATGTACCACCACTAAAACATGCAAGATACGCAAGGAAGACACACGGAATACACGAGCGTTATAGAATATGTCATTGACACACTATACATCTTAAACACATCAAACACAGGCAATCAGGGGAGCTCATTCCTATGTGCCACCATCTAAGACAAGACAAACACACCTGACAATTGAGCTATGCTACCACAACTGCCAAAGACACATGTAAGGGTGAATAACTCAAGATCCAACCCCACCTCCACAGAGAAATTTTCAAAAGTATGTTGAACCACTCAAGGCAATACACAATCTCGCCTTCTGTAGAAGGGCTTTCAAAAACACATAACTCCACCTACATCATAGAGATGCCTTATGATGAAAAGGAAGCATGTGCACAAAGTATACAACCCCACTTGCATCGCAGAGACGCCTTACAATTAAAAGGAAGCATATGCAACACACAAAGACAAAGTACACAACCCCACCTGCATTGCGGAGATACCTTATGGTGAAAAGGAAGCATATGCCACACATTTCATCATAATGTCTAAGATATCCAAGCATTTACCACAATATAAGCCCCCACCTTAAAGTGGTTGATCCCCCTTGCTGGTAGCAATCACATTTAAGGTAAGGTTGAAAATATATGAGGGAACACGAGCTTTTATAAATCCCATGCCCCAAAGTGACATGTGCTTGCAATTGCTGATTGTTCCCAACAATCACAATAGAAACACATTAGTATTATATGCTAACAATTAACAAACTTCAGTTAGAAAATCTTAGCTAAGATAACAACCAAATTGATACAGAAGTAAGGAAACATACCACTTAAACAAACCAAGGCTATACTTACAGGTTCGGAACCAAGTGTAGTTACAAGGTAAGACAAAAGTGATTCAAAGTGCACAGAAGCAGATTTAGAGTATTGCAAAGGTTTGTTACAACAATTTCACAATATGATAATTACATCACAACACAAAGTGATTCTACTAGTCAAGCGTCAGTAACAAATTAACCCCATCTTCATATATGCACTAGGTCCATATATATTCTTGTTGTAGGGATGTACAGTCCTTATCATTGTGTATCTATTATCATCATCTATCGACTAGTAGAGCCACAAGCACAATGGAAGAATGAAATCACAAAAAATGAGAGACGAGAGAAAAGTGACTTAGGTTCACAATTTAGGAAGATTTCTCATGACATCCTCCACAACATTATGCCCCCAAGGAACCACACACAACAATTACAAAAAGAGAAGAGAATAGAAGAATAGAGAAACAAATAGAATAAATGTCACAACGGAGGTGATGTCCTTGTATCCTTGACCTTACAAGAGTATCAAGGGTCATTCAAGGAAACCTAAACAAACATTTAACACTACATGGGGAACACAACACAACAACATATATATAAGAGGAGACCACTCTTGAGAGAAACTCAAACATCAAGTGTGACTAAATGAGGGATAAATACTCACCTTCTAGTCATTTTCCTTAATCAAATCATCTTCTTAACATTTGTCTACCATCAAGAGTTCATGAGTTTCCATGTTCTTCAACATTTGTGAAGAGGAAGCTTGAACAAAATTGATTTTATGATTTTGCAATGGATAGCTTCACTCTTGAAGGTTTTCTCCCAATCCTTGTGTTATATATGAAAAGTGGGAATGATGAATTTAAGTGCAGTTAATGAAGATTCAATCCAACCCTCCTTTCACATATACCAATTAAGGACATAAATTGAGTTAAGTCACTTCTATACAAGAGGACTCAGCTACAAGTTTAGTGTCACTTTGAGATGATAAGGAAAGTTGGAATATATTGATGAATTTGTTAAACCCTAATCCAATTAGGCCTTAAACCCTAATTATATGAAATCATATATAATATGGATGAAACATGAAAAATGATCAAATAAGAAGGCACTAAATGTAGATTATAAGCATACCAAGATTTGGATTCTAGAAAGCACAAACTTTGGGGACACTGGGGCAGGTGACCTAGTCCAATAGGCCACTTTTTCTATAGATCTAGAACTGTAAGATGAAGACTACAATCTGCTTCAGAGTTTCTAACAATGACAATCTATAGGACACAGGGGCAGGTGCCCTTCTTTAGAAAGGAATATTCTCTATTGTTTTCTTTAGATCTTGAATCTTTATCCTCTGCTCTGATCTCTTTCAACTCCTCTCTACAAGATCCTACACCTATAACCTAAAATCAAAAGAGAGGGGTTGGGGGTTGTGGTGTTTAGGAGCTTGCCTCAGTCAAGCCCCAGAAATGGCATTCAATCCTTTCAACACCATTGTTAGAGAGAGTGTGTGTCCTTGGTGGACATAGGAAAAATTAAATGATAAGATAGATTGATTGGAACACAAAATAGGTATCACCTTGGAGGTGAAAACCCTCACAGAGATGAAGTGACTTCAAATCATGAGGAAATGAGTTGATGGAGCCAAATATGCAACAAACACATACAAACACAACACAATTTTACTCTACAACTCAATGAATGCCCTGAATGCTCTTTGGTTGATAATAATAAGTTTTCCTTAATCAACTAGGAGTAAAATAAAGTCCTAAGCATGTTTATATATGCATTCCCACTAACATTCATAAATCAAATTGAAAAGGCTGACAAAGAGAAACCTTTTAACGGTCATTAACCGACACTTTTAAATTTGGGTCTCGATAAAATGGGTCTGTACTAGGGCATGAACATCCAAGTCTAGAGGCCTATTTTTAGTCATGATTTAACATTAAAGTGGACCCCTAAGCCCCATTTGACATGGGTTTCAAGGGATTTTACTCCGGGACAAGTTTTACACATGCATGATTAAACAAAGGGGACCTACGAGCTAAACTAGGAGGTAAAAAGCCCTAGGCTACATTTTACGACATAATACCTTGTAAGGGTGGCAGAGGAAAAACCTTGGTAAAAAATTTCTTCCCTTTCAGTCAAGGTTGTGTTGGAACACCTTGAACCCTGATCACCACCTTGAAGTGAGGAGGTGCATTAGGTGCCTCATGTACAATAATTTTAGGAACATTAGTACAATTATCCTCTATCCCCTTAGTGGCTGGAATAAGTCTATTAATGATGATTGAAATAACTTTGTATTCACTTTGATTAAGCTCAACATCCATAGCCAAAGGATTTAATGTGAGATACCTTTCTTCATCCACCAATGATTTGTCTTTTGAAGCAAGAGCATTCGAATGAAGGGAAGGTAAAGTGTTGTTAAGAGAATTGTTGATAATTGTATCTTTAGTGATGTCCATCATCTTTCGTATGACAATTCATAGAAATGAAATTAGTGAGATCTTCTAATATCAAAGGATATACACCCATGAGAGTTATGAAACTATCAAAATTAGATATATAAAAAAGTATTTCATATATGGAACACATAGATACATCAATATCATGCATGGATGCTATGTGATCTAAAACATGAGGATACATATTAGTGAATTTTGTGAAAGTTTCAAAGTCTATAATGTATCCAAACAAAAATTCTAAAGATGAATAACAAGAAGCATCCATAATGAAATGAGAATATGATATGGAATACCAATGTATAATCAGTTTTATACATTAATCGAGTACCACCAATACGAGAGACTTTTGTACACCAAGACACTAGTTTGAGGAAATCAGGTTTTTCAAGCTTTTGCAAAGATAAAAAATGCACTAATGTCACTAAAAACAAAGTGATCCCAATGTTAAAGTGTTGTACAAAAAGGCAATATAGACCACTTTAAGATTTATTGCAAAGATATGTTAAAAAGATGTTGTTTTCTTATGTTGAAATACACAATGTGTAATTGCAAAAGTATGATAATTATGCAATTTTTTCAAAATTATGCAAGATCTTCAAATGAATATTGATAAATATGCAATAAACCAATGTTAGATCTGATTTGAACAATTAGCAAGATGCAAATGTTTAAATCTACGAGTTCACAAAAATGTTTGGTATGAAAAAGGAGAATGATGATAACTAGCATGCACACTAGATCAAACCCTCTTTCACAATAACATTCAAGCACAAGACCAAGACAAATCACTACCAAATGGAAGTGGACTTAGCTACAGATCCTATACTTAAGAGTGCTATAGAAAGATCAGATTTAATCAAGTCCTTTTATCAAACCCTAGGTTAGTAATGCAATAAACCCTAATTTTATGATGATTTGATTATGATAGAAGATGTACAAAAGATATCCAAAAACCAATTGTACATGGATGATTAGGAAGATGAAAGAACCTATGTCTCGAAAGTAGAGGTGTCGGAGGATTATTTCAGGACCACCCAAGTCCTGAATGATAGAACCTGCAAAAACTGTAAACTAGAGAAATGTTTCACAAGCTGCCCTGATGTCAGATATGAAGTTAGCAAGAGTAGGACGACTAGGGTGCCACTGCCCAAGTCCTAGATAGAGGAATATTTTGAAACTATTGTCAAATCTTGAAACCCTAATCTTCACTCAATCTTCATGTATCTTCACTTTCTCTAAATCTCACTCCTATAACCTACACACAAGAAGAAAAGAAGGGGTTTGGGGGTTATGGTGTTTAGGGACTTGCCTCAGTCAAATCCTGAGATAGCATTCAAGCTTCCCAACACCACTGATAGATGAAAAGACTGTGCCCTTGTAGGAAAGAGGTTAAACAAAATAATAATATGATAAATCAAATGATGATAAACAATAATGATATCACCTATGTGATGAAACCCTTAGGAGAATGAAGGATCTTCGACTCATAAGGAGAGATAGATGATAACTTCAAATATGCAAAAACACACACAATAACAATACAAATCTACTCTAGAATCACAATGAATACTTTGAATGCTCCTTACTCCAATGCTTCAAGGTGGATATCTCTATCTAGGTTCATAATGAATTCAAAAACACAATTATATATGCTTTATCTCTAACATAAATGAAATTAAACCAAAAGAGTTGGCAAAGAGAAACCTTTTTAAAGGTCCTAAGATGACATAACTTTGAATTTGCCTTGACCAATCAGGAGGGACTTGGGTGGTGGTGCCCAAGCCCTAGGGCTCCTTTTTAGTCTAGGGTAAGATAAAATATGGGCCCCTTATTCCTAATTTACATTAGTTTCAGGCAATTTTGCATCGGGATGAACATTTAGAATGTATAATGTAATCACAGGGACCTAGGAGCTAAACAAGGAGGTAAAAGGACATGTGGACACTTTTTACTCCATAACACTAAGTATAATAATAGATGACTATGATGTGTTTTGAGATTTTAGAATGCAAGAATGTCTGGAGAGTTGATTTACTGAAGGATGTTGAAGAGTTTGATTGAGTGTGGAGTTGTTTTGTTGGTCGTACAACTTATGCAGGTTGTACCATCTTTTTTTGGCATGAGAGCTTGAAGGACAAAATTGTCCCTTCTTTCCTTGTTATTTGTAAGGAAAAATATATGAAATAGGAAAGAACTAAGATATGAGTATGAAATAACTTTACCATCCAAAAGGAAGTAAAGTTGAAGCATGCACCATAAAATCCAACAATGGAGATCAAGATTTTGAAGGGGGAAAAGCAAAGAAAAAACCCCCATATATTATGAAAGATGGAAAGAAGTCATAAAAGAATTGCAATCAGAACATTCACAAGAATGAGAGATTTGAGAGATAAAGATGAGAAAAAGAGGAGAAATCACCTCTTAAATATGTTGAAATGCAAAAGACAACTAAGAGAGGGGGGTGAATCAGTTGTAACCAAAACTTAACTTCTTTCAAACATCAACACATCAACCACTTAATCAATGTTATTATGATTTAACCATGAAAGCATGAAATCAGAAACTTAAACACTTTCACACATTCAACACATGAGACACCATATTTTTTATGTAGAAAACCCAATGAGGGAAAAACCATGGTGAGGATTAACTCACAGTATAAATGATATATCAAAATTTACAAGGCTCACTACCTTAGGGCTCACTGCCTAAAATTCTCACTACAAAAGAATGGGCTTACTAACAAGACAAGAGGCTCACTACCAAAAGGGCTTACTACCAGAAGTTGGTGAACTGAGATAGTAGCATCTACACCATGCCAAGGTTTAGTTCCATTAAACCACAATAAAACTCCTCTACTCTTCTGTCCTTTTACACTTCGCACTTATCTTTGCATCTTCACAACATCATACCTTATTTATGACTTCATTACATGTATTTATACAATTCATCAACCTTGGAATGTACATCAAGGTTGGAATTACAATCATCAACCATTGGAACAATCTCCAAGGTTGACATACATACATATATTGTAATAGGTCTGGACCTAAATAGATTTGTGAAGGAAAAGAATGAATATGGACCACACCATGCCTTAGCTAGGACTCAAATGCAATCTCCCATGCAATAACATGCTATCATAAACTCCAAAGCAGAATCGCAAGTAGTGAAAACAACCAAGTCATCCAAAATTGGTGTTAACACTAAGACCTTTAGCAACACGCTTCATCCACGATCTGAATTATACTTTGCGGACCAATCAAAAAGTAGGAACATGATCTAGATACATCCATAAGCATGTAACAATCACCAAGAACTTCTACACAACACCCAAACATTCTATACAGAAGATTCTTCAAATTGGAGCACTTAAATATTACTATTAACCATTGTAATAAAGGAAAGATCACTTGCGGAGCACCAAATCATAAACCATTTCAATTGAAGGCACATAACATCATTCCAAACTTAATCTTAGAACTGTAGACTATAAAACTTTAATGTTGAGAGATGCAGAGCAGAATACATTCTCCATGTCACCATTGAATACTCAAAAAAATAGTTTTTACTTTGGTGAACAGAACTCACTCAAATCCTCAAACTGAAGGCTAAAACTTGATACTTAGCAACTACAGACATCCTTTAACATAACTTCCAAACCTCAGACAAAGATATTCAATCTACATAATATGCAAAGCAAAATACTGCACTATTCTTCTCAGACACTTGCTCAAACTCATACAAATAACTTCCTTAGATGCTGACCTTAGGTGTTGACATCAATGACAACACTTACTACTCATACTTGCAACAATCTCCCCCTTTGTCAGTGATGGCAACACATGATGTGAAAAACCATCAAGACAAACTTTCTTTGCTTCTTTGCTCCCCCTTAATTTATGCTTTCTCTGGCTGCAACTTTCTCAGAATCTCTCTCATTAAGTTTTTCACTTGAACTTCTCTAGCCCTTTGACATCAATGGCAAAGGGTTTTGTGTTGGAATTAATCTAGAAATTTGAGAGGGAGGGTGAATCATTTGTCACACAATTTAAACTTTTCTACCTTTAATCTTCTTTTACAACTTATAATCAAATTAATGATAGAAACATTTCGGCATCAATCAATAACACATGAGCAGAAACATAAATAACACACTTGACACCAAGATTTTTGAAGTGGAAACTTAGTTATGGGAAAAACCATGGTGGGGTTTAACCCACAAATATTATACTGTGTTAAAAGTATTACAAATGGGAATGCACATGCATTCGGGCTCACTGCCCAGAGCTCACTGCTCAAAAGAAGGTTCACTTCCTATAGAAGGAAGATTACAATGAGTTTGAACTAAAAATTAGCATCTACCAATGTAAGGATTCAATTCCGGTTAAGCACAGAATACTGACTTGATACACTTCATCTTTGTTTTGCTCTATTTACTGCTCTGCCATAATCCAAACCTTAGATCTCTTCCTTTTTGCACTCCTATCTTCCCTTTTCGCACTTGCTCCATATTCACATCATTTCACACCCCAATACACTTGAATCCATCGGCTATATATATCTGCCTCAAGAAATTTAATCACTTTCTATCGGCCTAGTGAAGAACTTAGGAAACAACACAAATACTTTGTTTTGTCGGTTGAATCCATACACCAATGTTGATGCGTACTAGAAATAACACTTGAAGGTCACCATTCATGTCGGCCACTAACATTATATCCCATACGCAACTCACCAAAACACTTATACCAGATCCGCATAAGGATCTAACATAGGTCATCCTATTCTTTACTGAACTATTTTGTCATATTAGGACCCAGTACTCAAATGCTCATAACTTTTAATCCCCTTGTCACCGAAGCCTGACATCTTGGATTTAGATTGTCCTAATATTCCTCTACACTACCTTAGATATGCAACACACAATGATTGACTGGAGAAATCTGTTGACCAAAATACTAAATCTTACATATACTCTGTTCCTGTCTATCCAGACTTGACAAATCTTGAAACTAAATTCTAGTATGATCTGATACTGTACTGTAGATGTGTGGAATGAACTTAGTTACCATCAATAACAATACTGGTCATGTGTAGCAGTGTCTCTTGCCAATAATCTCCCCCTTTGGCATTGATGGCAACACTTAGTGAAAAATGACTAAGTGTCGAAGTTACTCCCCCTTACTCTGTACACTTGTGTTCTCCATTGTTTCCAAAGCTCCCCTTTTGCTGGATTCCTCATTTTTCATTGCTCTTCACTCCCCCTTTGACATCAATGGAAAAGAATGGGTCTGCAAGGCAAAATTCTCAAAAATTCTGTATATAGTGTCACATATGTACAACCAATCCTTAAGTTATATTTACATGAACTTGAGAATACCTACAAAACTAATTTTCAATTGGTCAAGTTTAGAGGCCCAACTACTTTTCATGCCATCCAAAATTGAGATGTGTCCACTTAGGAGAAATGTGTATACTTCTGCCTTTGCCAGATCTGAAGGATCACTTGTCTGAATTGTAGTTAGAGCTTCTGATAGTGCATTAAACATTGTTTCTAACTTGGGGGCAATCAATCCCTGGAGCTCACACATTCTCTTCACAATATCACCTTTTTTTTAACAAGCTTCTTTATTTCATCGATCAAGCTGATTATTTAACATTCCTGACTTATAGGAGAAACAGTTAGAGGATCAAAATTTTGAGAGATTTGACAATTTTTGTTCTTGCTCCTTTATCTTCTTCTCAATATCCTTACTGACTTTGGGCCAGGATAGACAAAATTTGTATATATCACCTCCATCACTTAGAGCATTTTGAATACTCTTTATACTGATACCAAGTATCATCCTATCATTCCTTATTAGGTTCTTTATTTCACTAAACTTCTTATCCAAAAATTCATTTCTGACTTTAGTCTCAGCAAAATTCTCAAAAGACTCAAAATGTGTACTTACTAAATTTACAAGATTAATCAAATGTCTAGAGGGAGCGTCAGATGGATTCTTTTGGAAGGTTGGCATTATCTTCTCTAATACTCTGATTGTAAGGCCTAGTAGCTCACTGTCCTCAATGTGAGATTTTAACATCTTTTCTCTTGCATTGGCTTGTGTGAAAGATGTTATCTTCATTACTTGAACTGGAGAGAGAGAGCATCTAGATTGATCGGTCCTTGAAACAGCTCTGGTTCATCAAACTCAAGCATTTCTTTACTCAGAAGACCTTTTACTACATCTGCAGTGTCTCTTGCTACAATTCCTGAACCACTTTCCTTCCCTGGAGATTTCTCAGTATCAAAATTTATTTGTGTGGGTGCATTAATATTTTCACCATCTTCTTCTGCCTTGTCTTCTTTACCCTCTTCTTTCTCTTCCTCTGCTTCACCTTTTTCTATATCATCTATAGGGGGAATCTTTTCTTTGTCTTCACCACTTGCTACATGTTCCAGAGGGCTTTGAGTAGCAATATTATCTTCTTTTCCAGATTGACCAGGTGGAGTTAGAGTATCTCCTGCATCATCAGTTTTGTTCACCATCTCTATGTCTTCTTTGTTTATTTGCTCCTCTTTCGGAACAGAGGAGTCATCAACTTTAGTTTGTTGCTCACTGATGTTTACTTTTTCAACATCTGGAATCGATGAATCAATCCCATCATCTATCTCCTCATAGGTTTGCTCCGGAGGATCTAGAGTATCACCTTGGTCATCATTTCCTTTTTCAATCTCTTCTTCTGGAGCTTCTTGTTCCAGAACAAAAGGATTGTCTTCCTCAACTTGTTCCTCTGAAACAATATAGTATTTATCTTTATCTAGAGCCTTCCTCAAAATTTCCTTTGTTTCCTTTGCAAATTCCTCAATTTCACCAAGCATTATCTTGTTCATCTGGATCTTGCTTCTAAATTTCTCCTTAACTCCCTTGAGGATTTTATCTGCTTCCCTTCTGGTCATTACTGGACATAGGGTGGAGATGACATATTCTCTAAGTTCTAGATCTTTAGCCTTGGCTACTTCCTTCCTCATTTCCATTATTTTCCTTAAACTTTTAGGAAGTTCTTGTAAAATTTCCAGTAGAGCTCTATTGAATTTATTCAAGTATATGATGGGGGCATCTTCCAAGATTTTCTTATTTGCTTGATCAAAATTATCATAATAAACTTTGATAGGCCTTAGATTTCCATGAACAGTAAATTTCATCAACAATCATAGCAACCTTACTAGTTTCTTTCTTTTTACTTCCCCTATTTCTTCCGGAAGGCTTGTCTTCAGAAGCCTTTGAAGTCTTGGCTTTCTTGGATCTCATCTCTTTAACTTCTTCATCTATCTCTGTCTCCTCATCATCTTTTGTGCTCTTGTAGGTTTTTGTGGCCTTGGTTTTCTTTCTCTTTCCTTCTTCACCGGATGGTGTGGCTTCTGGTGTCTTAGAGGGAATAGACTTGGATTGCTCAGAGACAGTTGGAGAGCTTCTTGTTTTTCTTGAAGAGCTAGGTGGGATTTTCGAAGCATCTGTTGGCTCTCTTTCTGCCCTTTCTTTTGAAGCTTACTCAGTTCTTCTCTTCATCTCTTCAATTCTTTCTTTGTTCTTTGTTACAACTTCTTTTATGATGCCAATACTCTCAGCATACATCTCAACTTGCTTCTGCACTTTCCTTTTGATCTCTGGCTATCTGAGCTCCACATGTAATTTTAGACTTAGCTCCTTATATGTTCCAAACCTTTCCACATATGTGTCTTTTGATTTGCTCAGGAGATGTTGAGCATACATTTCCAAAACTTTCTCATCAACCTCATATCCCATTGGCATAATCCATATGGTTCTAGGTTCCACAGCCTCCATCAAGAACTGATCAGTGTCAACCATAAAGCATATTTCATTCTCATATTTCTCCACAACTGACTTAGGGATTCTCTCTCTTGCATGCATCATATTCTGAAAGTTTTTGAAGTAACCCCAAATGGTTGTCTTTTGAGCTTGTGAATCACCAAGGCTGAGTAGATGATCTCTTATTTGCCATGCAACTAGCCTATCATTTGTCCAATGCACACCTTGAACTCCAGGTACTTCATTCATAAAATAGAAGAACAAACATATAATCAAGGAACCATACTTGAAGGTATTTTTCTTATCTTTCTTTATTTTGCTTAGATTCTCAATCAATTGATTTTGTAGCAGCTCACATAGATCATAATCAACATTCTCCTTCAACATTTGATAGGCTACATATATTACAATTCCAAAGATAGAATTTTCCCTGCTAGATTGGTAAATCTTGTACCCAATCACCATGGAGGCAAATTTAACATCCAGTTCTATAATATCATTGATGCTCATTGCCCTTTTGTCAAACTTGGCATTGGTAGCATCGGTCACTGTCTGGTTTTTCACGGCTTTGAGCATGAGTAACCCACCAGTTGAATTTAACCTAGTTACAATCTTGATAACATCCTTTGTAATCATGAATGGTTTCAATAGCCATATGAACTCATCATGTATTTAGCTCAAGATATAACGAACCCATTCATTATCATCAAATGTTGGAAAATTAATGACATGCAAAAAATGTTTGCTTTCTAGGGCTTTGTATTGCGGTTTCAATTTATAACTATCATCCCTTAGGTAGTTGTTAAACAAATCCAAGAGTTTCAGATTTCCAAATTCATCAATGCTATAGTGGATGTATGCCCTAATATCCTCAACATGCATTACGCCATATGGAACTACAGAAAATGCACCTAACGGTTCAACTTCAACTGATTTGCATGGATGCTTCTTAAATATTGGTCAGGGCCTTTTAGTTACATCAACAACTAGAGGTGTAGCCATCTCAATAGATTTTAGACTCAAAGCTTTACAAAGAAGTACCTTTTTCTTCTGTGGGGTTAGGGTTTAACAATTACAGGTTGAATTCACTCTTCGTGCTTCAATTTCTAGATTTGCAGCTCAGACGCTCTTCTTCTTGTTTCCTTCAAATGCAAAGTGATTCAAATGCATGACCAAGTGACCTTTTATCCTCTGCAAAACCTAATTTGGCATTGTAATAAACATGTTTCCCTAACTTCATCCAGTTACTCTGTTTCTTGAACAGTTCTTCATGAATCACTTCACAAATTTCCATATCAACATCTTTTCTTCTAGAAATCCTTCCAAAGTTTCTAAATCAATTCAAAATATCTTCTCTAATTGTGCCATATCCATCCACCCACTTACTAGCTGGGGGAATTTGATTTTCAATGCAGCTCCCCCTGATCCAGAGCTCCTAATTCAATTCCCAGAGGAAATATCAGCACCAAATTCTGGTACAGACCCATTACTATTATTCACAATTGTTTTCTTGACCCATGTCTTGCTCATTTCATTCTAGATCTCATTCACATCAATTTTTTCTTTACCTTTGTCTTGTCTCTACTCATCCAGTTTTTTGTTTACCGGACCCTTTATTTCATTAATCCTGCTTCTATAGAATCTTTCAATATGACCAGATTTATTGCAATTAAAGCACACAACATTTATTTTCTTATATACTTGATTTCCTCTTGATTTGCACTGGTTAGCCATGTGTCCAAATCCATTGCAAGAAAAACAATAGCCATTGAAAGAATTAACATTAGAGTTATTCATTATCATACTTCTACATTCATTTGATCTATGACCATACCTCTTGCACTTGAAGCATTGACCGGAGAAGGATGGACCATTTTGATTTACTCTGCTTTTGCACTAAGTAGCTTTATGGCCAAATTTATTACAGTTGAAACAATTTCCATTGAAGGATGGATATCTTTGAGCATTTGGCTAACTTACCAGAGGTCTTCTAGGTCTATTTCTTCCATTTCTTGATTGAGAATTTCTTTGTCCAAATCCAAAGCTTTCACCTTTCTCATACCCAAGACCATGCTTGTCATCAACCTTTTTCTGACCTTTGAGCAGTGCTTCAAGTTTAGCTAAGCTTATTTTCAACTTCTCCTTGTATTCATTTGCAACTTCTAGGTCATTTCTGAGAATGACAATTTGCCTTTCAAGTTCTCTTTCATTGTCTCTGCTTTCTTGTAGGTTAGGCTCTAGATGGCCAGCTACTCTGTCTAATCTGCAGCATTCTTCAGTTCTTTCTTTTAGAGTTTGATTCAAATCTTCTTCAGTCTTCTTCCTTTGCTCAATTTCTTTGGTTAGCCTCATTGCCTCATATTCCATCTCAACTTTTAGAATAACAACTTCTTTTGATAGATTTTCACACTCCTTTGTCTTTTCTTCCAAGGCTTCATTCATGTCATTTTATTCAGTTAAACTGGATAACTGTAGAAGTAGCTCCTTTCTCTTTTCCATAGATTTCTTTAATTTATCTTTTAACATTTCAATGGTATCATTGGCATCTTTAAGCTCATCTTTCAGATTAGATACTTCTGCTTTGGACAGACCAAGATCTTTTAAGGCCAACTGAAGTTGATCTTTGAGTGAACCCATTGAAACTCCTTCCAAGATCTTTCCTCAAGCTGTTAGGCTTCTTTTAATGAACCTGGCTCTAATACCAATTGTTGGAATTAGTTTGGACAACTGAGAGGGGGGGTGAATCAGTTGTCACACAATTTAAACTTTTCTACCTTTAATCTTCTTTTACAAGTTATAATCAAATTAATGATATAAACATTTCAACATCAATCAATAACAAATGAGCAGAAACATAAATAACACACTTAACACCAAGATTTTTGGTGTGGAATTCCGGTTAAGGGAAAAACCATGGTGGGGGTTAACCCACAAAGACTATACTCTATTAAAAGTATTACAAAGGGGAATGCACATGCATTTGGGCTCACTACCCAGAGCTCACTGCTCAAAAGAAGGCTTATTGCCTATAGAAGGAAGATTACAATGAGTTTAAACTAATAATTAGCATCTACTAATGCAAAGATTCAATTCTAGTTAAGCACAAAATACTAACTTGATACACTTCATCTTTGTTCTACCTTATTTACTACTCTACCATAATCCAGACCTTAGATCTCTTCATTTTTGCACTCCTATCTGCCCTTTTTGCACTTACTCCATATTTGCATCATTTCACACCCCAATACACTTGAATCCATTAGCTATATATCTACCTGAAGAAATTTAATCACTTTCTATCAGCCTAGTGAAGAACTTAGCAAACAACACAAATACTTTGTTCTGTCGGTGATCCATACACCAATGTTGATGCATACCAAAAATAACACTTGAAGGTCACCATTCATGTCAACCACTAACATTATATACCATACACAACTCACCAAAACACTTCTACCAAATCCGCATAAGGATCTAACACAAATCGGCCTGTTCTTTAATGAACTATTTTGTCATATTAGGACCTGGTACTCAGATGCTCATAACTTTTAATCCCCTTGTCACCGGAAGTTGACATATTGGATTTAGATTGTCCTGATGTTCCTCTACACTACCTTAGATATGCAACACACAATGATAGATTGGAGAAATCCGTTGACCAAAATACTGAACTTTGCCATATACTCTATTCTTGTCTATTTGGGTTTGACAAATCTTGAAACTGACTTCTGGTATGATCTGATACTATACTACGGATGTCTTGAATGAACTTAGTTACCATCAATGACAACACTGGTCATGTGTAGCAGTGTCTCTTGCCAACATGCTGGACCTTTTCTCTCTCTTTAGTTATCAAGGATTAATTTAGATCTTACAAACATTGCACTACCCCCCTCTCAACAACACTACAACACTTACTGCTCTTTATAAGGAACTCATATCAGCAACATCTACCTACTCCCCCTGAGAGGTATCCTTAAAAACATCAATCTAGATCAAAGAATGAGGCTTTGGGTGCAACTGGATTGTTGTACTTCCTATGCATCTTAGTTTAGAGCAAGAGGGGTAATGACCCCTAACTTCTCCCTGAGATACTCAAAAGTGTCCTTAGGCAGAGGCTTTGTGAAAATATCTACAATTTGATCCTTTGTAGACACATATTCCATCTTTACTTCATTCTCTCTTAACTTTTCTCTTAGAAAGTGATACCTTATTGATATATGCTTTATTATTGTGTGCATCACTGGATTCTTTGAAATGTTTATAGTACTTGTATTGTCACAAAAGATTGAAATTGGTTCTCCATACACAACTCTTATATCCTTCAATGTTTGCTTCATCCATAGCACCTGAGTACAACAACATGTTATAGTGAATTATTTTTTGATGCAGAGTGGCTAGTACAAGCATTCAAAATTGGTGAGACTTGATAATTTTCATTCCATTGGCAAAAGCTGCCCAAATGTCTTTCCGACATACCCTACTGGCCTGACAATAACCATTGGCTTCTCTAAAAATCTTCACACCGAAATCCAATTCATGCCGATGAGTGCATTTCGTTCTATTGCCTATCGGCAAGACATAGTCTATCGGGCTCGCCGAACTATGTTGCTCCAACGATCACTGTTATACCGATACATACAAACTTCTACCCACCAAGCCGGTTCCGCCTACCTCTATCGCCGATCACCAGTTGTATCCACAAGCAATGTATGAGCGCGATGTATATTTACAATATACAAGTGCGAGATGCAAAACAAACATACAAGCTATTCTTTAACTGGCGTTGACCAGCATGTACCAAGTCTTTAGTATCTGGGGAATGTATGTTTGGACATACATTCAAAATATACAACCCAAAATATACATCTGCCGAATATTCCTTGGAATATTCCCTCCAAAAATAATTGACCACTGACTTTCCCTTGTATCAACCCAATGTATATTTGAAATATACATTTGTCACATGCAAAGCACAAAATGCAATTGAGGGATACACATGAACTGTCTCAACCATACAACTAAAGTATATACACAAACTGTATACAAAAGACATATACTCAAAAGTTGTATATCCTGACACACTTTGTAAACATGCAAAACCCGATATGCATTCTGCGGGATATTCTCCTTGACGATTGTACCTTTGACTCTGTCATTGACCCTTTTGTATGCATCAAGGGTTTCTCTCTCCTTTGTATCTGCAAAGGCGTGTATGTTTCAACATACAATAGTGATTATCCCAAAGCGATATACTCACAACATACAAATGTGATATACTCATAGATTGTATGCGACATACAAACACTGTATATACATCAAATGTATATCAAAGCAAAACCCTCAAAATTTCACAAATTTCACACAGAAAATCCTAGGATCGATCTAATTTGTTTCTTAACAATCTTAACCTAGATTTCTACCTTCAAAACCTAGCACATGAGGATGCTAGGGTAAATCATTGTATGCTATAACTTGATCCCAAAAAAATGAAATGCACAAACAGAAAAATAGAAAAGAAATCTACACTACTGTACATGGCTATTCCACCGATTCAGAGAATTAACCAGTGGAATGGATAAGTGAATCCATCCTGACTGCCAGACCAAGAAAATCAAGTACACAGTAAAACGATATCAACAGGATCTTCTTGATTCTTATTGCAGAAAATGTAAGCAATTACTCTGTTTAGTTTCACCAAAGAAACTAAATCTTGCTTCTTGCTTAGCCATGAAACCAATTTGTTACCCAGGAAGAAAGCACCTCCACTTGTACTTTTTTGTCATCAACATCTCCATCCAAATCTACATATGTATAAGCACTAAGAGTGAAATCAATATCTTTAAGATACCACAATCCATAGTCTAAAGTGCCTTTTAAATATCTCATTATCCTCGTAACTTCCATCACATGTGACTCTCTAGGATCTTCTTGAAATCTTGCCACAAGACAAACTGCATACATTATATCTGGTATGGTATAGGTTAGATAAAGTAGTCCTCCAATCATAGACCTATACTTTTTCTGATCAATCTTGGGTGATTCATCATTCTTGCTTATTTGGCAACCAATATCCATAGGGGTAAAAACTATCTTAGAATCCTCCATTCCAAACTTTTGCAACAACTCTTTCACATACTTGGACTGGGAAATGAAAATTCATTTTTCTGATTGAGTAATTTGAATTCCTAGAAACAAATTCATTTCACCAAACATAGACATCTCAAACACTTTTTGCATTTCCTTTGCAAATCTCTTACACATACATTCATTGCCTCCAAAAATAATATCATTAACAAAGACTACAACAATCAGAATTTGATCATCATTGATTTTGAAATAGAGATTACTCTCTGCAGTACCTTTACTAAACCCTAATTGCAACAAATACTTGTCCAACCTTGCATACTAGGCTCTAGGAGCTTGTTGTAGCCCATACAAGGCTTTATTCAATCTACACACCATGTCACCTTGGTCTAATGACAAAAATCCTTCCAGTTGTTCAATTTAAACTTCTTCTTCTAGCTCTCCATTCAAGAATGCAGACTTCATATCCATCTAGTACACCTTGAAATCTTTGTGTGCTACAAATGCCAAAAGCATTCTTATTGCATCAATCCTTTCCACAGGAGCATAAGTCTCCTCAAAATCTATGCCTTCAACCTGAGCATATCCTTTGCATACCAGTCTTTCTTTGTTTCTTACTACTTCATTTTCATTCAACTTGTTTTAGAAAACCCATTTAGTTCCAATCACATTTTTATCAGTAGTTCTAGGAACCAATTCCCAAGTTTAATTATTTTCTATCTGCATCAGCTCTTTTTTCATAGCCTTTACCCAATTCTCATCTTTGTAGGATTAACTTACAGTTTTAGGTTCAATCTTTGAAAGTAAATAGGAGTTCACATGTTCTTCTGCAGCTCTTTTCCTTGTCAATATCCCTTTGCTTTTGTCACCAATAATCTAATATTTAGAATGATTAATCCTTACATACTTGGGAGTCTTAATAGCACTTTCTAGAGCCTTTTCTTCTTCAACTTGACTGTCTTCTTGTTGAAATTTTTTTTCATTTATCTGTAACAATAGGTTCATCTAATTCATAGCCACTCAGATATGATATTCTTTCCCTGTCTTCATCAACCTTTGCATTAGCACTCTCAATGATCTTTCTCAATCTCTTATTGTAGCACCAGTAGGCCTTACTCTTAGTAGAATATCCAAGGAAAATTCCTTAATCACACCTAGCATCAAACTTGCCTAACTCTTCTTCTCTTCTAATGTAACATTTGCTTCCAAAAACTTTGGAATATTTCATTGTAGGAACTCTTCCATACCACAATTCATAAGGATTTTTAGTACCATTACCTTTGACATGAACTCTGTTTTGAATGTAGATAGTAGTATGTGTGGCTTCTCTCCAATACACTTCTATTAGGTTGGCCTCCTTCATCATTGACCTAATAGCCTCTTGAATTGTCAGATTCTTTCTTTCAACAACTCAATTCCACTCAAGAGTCCTAGGAGAAGACAACTATCTCTTTATCCCATGTTCTTCACAGAAAATATTGAATTCATTTGATGTAAACTCACCTCCTCTATTAGACCTTAAGCATTTGATCCTCAATTCTATCTCATTCTCAACCATCACCTTGAAAGCTTTGAACTTGTCTAGGGCTTCTGATTTATCTTTTAGAAAAGTAACCCAAGTCATTCTAGAATAATCATCAATAAGAAACATAAAGTACCTATCTCCTTGAAAAATTCTTGTTCTTGTAGGACCACACAAATTTGTATGCACCAGCTCAAGCAATCCAGCAGAAAATTATTCTTTACTCTTGAAACTTGTCCTTGTCTATTTCCCCAATTGACATTCCTTGCAAATAGTATTAGCGGGCTTTACAAGCTTAGGCAAATCTCTCACAGCTTGTACTAAACTTATCTTCACCAAGTTGTCAAAATTGATATGACACATCCTTCTATGCCACAACCAACTCTCATATATCTGGGCCAACAAACAACAATCATTAGTTACTCTCAAATGATAAACATTACCTCTAATCTTCTTACTAGTAGCAATCACTGTTCTGGAGCTTTCCATGATCTTGTATCTATTATCCTTGAATCTCATATCATACCCTTTGTCACACATCTGATCAACACTTAAAATATTATGTTGTAAACCCTTCAAATAGAGAACATCATCTGTATTATGGTTTCCATCAAAAGAAATAGATCATCTTCCAAAAATATTACCAGCTGCATTATCTCTAAACCTAACCATTCATCCATCATACTTTTCCAAACTCACAAACTTACTTCTATCACCGTTCATGTGATGTGAACATCCACTGTCAATAATCCATTCATCCTTATCTTTCTCAACCTGGCAGGCAAACAAAGCACTCTCTTCCACTAGTTTTTCTTCTTTCACACAACTAGTAGGATTAGTAGATATAGGTTATTCCTTAATAGCAATAAACAAGCATTCATTTGCACTAGTATCATCAGACTCATCATTAGTACCATCATCAAAATCTCTAACATAATAGCATTTCTTTATGATCCTAGGTCTACTTTCAAATTTCTTCTTGGCTTTCTCAATTCTCTCTAGACATCTGGAAGCATAGTGACCAATCTTACCACAAGTAAAGTACTTGAATGATAATTTACCTTTGAACTTACCGTACCTCTTTACATTCTATCCACAAAGTTGGATTCAATCTCATCAAGGTCATCATCTGATTCTACAGCATACTTCTCAGATATTGAGATCTTCTCTGAAGTACTGGCTTTTAAAGAAGTCTCAGTCTTCAGCAGAGCATCACCGAACTCTCTCATCTCAAATATAGTTAACTTTCCAAGCAATTGATCCTTTATAATCTTGTTCACACTCATAAGTTCTTCAATTGTAGACACTTTGTGACTGTAGGATTTAGGCAATGACCTAAGAAACTTCTACACAACATCATCTTCATCAATAGTTCCTCCAAGACCTTTGATTCTATTGACAATTTCATCAACTCTTTGCATGTAGATTGTTATGTTCGCATCATCACTCATCTTCAGGGCTTCATCCTCCACCTTTAGGTTTTGTAATTTAGCACTCTTTACAGAATCATCTCCTTCATACAAATTTTTCAACTTATCCTAGATCTCATTAGTAGTTTCTAGATCCATGACTTTCACTAACTTAGTATTAGATAAGGCATTTAACAGAGCATCTCTAGCTTTTCCATTTAACTCATACTATTTGACTTCATCTTCAGATGATGGACCATTTTGAGGAATAGTATACTTTGTATCTTCCATCTTCTAAACACTATAGCCAAGAGAAATGACATGACTTTTCATCCATACCTTCCAAAGAGCATAATCCATTCCATCAAATTGCGGAGACTCCTTCTTGTGCACCATCCCAAATCTACCTCAAGTTGTTAGGCTTTCTTCCAACGAACCCTCACTCTGATACCAATTGTTGAAATGCACAAGACAACTAAGAGGGGGGGTGAATCAGTTGTAACCAAAATGTAACTTCTTTCAAACATAAACCACTTAATCACTGTTATTATGATTTAACCATGAAAGCATGAAATCAGAAACTTAAACACTTTCACACATGAGACACCAAATTTTTTATGTCGAAAACCCAATGAGGGAAAAACCATGGCAAGGATTAACTCATAGTATAAATGATATATCAAAATTTACAACAAGGCTTACTATCAAAGGCTCACTGCCTAGAATGCTAATTGTAAAAGGAGGGGCTCACTACCAAGTGAAGAGGCTCACTACCAAAAGTTGGTGAACTGAGATAGTAGCATCTACACCATGCCAAGGTTTAGTTCCATTGAAGCGCAATAAAACTCCTCTACTTTTCTTTTCTTTTACACTTCGCACTCATCTTCTCATCTTTGCCATGAGGTTATACTTCAGGTATCTCAGAACTGAGTGTAGTTACAAGGTGAGACAAAAGTGATTCAAAGTGCACGGAAGAAGATTTAGAGTATTGTAAAGGTTTGTTAGAACAATTTCACAATATGATAATTACATCACAACACAAAGAGATTCTACTATTCAAGCGTCAGTAACAAATTAACCCCATCTTCACATATGGGCTAGGTCCATATTTATTCTTGTTGTAGAGATGCATGGTCCTTATCAGTGTGTATCTATTATCATCATCTGTCGACTAGTAGAGCCACAAGCACAACGGAAGAATGAAATCATGAAAAATGAGAGAGGAGACAAAAGTGACCTAGGTTCACAATGTAGGAATATTTCTCATGACATCCTCCACAATGTTATGCCCCCAAGGAACCACACACAAAAATTAAAACAAGAGAGAGGAGAATAGAAGAATAAAGAAACAAATAGAAGAAATGTCACAATGGAGGCGGTGTCCTTGTATCCTTGACCTTACAAGAGTATCAAGGGTCATTCAAGGAAACCTAAACAAACATTTAACACTACACAGGGAACACAACACAACAACATATGTATAAGAGGAGGCCACTCTTGAGAGAAACTCAAAGAGGTGTTACATAAAGTGTGACTAAATGAGGGATAAATACTTGCCTTCTAGTTGTTGTCCTTAATAAAATCATCTTCTTCACATTCTTCTACCATCAAGGGTTCATAATTTTCCACGTTCTTCAGCATTTATGAAGAGGAAGCTTGAACAAAATTGGTTTTATGATTTTGCGATGGATAGCTTCGCTCTTAAAGGTGTTCTCCCAATCCTTGTGTTATATATGAAAAGTGGGAATGATGAATTTAAGTGTGGTTAATGAAGATTCAATCAAACTCTCATTTCACATTTACCAATTAAGGACATAAACCAAGTTAAGTCACTTCTATACAAGAGAACTCAGCTACAACTTTGGTATCACTTTGAGATGATAAGGAAACTTGGAATATATTGATGAATTTATTAAACCCTAATCCGATTAGGCCTTAAACCCTAATTATATGAAATTGTATATAAGACGAATGAAACACAAAAAATGATCACATAAGAAGGCACTAAATGTAGATTATAAGCATACCAAGATTTAGATTCTAGAAAGCACAAACTTTGGGGACACTAAGGCTGATGACCTAGTCCAACAGGCCACTTTTTCTATAGATCTAGAACTATAAGATGAAGACTGCAACCTGCTTTAGAGTTTCTGACAACGACAATCTATAGGACATGGGGGTAGGCGCCCTTGTCCAGAAAGGACTATTCTTAGTTATTTTCTTTAGATCTTGAATCTTTATCCTCTACTCTAATCTCTTTCAACTCCTCTCTACAAGATCCTACACCTGTAACCTACAATCACAAGAGAGGGGTTGGGGGTTGTGGTGTTTAGGAGCTTGCCTCGATCAAGCCCTAGAAATGGCATTCAAGCCTTTCAACATTGTTGTTAGATAGAGTGTGTGTCCTTGGTGGATAGAGGCAAAATCAAATGATAAGATAGATTGATTGGAACACAAAATAGGTATCACCTTGGAGGTGAAAACCCTCACAAAGATGAAGTGCCTTCAAATCATGAGGAAATGAGTTGATGGAGCCAAATCGGCAACAAACACAACACAATTCTACTCTATAATATAATGAATACCTTGAATGCTCTTTGCTTGATAATAAAAAGTTTACCTTAATCAACTAGGAGTAAAATGAAGTCCTAAACATGTTTATATATGCATTCCCACTAACATTCATAAATCAAATTGAAAAGGCTGACAAAGAGAAACCTTTTAATGGTCATTAACTGACATTTTTAAATTTGGGTCTCGATAAGATAGGTCTAGACTAGGGTGCGTGCACCCAAGTCCAAAGGCCTATTTTTAGTTATGATTCAACATTAAAGTGGACCCCTAAGCCTCATTTGACATGGGTTTTAGGGGATTTTACTTCGGGACAAGTTTTACACATGCATGATTAAACTAAGGGGACCTAGGAGCTAAACTAGGAGGTAAAAAGTCCTAGGCTACATTTTACGACATAATACCTTGTAAGGGTGGTAGAGGAGAAACCTTGGTAAAAAATTCCTTCCCTTTCGGTTGAGGTTGTGTTGGAGCACCTTGAACCGTGATCACTACCTTGAAGTGAGGAGGTGCATTAGGTGCCTCATGTACAATGATTTTATGAACATTAGTACAATTATCCTCTATCCCCTTAGTGGGTGGAATAAGTCTATTAATGATGATTGTAATAACTTTGTATTCACTTTGATTAAACTCAACATCCATCCCCAAAGGATTTAATGTGAGATACCTTTCTTCATGCACCAATGCTTCATCTTTTGAAGCAAGAGCATTGGAATGAAGGGAAGGTAAAGTGTTGTTAAGAAAATTGTTGATGATTGTATCTTTAGTGATGTCTAAGGGGTTTGGACATCTAACCAAAGGAGAAATATCCATGGTCTTCACATCCTTAGTGATATCCAGGGTACTTGAACATTCGACTAGAGGAGGAAAATCAATAAAATTATCCATAGAAGTTTCATGCACTATAGTAGGGATAGAAGATATAATATTGGTAGATGAATGCCTATTTTCTATTGATGGATAGTGCTTCGTGAGAGGAGGTTTTTCATTCACTAATGCTTCATCCTTTGAGGGGAGAGTATTAGAATAAAGGGAGGGTATGGTGATGTTCATGGATGTGTAAGTGATTTCATCCTCTTCCGCCAAAATATCCTCATGTAAGTGGAAATAATTTTGGGAGAGGGGTCCAAATCATAGGGTGAAATAGACAAAGCTAGGTCACCATCACATGTATTAGAGAGTAGATCCATGGGAGTGAACATGGCATTACCATGATTTTTAATAGAAGTAGAAGAAGAGTTATCACCATCCTCTTTTGTATGACAATTCATGGAAATGAAATTAGTGAGATCTTCTAATATCAAAGGATATATGCCCATGAGAGATGTGAAACTATCAAAATTAGATATATAACAAAGGATTTCATATATGGAACACATAGATACATCAATATCATGCATGGATGCTATGTGATCTAAAACATGAGGATGCATATTAGTGAATTTTGTGAAAGTTTCAAAGTCTATAACATATCCAAACAAAAATTCCAAAGATGAATAACAAGAAGCATCCATAATGAAATGAGAATATGATATGGAATAGCAATGTATAATCAGATTTATACATTAATCAAGTACCACCAATACGAGAGACTTTTGTACACCAAGACACTAGTTTGAGGAAATCAGGTTTTTCAAGCTTTTGTAAAGATCAAAAATGCACTAATGTCACTAAAAACCAAGTGATCCCAATGTTAAATTGTTGTACAAAAATGAAATATAGACCAATTTAAGATTTATTGAAAAGATATGTTAAAAAGATGATATTTTCTTATGTTGAAATACATAATGTGTAATTGCAAAAGTATGATAATTATGCAATTTTTTTCAAAATTATGCAAGATCTTCAAATGAATATTGATAAATATGCAATAAATAAATGTTAGATCTGATTTGAACAATTAGAAAGATGCAAATGTTTTAATCTACGAGTTCACAAAAATGTTTGGTATGAAAAAGGATAATGATGACAACTAGCATGCACACTAGATCAAACCCTCTTTCACAATAACATTCAAGGACAAGACCAAGACAAATCACTACCAAATGGAGGTGGACTTAGCTACAGATCTTGTACTCAAGAGTGCTATAGAAAGATCAGATTTAATTAAGTCCTTTTATCAAACCCTAGGTTAATAATGTAGTAAACCCTAATTCTATGATGATCTAATTACGACAGAAGATATGCAAAAAACAATTGTAAAAGGATGATCAGGAAGATGAAAGAACCTATGTCTCAAAAGTAGAGGTGTCAAAGGATTATTTCAGGACCACCCAAGTCCTGAATGATAGAACTTGCAGAAATTGTAAACTAGAGAAATGTTACAGAAGCTGCCTTGATGTCAGATATGAAGTTAGCAAGAGTAGGACGACTAGGGCGCCACCACCCAAGTCCTAGATAGAGGAATATTCTGAAACTATTGTTAAATCCTGAAACCCTAATCTTCACTCAATCTTCATGTATCTTCACTTTCTCTGAATCTCACTCCTATAACCTACACACAAGAAGAAAATAAGGGGTTTGGGGATTATGGTGTTTAGGGACTTGCGTCAATCAAATCCTGAGATAGCATTCAAGCTTCCCAACACCATTGATAGATAAAGAGAGTGTGCCCTTGTAGGAAAGAGGTTAAATAGAATAATAATATGATAAATCAAATGATGATAAACAATAATGATATCACCTATGTAATGAAACCTTAAGAGAATGAAGGATCTTTGACTCATAAGGAGAGATAGATGATACCTTCAAATATGCAACAACACACACAATAACAATACAAATCTACTCTAGAATCACAATGAATACTTTGAATGCTCTTTACTCCAATGCTTTAAGGTGGATATCTCTATCTAGGTTCATAATGAATTCAAAAACACAAATATATATGCTTTATCTCTAACATTCGTGAAATTAAACCAAAAGAGCTAGCAAAGAGAAACCTTTTTAAAGGTCCTAAGCTAACATAAATTTGAATTTGCCTTGACCAATCAGGAGGGACTTGGGTGGTGGTGCCCAAGCCCTAGGGCTCCTTTTTAGTCTAGGGTAAGATAAAATATGGGCCCCTTATTCCCAATTTACATTAGTTTTAGGCAATTTTGCATCGGGATGAACATTTAGAATGTAAAATGTAATCACAGGGACCTAGGAGCTAAACAAGGAGGTAAAAGGCGATCTGGACACTTTTAACTCCATAAAACTAAGTATAATAATGGATGAATATGATGTGTTTTGAGGTTTAGAATGCAGGAATCTTTGGATAGTTGATTTACTGAAGGATGTTGAAGAGTTTGATTGAGTGTGGAGTTTGTTTTGTTGGTCGTACAACTTTTTTGTACTATCTATTTATGGCATGAGAGATTGAAGGACAAAATTGTCCCTTCTTTCCTTGTTATTTGTAAGGAAAAATAAATGAAATAGGAAAGAACTAACTAAGCTATGAGTATGAAATAACTTTACCATCCAAAATGAAGTAAAGTAGAAGCATGCACCATCAAATCCAACAATGGAGATCAAGATTTTGAAGGGGGGAAAAGCAAAGAAAAAACCCCTATAAATTATGAAAGATGGAAAGAATCCATAAAAGAATTGCAATGAGAACATTCACAAGAATGAGAGATTTGAGATATAAAGATGAGAAAAAGAGGAGAAAGTGCCTCTTAAATATGTTGAAATGCACAAGACAGCTAAGAGAGGGGGGGTGAATCAGTTGTAACCAAAACTTAACTTCTTTCAAACATCAACACATCAACCACTTAATCAATGTTTATTATGATTTAACCATGAAAGCATGAAATCATAAATTAAACACTTTCACACATTCAACACATGAGACACCATATTTTTTACGTGGAAAACACAATGAGGGAAAAACCATGGTGATGATTAACTCACAGTATAAATGATATATCAAAATTTACAACAAGGCTCACTGCCTTAGGGCTCACTACCCAAAATTCTCAAAATAAAAGAAGGGACTCACTAACAAGAGAAGAGACTCACTACCAAAAGGGCTCACTACCAGAAGTTGGTGAACTGAGATAGTAGCATCGACACCATGCCAAGGTTTAGTTCCATTAAAGCGCAATAAAACTCCTCTACTCTTCTCTACTTTTACACTTCGCACTTATCTTCACATCTTTGCAACATCATACCTTATTTATGACTTTGTTACATGTATTTATACAATTCATCAACCTTGGAATGTACATCAAGGTCAGAATTACAATCATCAACCATTGGAACAATCTCCAAGGTTGGCATACATACATATATTAGAATAGGCCTAGACCTAAATAGATTTGTGAAGGAAAAGAATGAATGTGGACCACACCATGCCTTAGCTGGGACTCAAATGCAATCTCCCATGTAATAACATGCTATAACAAACTCCAAATCATAATCGCAAGTAGTGAAAATAACCAGGTCGGCCAAAATTAGTGTTAACACTAAGACCTTTAGGATCACGCTTCATCCACGATCAGAATTGTACTTTGCGGACCAATCAAAAACTAGGAACACAATCTAGAGATATCCACAAGCACGTAACAATCACCAAGAACTTCCAGACAACACCAAAACATTCTATCCAGAAGATTCTTCAAACCGGAGCACTTAAATATTACTATTAACCACTGTCATAAAGGAAAGATCACTTGCCGAGCACCAAATCATAAACCATTTCAATTGAAGGCACATAACATCATTCCAAAATTCATCTCAGAACCATAGACTATAAAACTTAAATGTAGAGAGATGCAAAGCAAAATACATTCTCCCTATCACCATTGAATACTCAAAAAAATAGTTTTTACTCTGGTGAACAGAACTCACTCAAATCTTCAAACCGGAGGCTAAAACTTGATACATAGCAAGTACAGACATCTCTTAACATAACTTCCAAACCGCAGACAAAGATATTCGATCTACAGAATATGCGGAGTAAAATACTACACTATTCTTCTCAAACACTTGCTCAAATTCATACAAATAACTTCCTTAGATGTTGACCTTAGGTGTTGACAATGACAACACTTACTACTCATACTTGCAACAATCTCCTGCTTTGTCATTGATGGCAACACATGATGTGAAAAACCATCAAGACAAACTTTCTTTGCTTCTTTGCTCCCCCTTAATTTATGCTTTCTCTGGCTGCAACTTTCTCAAAATCTCTCTCCTTAAGTTTTTCACATGAACTTCTCTAGCCCTCTGACATCAATGGCAAAGGGTACTAGACCTTTTCTCTCTCTTTAGTTATCAAGGCTTAATTTAGATCTTACAAACACTGCACTACTCCCCCTGTCAACAACACTGCAACACTTACTACTCTTTATCATGAACTCATATCAGCAACATCTACCGACTCCCCCTGAGAGGTATCCTTCATAACATCAATCTAGATCAAAGAATGATTCTTTGGACGTAACTAGACTGATGCACTTCCTATACATCTTATTTTAGAGTAGGAGGGGTAATGACCCCTAACATCTCCCTAAGATACTCAAAAGTGTCCTTAGGCAGAGGCTTTATGAAAATATCTACAATTTGATCCTTTGTAGACACATATTCCATCTTTACTTCATTCTCTCTTACCTTTTCTCTTATAAAGTGATACCTTGTTGATATATGCTTTGTTCTAGAGTGCATCACTAGATTCTTTGAAATGTTTATAGCACTTGTATTGTCACAAAAGATTGAAATTGGTTCTCCATACACAACTCTTATATCCTTCAATGTTTGCTTCATCCATAGCACCTGAGTACAACAACATGTTATAGTGATATAATTTGCTTCTGCAGTAGACAAAGAAACTAAATCTTGCTTCTTGCTCAGCCATGAAACCAATTTGTTACCCAGGAAGAAAGCACCTCCACTTGTACTTTTGTTTCATCAACATCTCCATCCAAATCTACATCTGTATAAGCACCAAGAGTGAAATCAATATCTTTAAGATACCACAATCCATAGTCTAAAATTCCTTTTAAATATCTCATTACCCTCTTAACTGCCATCACATGTGACTCTCTAGGATCTTCTTGAAATCTTGCCACAAGACAAACTGCATGCATTATATCTAGTCTGGTATAGGTTAGATAAAGTAGTCCTCTAATCATAGACCTATACATTTTCTGATCAGTCTTGGGTGATTCATCATTCTTGCTTATTTGGCAACCAATTACCATAGGGGTACAAACTGGCTTAGAATCATCCATTCCAACCTTTTGCAACAACTCTTTCACATACTTGGACTGGGAAATGAAAATTTATTTTTCTGATTGAGTAATATGCATTCCTAGAAAGAAATTCATTTCACCAAACATAGACATCTCAAACTCTTTTTGCATTTCCTCTACAAATCTCTTACACATACCTTCATTGCCTCCAAAAATAATATCTTTAACAAAGACTACAACAATTAGAATTTAATCATCATTGACTTTGAAATAGAGATTACTGTCTGTAGTACCTTTACTGAACCCTAACTACAACAAATACTTTTCCATTCTTGCATACCAGGCTCTAGGAGCTTGTTTTATCCCATACAAGGCTTTATTCAATCTGTACACCATGTCACCTTCGTCTAATGACTAAAATCCTTCCAGTTGTTTAATTTAAACTTCTTCTTCCAGCTCTCCATTTAAGAATGTAGACTTCATATTGTTAGGGTTAGCCAGCAGAAGATATCAATTAAATGCAAATAAAGATTAAACAGAGAAATGGAAATACACAGAAATAATAATAGCGAGAGACAATTTTTAATGTGGTTCACCCAAACTCGGGCTACATCCACCAAACAGAGAGTCCAATATTATTATCCAGTAAATCAAACCGATTACAAACACTCAATACCGCTGCAAAATGCTACAATACAATATCAAAACCCTAACCCTTAGCCGCTTTTTATCAAGCTTTTTGTCGGTTACAAAATAGGGTTTTCTTATGTCGGTCAATCAAAAAAAAATTAACTCCCGGTGCATTATAAAATAATAAAAAACTGTGTGAGGTTTTGGTGGCGTTGCCCCCGAGCCCCCACGGGGGCGCTGCCCCTCGACCCTGCCCTATATCGCGACAGGGAACACGCCAGGGGCGCTGCCCCTGGACCCCGCAAGGGGCGCTGCCCCTTGACCCCGTCTTGGGGGCGCTGCCCCCAAACCCCCACAAGGGGCGCTGCCCCCAAACCCCCACAAGGGGCGCTGCCCCTTGACCCCGTAGGAATTTGGGGGGAAACCGCACCAATAAAAGTGGGGTAAATATAACCTCCGAGTCTGAATAGGCTCCATATAACAACACATATCCATCTGGTACACCTTGAAATCTATGTGTGCTGCAAATGCCAAAAACATTCTTATTGCTTCAATCCTTTCCACAGGAGCATAAGTCTTCTCAAAATTTATGCGTTGAACCTAAGAATATCCTTTGCATACTAGTATTGCTTTGTTTCTTACTACTTCTTCATTTTCATTCAACTTGTTTCAAAAAACCCATTTAGTTCAAATCACATTTTTATCAGCAGGTCTAGGAACCAATTCCCAAGTTTAATTATTTTCTAGCTGTATCAACTCTTTTTTCATAGCCTTTACGCAATTCTCATCTTTGCAGGATTAACTTACAATTTTAGGTTCAATCTTTGAAAGTGTAGACACCCTAAAATGACCAAGTCGTCGCATCACTTGCATTTCGTCATTTCTTCCTAATCACCTGCATTTCAACGTTAATTAAATAATCTAATTATTTAATTAATTTCATCAACTTCTTCTAAATCATATACTTTCAACATTAATTAAATAAATTCTCTTTATTTAATTAATTAAATTAAACTCCTCTATATTCTTCCACAATTAAATAATTTTAATTATTTAATTAGATCATTATCCTCTCTCCAAAAATTCAAGTCCACATTAATTAAATTAATTATTTAATTAATTCAACAAATTCCCTCTTATCTAAAATTAAATTATTCTTAAATTATTTAATTAAATCAAAATCATTCTTCTAAAATCATGCACAAACAATTAAATAAATTTATTTATTTAATTTGCTTTCAAATCTTCTAAATTAAATAATTCCAATTATTTAATTACTTCTTCCAAAATATCTTCTCTAAATTTAAATAAATCAATTATTTATTTAAATTGCTTTTTCTTCTAAATTTGAGTTATCTCTAATATAACTCAAGCTTTCTTGCTCATCAATTAAATATTTCTATATTTAATAAAGAAAAATATCTTCTTGTCTCATGCAAATCCCTTCTTCTTGTTTTAAATCACTTAACTGATTGCTTTATTCTTTTAATTGATTTATCTCTTCAGTTAACTCATTCTTCTATTCTTGGTAACTCCTCTCATGCAAAAGCAAGCAAGACACATGTCTTCTTCTCATTCCTTGCACGTTCCTCAACTATTCTCCTCCGTTGATTCTTCTGAATTATCTGGACCGTTGATTGATCTTCCTTGAAATCTATATAAACCCCCCTCATCTCCTTCATTAGCTCTCTCTCTTCGATCGTATTCTCAGGCATACTTAACAAAGCTTTGAGCATACAAAACGCGTTGATTAAGCACTATCACGATCTTTTGACATTGATCTCTTGAGCACACTACTTGCTTGTTGCAGCTATGGCTTCGCAACTTCATTGAGCAATCCACATTCAAATCCAAAGGAAACAATACAGATTTCGGTAAAAGTCTTTATTTCATTGATTATTTGTCATGGCTTTTATTTAAATTCGTTTTCTTTATGTTATTGGGTTCTTTGATTTTATTCAATTTAGATTTAATCGATTTTTCCTCATACACATTCTGGCATGCCCGGTGGGACCCACTAATCCCTTTGTTTCTTTGAGAAATTTTTTTTTTTGGAGTCACAGTACGGCACAGCGCAAATGATATTGCACAGCGCTTTTGGTAGCATATTTCAGCGCTACTGGAGGCACAGTTCAGCGCCCTTGGGGGCACTACAGTGCTTCTGGTGACACAGAGCAGCGCTTTCGGTAACACAGAAAAGTGCTACCGGCAGCCTTGTGAAGCGCTTCTGGCTTAATTAGGTTTTGACCGCATTCAGTATTTTTTGCAGGGTTTTTCTCATTTCATATCAGTGGATTGGTTTGACAAGCTGTTGTATTTGTCTTTCCAAACCTACTTTTAATACATCCTAAGCTGATTTATTTAGGGGTATCTTCGGTAGTTGTGTTAATCTATTGTATTGCTACACTTTCTGAGCTTTCTGGATTTTACTATTCAGATCTGTCAGATACTATTGTTCAGAGCAGTAGATTAAACATGAAATCCCATTTTGATCTGGTCCTTTTTGACAAAAGCTAATCTTTCCATGATCTGAGACCGTGCGGTGCTTCCGGCATAACAGTACAGTGCTTCTGGTGGTATTTTACAGCGCTCCCTCTATACACGACATCGCTTTTGGCAGAATAGTGTCGCGCTCCTGGATGCACAGTGCAGCGCTTCTGGTTATTTTCAGCGCCTCTGGTAATATCCTGCAACGCTTCTGGTCTGCGATATAGTGCTTTTGAAAAACAGTAAGTCGCTTCTGGTAATATTGTGCAGCACTTTTTGTCAAAGTTGATTTTTGCTAACTTGTGATTTTCTGGTGGAACTAACTCACTTGTTGCAGCTTCTTATTACTCACATAGAGCCAATAGGTGTTTTCTTAACATGTTCATGCAGGACGAGTATTGAAGACCTCTTTGATTTATCTCACTAAGTCTTAGAAACACATTGCATGCTTAAAAGGATAATTGAACAAATCTTTTCTTGCAATCTAAGTCTTAGGAACATATTGCTTTTCTTAAGGGACAATGGACATGTATGAACAAACACCTCAATTTTCTAAAGGATAATGGACATGAATGCCAAACACTTCATTTCATAAGGGACAATTTACAACTACAAACGTGTGTGTGCCTAGCTTAGTTGCACCTTATTTTTCTTATAACGGGACAATTGAACCTTTGTTTGACGTGCTTGCTCTTACTTTTTTTGTATTTCCTTTAGAAGGGCCTGCTTTTGAATTGCGCTTCATCCAAAAGGGACGACCCTAAGCGGAGTTTTCCTTTGAACCACTATATAAGAGGGATAAGGTGAAAGCCAAGTCCTAAATGACGTCAGCCTTACCTTGTGGTGCCAAACTGAAAAGAGGTGTACTAGCTCATTGTGGAAACGATTTTTCACATTGAGCGAAGTGTTTGAAACTCTTAGTAGGATTGGTTAAAGCTTTTAGTAGCTTGTCGCATTGCTCGTAAGGCGTTGGTCCCTCAAAGTCACTAAGAACCATTTTAGATAGAGACTACCCGACCTACCTCCAAACATTGTGGTAATCATCAGTGCAAGGGAAATCGATTTAAACCCTTAAGATACTCACCATTGGCTCCCTTGAGAAGAGATAGTATTCCCTTGGACATAAAGCTCTTGTGACCTACTTGAGCTTTCCAAGGGGAGGGTGAGATATCCCTACCTATCGTCTCTCACAAAGATACTAAATATCTGACACCTTTATGGAATGATATTTTTATCGACAGAGTATTAAGCTGTGAGCTGATCTACAGCAATGAAACCTTGTCTCTAGGGATAAAAAGTGCTTGTTATTGATTGCAACTGTCTTAGACCTGTGGAAACATTGGGCTTGTTTGGAGCCTTGAACATACACTATCTGTTGTGTCAGTCCTTGTGCCTTTTTTGACCACTTGTTTGCTGTGTTTTCTCTTGCCAAACCAATCCAATCAGAAACAGAAAAATTTTACCTTTGAAAAACATCAGACACTACTTCAGCACCCCTGGTATTATAGCAGCTCGCCTTTGGTAGTACAGTAGATCGCCTTTGGTCAGCAGTAACCCGCCTCCGGCAAAACTCTACTTCAGCGCCCTTGGTATAACAGTAGCTCACTTTTGGTCACTATATCTCACCTTTGGCATAGCAATAACTCGCTATTGGTAGCTCAATCCGTTGCCTTTGGCATCACAGTAGCACGCTTTTGGTTGCACAGTCCTGCGCCTCTGGTCAAACAATATTACGCTTTTGGTCCAGTACTTTGTACATCAGAAGTTTGTCCATTTCTTAAAGCATCTCACAGATTCCCAGCATTACATTGTGTCCTAGTGTATCCCATGGTAACCACTAGGCTACAACAAACTATGAAATCCAAGCAAGTTGTCCCTAAAAAGCGCAAGTCACCTCATCGCACACCACAATCAGGTCGTCTCAACATTACTCCCAAGGTGACTCCTAGTACACCTGCGGCAAAACCCATCAGCTCTCTGAACATGCCACACATGGATGAACCAAGCAATCCTCATGAGGATAGCACCCCTTTGATAAATGCGCCTCAGTATACCACAGGCTTGCCTCCAGATTTTGTCCCACAAGGTTATATTGTAGATCAAACCCCATCTCAAGAAGAGCGACACTTTGAAATAGGTCAATCCTCTCAAGAAGATGGGCAAGATCTTGATGAATTTATACAAGATCCTAGAGCTATAGCTGCCTTTGATAAAATCCTTAGTGAGAACCAGGATCATTTCTTTTGCTTACTTGCAAAGCAAGGCACCAAGTTACCTCAAGATTTTGATGTGTCCACTCTCAAGGAGAGAAACAACACCCAAGAAGCCATACAAGCGGTGCAAACCATGTCCATGGTAACTACGCCCTTACCTACTCAAGGCTCGCAGTATAGGAATCCCCTTTTTCAAAACCCAACAGGGGAGAGGCCCATATCACCACTTTTGACTCCTATGGAGATCTATCAAAACCAACAAGAAACTCTCCAACGTCAAGCACAGTTAGCTAAGCAAGCCACCTTAGCTTGATCGAATGTGCAACCACCTCCTAAAGTGTCCACCCCAATCGCAAGTGGAATCTTGGTTACCCCATCACGCGTAGGTTTCCCACCCAATTACAATCCAAGGAACAATTATGTAGCCATGCAACAAGGGTCTCAACAAATGCCACCTCCTATATCATCACACCTGCATGTCTCTCAACCAATTAGAGTCACGCAGCCCCAACCACAAAATTCTTCTACTCTCGTCCTCAAGCAGCCCCAACCACAACATTCTTCTACTCTCATCCTCAATCAACCCCAACCGTCGCAAATCACTTCTACCTATGTTCCTCCTCCACAACGTTCATCCTCACTCAACTTCTTTCACACATTGCCTAGCCACTCTCAACATTCCCAACATCAAGTTTCCCAAAGCTATGTGCCACCATCACAACCTAATCAAACGCACTTTAGCTTTCCTCCCCCCAATACTTTTCTTCAACCATCGCAAAGCCAACATTCTTACCTAGCGCCACCTCCACCTCTGCCTAATCAAGGCCTCCAATTCCAACCCAATCTGAACCAATCATACAACCCATATGATCCCAATCAATCTTACGACCCTTATAATACCAGTGTGCATGGCTTACACTATAATCTTCCATATGGGCAACACCAACCACTCTTTGGACAACAGGAGATGTTACCAACCCCTCCCACGACTATGGAGCTAAAGATTGCGGAAGTTCAACAGCAGCTATCTGATCTTACGTTTGGCCACACCAAAAAGACCTTCTCTTTAGAGGAAGTGTGTCCTTATCCTTTTGATCAGTCGTTACCAATGATCCCTTTTCCTCAAAATTTCACTATTCCCAAGTTCGATAAGTACAAAGGAAAAGGTGACCCAAAAGACCATCTTAGGGAATTCTATCTCGCTTGCTTCGAGGTCTCTCATAACGACACATATCTTATGCGTCTTTTTCCTCGCAGTCTTGGAGGTCAAGCAATAGAATGGTTCTCACACTTACCTACGGGTATCAAGTCTTTCAACGAGCTAGCAGAGAAGTTTGCCACCCATTTTTCTTACAACGCAGAGCATGAGATTTCCATGATGGACCTATGCAACAATAAACAGAAAAATGGTGAAACTTTCATTTCTTTCCTTCAACGATGGAGACAAATGGCTAGTAAATTCCCTTTCAAGATTCTGGAGAAACAGCTTGTTAGCA
Organism: Cunninghamia lanceolata; assembly: GCA_027924645.1. Taxonomy (NCBI): domain Eukaryota; kingdom Viridiplantae; phylum Streptophyta; class Pinopsida; order Cupressales; family Cupressaceae; genus Cunninghamia; species Cunninghamia lanceolata. The sequence goes on along the minus strand of BSBN01000842.1, from coordinate 3,371,078 downwards.
TATTTGTGCAGACCTCAACCAAGAGTTAGGTTTCCATTTGCAAATTCTTAGTGCTACAACCTTCGATGAAATCACATACAAGGGTATCAACATTGAGAAGGCCCTCATTGCTAAGGGTGTGGTCAAAATCTTTAAGGAGACGAAAGATAGTACTTCTCATCAACAGTTGAACGATAAACCCAAATATTGGAACAAGAACAAAAACGTGGTCAACGATGGGGTGGTCGATACTAAGCATGTCCAAACGTTGCAAACACCACTGCAGCTCTCCAAACCAAGTCAAGCTCCACCTAAACAACAGTAGCAACAAAGGCAGCATTATCCCAACCAACAGCAATGACAACAAGAGCGGCCCCAACAAGATTACCCTCCGCGATGTCAATTCACTCCCTTGGGAGTGCCCATCGAATCGGTCTTACAGCAAGCTTTGCAGAAAGGGCTCATCACCTTACCTGATGCTCCCCCATATGGAGAACCTGTCTACAAAACTGCACGTTACAGAGACAATGAGTACTGTGAGTTCCATAGGAGCAAAGGGCATAGAACTGCGTCTTACATGAAGCTTAAGCACCTCATCCAAAACCTCATCGACGGTAATCAAATCACTTTTGAGGATGAATCACCAGCGTAACACATGAACAAGGATCTCGATATGTACAAGGAACCATTCCCTCATCACGGTCCACCTCCTCCTCAGGATAGAGGTAAAGGTATCAATCACGCTTCCACGTCTTTTGATTCCATTGTAGGTCATTTTGAAGAGAGTCGAGTGTCTACCCTCACCATCAAAGGCAAATCTACAGATTGTGCTGTTACTACTCGTCGAGGTCATGTCACCATCCGTGCACCTACACCTAGGCTTCCAGTTCAGTCTAATTATAATCTTGTCGAACATCTAGGGAGAACACCAGCACAGATCTCTATTTTGGACCTTCTACGGTTATCACCTGCACATAGAGTGGTGCTAGAAAAAGCCCTCCAAGAGTCTTCCGTTCCTAACAACATAGCAGTCGCAGATTTCCAAGCTATAGTGGGTAATATTGCTTCGCCTTACAACGTGGTCTTCTCTGAGAAAGACCTCCCCTCCCATGATCCTTGTCACAACGATGCCCTTCATAGTGAAGTTCTCATCCATAAGCGCAAAATCAAACACATACTCATAGATGGTGGTGCTGGTCTTAACATCTGTTCTTTAAAGTTACTAAAGCAATTGGGATACTCTGAGGATCACGTCAACACTGATCATAGTATTACAATCAAGGGGTATGATGATGCAGAATGCCATTCAGAAGGTGTTATTCACTTGCCTATACAACTGGGCCCTATCATGCTTGAAACTAGGTGCCAAGTCCTTGATATTGAGCTGCCTTACAACATTATTCTAGGCCGCCCATGGATCCATGCAATGAAAGCTGTTCCCTCCATGTACCATCAGTCCCTAAAGTTCCCATACAATGGTACGGAGATCACCATCCCAGGAGATCCTAATCCTTTTGAATTTTATCGTGTCTTGCAAGGAAGCTATAAGAATTGCAACCAAGTGCCTAAAAATGACAAAGCCCTTGAATCCCCTCTCTATGTTGATCCTGAAACTCTCACGCAAGCCTCTACAAGTGAATCTACACCCCTCCCCAAAATCACAGTTCGCGTCCGAGAGATAGGCTTTGGCACTTATGATATCTCAGAATCTTGTTGTGTAGGGTGGATGCCTTTATCTCCAAAATCTTACGGCAAACCACCCATTGCCAAAGTAACCAAAAAAGCAGCTATTCCTCCCCCAGGATTCCTAACCCAATTCCAACATGGACGGTTACTAGAAGAGGAAACTATTGAGGACATTTCTTCTTGGCTCTATAAGGAGAAAGAACTAGTCACAATACCAGTCAAGCAATATGGCAATGGCTTAAGAATAGTAAAAAACATGGGCTATAAAGGCAAAGGTGGCCTTGGGAAACTGAATCAAGGCACTATGGAGCACATTGTGGTAACAAAGAAGCTAGACAAGAAAGGATTAGGATTTGGTAAGAAGGTACCACGTGCCTTGGACATCAAGTATATCCTCGACGAGGTAGCTGACACTTTTCCTGCCAATTCGACGTCTACAGAGGATATCATCGATGACTCTTCCCTCCACATGACCAATCTATTCGCAGAATCCTCCATTTTTACACTATCCTCCGTCTCCTTAACTTCCACCACCAGCACCCAGAATGTCACGCTTGTCTACCCTGAACTTATCGATTGGGACCAACAAGGGGCCCCCGTTATAGATATATTTCAGAATGACGAAGCTCTAGCTGAGTTCATGGGACTTCGGGAAGGTATCCCTCTTGGCGATCACAAAGCAGGTTTTGTAATGGAACTAGAGCCTACGGCTTATTTTGGTGAGAATGCCAAATCCTTCAGTCGCAAAAGTGCAAATAAAGAAAGATCTCTAGGTGAAAACCACACTGTGGCACCTCTTGATCATAAAATAGTAAAAACAAAGGACGTATCCAAGGGTGAAAACCCAACTATGGCACCTAAGGATGGAGGATTTGACCTTCCCTTACCATCTAAGTATCAAGAGAAATCAGCTCTCTTAGTGGAAGATTCTATAGAAATAAATCTTGGCACAGAACAAAATCCAAAGACAACATTCCTAGCAGCATCCTTATCTGACACAGAACACAGAAATCTTAACAGCTTCTTCTTGCAACAAACCATCAACTTTGCATGGACCTATGCAGATATGCCAGGGCTAGACCCTAAGCTGGTAGTTCATTATCTCACAGTTGATCCCAAAGTGAAACCAATCAAGCAGAAGTTGAGAAAGATGCACCCTTAGATAGCTCTCTTGGTGAAGGTGGAAATACAAAAGCGGTTAGACGCAAAGTTCATACGACCCATTAACTATTCAGATTGGGTCTCAAACATTGTACCTGTGTCTAAACCTAATGGGTGCATCCGCATGTGTAATGATTTTAGAGATCTCAATAAGGCATGTCCTAAAGATGACTTTCCACTTCCAAACATTGACATTATAGTGGACTTGACAGCAGGTCATGAGATGCTTTCTCTCATGGACAGATTCTCGGGTTATAATCAGATAAGGATAGCTGAAGAAGACCAACATAAAACTACCTTTACTTGTCCTTGGGGCAATTATTGTTGGTGTGTCATGCCATTTGGTCTGAAGAATGCAGGAGCAACCTATCAGAGAGCAATGACAGTGATCTTCCACGATCTGTTTCATCACATCATGGAAGACTATGTTGATGATATATTGGCTAAATCTTCTAGAGCGGATCACATACAGGTCTTAGGACAGATCTTCGACAGGCTTGAAAAATACCAAGTAAGACTTAATCCAAAGAAGTGTGTATTCGGTGTAATATCAGGGAAGCTGTTGGGATACATTGTATCTCGTAGAGGCATCGAAGTAGATCCAGTGAAAGTAAAGGCTATAGTGGAGATGCCTCCACCAAAGAACCTAAAAGCATTAAGGAGCCTCCAAGGAAGGTTGTAGTCCATCAGGCGTTTCATCTCACAGCTAGCAGATAAATGTCAACCCTTTCAACACTTGCTCCGAAAGGATGTCTCATTTCGATGGGACAATAAGTGTCAAGCAGCATTTGATCAACTTAAAGAGTATCTAGCTACACCTCCTGTATTGGTTCCACCAGTTGCGGACAAACCTTTGATCTTATACATCTCCACTACAAACTCGGCCTTAGGGGCCCTGCTAGCGCAGAATGATGCAGGACCTGATCGGCGGAGATGAGTATCGCACTTCCAGATTAGCTGAGCTTGAACTACTAGATGAGAGGCGCCTTGCCGCACTTAATCATCTCCATGTCTATCAAAACTGCCTCCAGCGTAATTACAACAAAAAGATCAAAGAAAGACGGTTTCAAGTTGGTGATCTTGTACTTAAGGAGAATCAGAGAAATCAAGCAGATCGAGAGAAGAAGGGTAAGTTTGAGCCTAACTGGTTAGGTCCCTTCATTGTGACAGCAGCATATGGATCAGGAGCTTATACTTTAGCTACGCCTGACGGCATTCCTCTAGATGAGCCACTTAACAGTGTCCATCTCAAAAAGTTCTATGCCTGATCCTCAGAGTATTCCAAAAAACAAAAAAAAAAAAATCCAAAAAACAATCTATCCTCTGGTGAAAACCTAGCAAACAGGCGCCTTGGATAAGTACCATAGTGAAAACCTAGCAAACAAGCACTATGCGTAGAGTCAATATCCATCGTCTATCGAGTCCTGTCCACTCCTTGTCTAGTTCGCAACATGCCTCATCCATCCACCCATAATAAACCATTGACTTTGTTTACATTTCCATCTCCCTATCTAGTATAGCTTGGAAATTTGTCAATGTCCCTCATCGTCTTCCCATGTCTTGATCTGTGTCTACAATTAGCACTATCTTGTCCTAGGTCATGTCTTTCTGTGTCTTCTTCGGCGGTCACCCCTACAGTTTCCTCTTCCAGAATGGGGGCAACTCTTTCCTTAGCTTCAGTCTAGGATTGGTTCCTTGTTCATGGTTCGCAGCGCATACTTCAATCTTGTCTAATTTCCACAGGTAACACCCTTTAACGGACACAGATTTCCTACGATAAGGATGTTATCTTCTTAATGCTTTTCCCCCTTCATCACATCAACCAGAACTACATATTATCATCTTCTCAGTCTTAAAGTACCTTGATCCCATGGATATGGGTATGTAGGCAGTCTGGAATACGAAGGACGTTTCCAGTACTCAGGTACATAAGATCACCTCTTCTCCGCACTTTTCCCACATCATCACATCTAACCAGAACTACATATTATCATCTTCTCAGTCTTAAAGTACCTTGATCCCATGGATATGGGTATGTAGGCAGTCTGGAATATGAAGGACGTTTCCAGTACTCAGGTACATAAGATCACCTCTTCTCCACACTTTTCCCACATCATCACATCTACCTAGAAATACATATTATCTCTTCTCAATCTTAAGGTACCTTGATCCCATGGATATGGGTATGTAGGCAGTCTGAAATATGGAGGACGTTTCCAGTACTCAGGTACATAAGATCCCCCCTTCCACCTTGATCCGTTTCATCACTCTATCTAAAACTACATATTTATCATGTCCTCTTCCATCGTAAGTGTGCCTTGATCCCGTGGATACAGGGTATGTAGGCAGTATGGAATACGAAGGATGTATCCAGTACTCAGGCACACACGATCCATCTTTCTCCACCCATCCCAATCCATTAGCATTCCATCCTTCTAGTCTTCCGTTGTCAAAATCCATTCGCCTTGACTTGACTAACTCAAGCATCAAGCTAGCGCGTCCTTTCAAAGCAAAAAGTCCTTAACAATCTTGAAGCAAAGAGGCCTACTGCCAGAGTCATCTACTGTCCTGCATACCGATTGCCAACATCAGCTAAGTACCGCTTAACCAAGCCCTAGATCCACAAGCTTGTCTTCTGCAAAGTGTTCCATTGTCAAGACCAACACACGCGTCTCCTGCGACATGTGGCATTTCCTGCAGCAAGACATTGTCTTTTTAGGTAGATAGCACCCTTTAACGGACACAGAGTTCCTATGATAAGGCTGTTATCTTTCCTATCCAATCTATCCTGAGCAACCTCTTTGGCAAGAGAATATGTTGGCTGTATGTTTACTTTGTAAGTCAGTCAATTTTGTGTTATGGTTTATCTTTTGTTCCTTTTTCAATACCTATTCAAGGCTACCTTGATTTATCTATAATCTTGGTATGTTGCGATGCAGTACGGATTGGGGGCATAGTCATTGCTTTTTGTGTGCCGTGTTTGAGGAATGATCTCTAGTATCTTTCTTAACATCATATTTATCTTGTGTGTGTTACGACCTAGCATCTTACATATTAATAGTTCTTCTTGCATTCGCATGTATGGAAGTTTATTTTATGTTCAAGACTATGGCTTATTCACATGTTCCAACAAGGTTATATTATGCCTAAAGGATCTAAGTTCAAACCGTTTGCTTGCAGAGTCAACGTCCACGCACTCGGATATTACTGCACCTTGGTCGTTTATACCTTGGTGGCGAGCTATCCACGTGCTATAACAAAATAAGGATTGCTCTTTATATACAAATGCGAAGCCATTGCAACAAGCTCACCTTTCATCCATTTCCACAAACCCTTATATCGCTTTCATTGCAGTAATCGATCAATAGTCTCTGTCTCCATCTCCTCCTGTTCTCCTCTCTGGTGCATATCTGCAAAACCCACATGTCAGATATCACTAGTCATCATATCTATATCATCATATATCTCTATCATCATACATCTATAAGCATCATATAAGCCACATATGTCATCACATGAATCCATAATCGTACATACCTATCATCACATCCATGACATCAAGGAATGCATACACAAAAGCATGAACAGCTGTGAGTCGAACAGATCATCATATATATATCATGTAATGGCCATCATAATACAAAGTGTCTGTGTCTACATCAATAATACAAAATATGTATACATCCAAATATACACCTGTGATAGGTGAAAGTCAGGTGTAGCAGATCAGACATAGTCATGAAACCCTAACCCTACCATCATCAAGGAATCTAATCTAAATGAAATCAAAGAACAATGCAATTCAAGCATAACATCACCTAGACCGTGCGATTCCTTGTTTGAGGGATGTGGACTGCTTCTTCAACAATGAACAATTGCAATGCTGAAAGCTGCCATGATGGAAGATGAAAGCTCGGTTGGATAATTAGATGCTCAAGATGCTCAAGATGATAATGTAGGTGCTATATGATTGCTGGATCCCCCCCCTCATATGGAATGAGAGGGTGTTTATATAGGACTCAACCAAGATCAATCAACGGTGGAGATTCAGAGGCTATGTGAATGGCTAGGATTGAAAGATACTAAATTTAGGTTCCATTAGTTGTGCATGTGAAGGATATGAGTGAAAGTTGTCTTACAACACATGATTGACTGGACAAATGTTGGAATGTGATAAAAGATGAGGAGTTAATTCAAATAAAATATTTGAATTAGTTGGGATATGAGTTGGATATTAATTAAATAAATAAAATTTATTTAATTAATAGGATAAATGAATAAAATGGGATAAGATATGATGTGGAAATTAATTAAATAAATAAAATTTATTTAATTAATTGGGATGAGGATAGGATATGATTGGGATATGATGTGGAATTAATTAAATAAATAAAATTTATTTAATTAATTGGCTAAGTAGGATGAGAATGGGATTTTAATTAAATAAATAAAATTTATTTAATTAATTGGCTTAATGAATAATGATTTAACAAGGTGTTGCTAGACATGGACAAATTTGGGTGTCTACATTTTGCCCCTCTTTGATACAATGTTCGATAGAACGTTGTGTCAAAGAAGATATGATATGCGTTCGATAAACAAGTTATGCCCTAGTGTAACTGGCAGGTGATGCCCCCTCGAGAGGGAAGCCAGGCTAACCAGGAAGGGCTGGGTTGGCTCTCGATAGAAGAAAAAGGCTAAAAAGAAGGCTGACACGAAGAAAATGGAAATGAGTGATCTTGGCTGAGTATGATGGAATGAATAGATAGAATGAATAGATAGGATGATGATGGGCAGCTTTCAAATAATTGCTCAGAATGAAAAGAAATGCAATCCTTATGTTTGATATAGCATATGGATGTTATGCACCAGGGTATAAGAGACCAAGGTGTCGAGATATCCAATGCGCAACTAGCGTGTTACAATCTTGTCTGAACGCATGAGGTCAAGATGTTGAGCCAACATGCACAAGATATGAATAACAGCTAGTGTTGGACTTTGACACTACAAGCAATGGTGTGAGCTTATCTCCACTACACATAATGATAGCTTGCTAGTTATATGTATGGAGTTAGTCTTAACATAGAATAGTCTCAAATGCATAAGAGACTGTTTAGCTCTCAGATGCTAGAGATATTGATATGTAAGATGCTAATCCCAACACGTACAAGATACCAATACGCATAGGAAGAAAATAAGATCAGCCCGCAAATGCAAGATAAAATGATAACACACACAAGCAAGCAAGCAAGCATGCACAAATGATACAAAAATAAACAAGGTATTGCCCCTGTCAAGCTGTAAACCAATGATTGATTGCTGATTGTTGATGATAGTTGAGAGTGTTGTCATTGCGGGGAAAGCTATATCCCTAGATCAACACAAGGTTGTTTGTTAAGTTGGTTGGCTAGTTGGCTAATTGATTGGGCTTACAACAAGGCTAGGATCAAGACCATTGATTGCAATTGGATAACTTGGCTTGATTGATTAACTTGATTGGTATGGATTAAAGATTGACTTGCACTTGGATCATTGCTTGGAATGATGTGAAGATGATGAAATGATGGATGAAGATTGATGAAAATGTTGATGATTGATGATATGTGGTGGATTTGGTTTGATGAATGTTGAAGTGGATTGTTTTGGATTGATGATGATTGGTTTTATTGCTTGGATTTTGTCGTTGGATATTTGATTTTTTGGATTTTTTGACATATTTTGATTTTTTTTGTATTTTTGAGATTTTTTTTTTTTTTTTAATTTTTGGGATGTTTTGATTTTTTTTTGTTTTTTTGAATGTTTTGGAACATCAATGGATTTACAATTTGGGTAGCCTTTGTGCTTGATACCAATGACAAGGGAAAACCAAGTCTAGGTGCAAGGGTGGATGTAAGATGGATGGATAAAAGGATGGGCTCATAGTAAATGGGATAGAGGACTCATGATAGATGGATAGATAAGAGGATAGGCCATATAAAGTATGTATGCATGCCTCATGATAAAGGAATAGGTAGGCTATAGTGGAAAGCTCATGATAAATAAATAGGGATAAGCTATAAGACGGAAAGCTCATGATAAGGATACACCATAGTGGATGGATCATAAGGGAGCTAGGATGTGATCTTCAAAGGCTATGTTGCATAGGAAGAACTTGTCCCATTCTAGGTGGTAATGCTTAGGATTTTACATGACAAAGCTCATGACCAAGGGATGACATGATGGATTGGTTTGAATGGGATGGAAGGTTCATAGATAGGACTTGGTTTGGAAAGGAGGTATGTCAAGAAATATCCAAACATGTTTCAACTTTTTTCCCCTATGTTTTTATCAAAATCAAAAGGTGGGAGGATGGATAAATGGGCTCAATACGATAGGCATGTTTATGTAATGGCCAAGGATGGAAGGATGGTATGGTAATGGTAGGATAGGATAGGATGGAAAATGATATAATGGGATAGATAGTTTGGAAATGGATAGGTTGGATGAGACAATGTGCCCCCAAGTGTAAGTGACATAGAAGATCAACCTACACATGATGCCTGTTTGCTAGGTTTTCATCATGGTACTTATCCAAGGCGCCTGTTTACCAGGTTTTCACCATTGGATGAAGGGATTTCTCTTTACTATTTTGATTTTTTTTTTCTTTTTTTTTCTTTTTTTTTTTTTAGATGGGTTGACAATTACACATGGTGCCTGTTTGCCAGGTTTTCACCATGGTAATGGATAGGAGGGACTCAAGTGTTTAGTGCTATGAAGGTTGGTAGTCCCGTTGGAGATTGAGGATGTCTTCGCATGGACCATGTCATGAGTCTCATAGATGTTGATAAGGGTTTGCATGGATAGGAGATGGAGTAGGTAGATAGTGGATGATGAAATGTTCATGCAAGGATAGATGGATGGGGATAGTGGATTAGGATGTGGATTATGGTAGGGTAGGCTAGTGGCTTATGGTGTGGATTTATATAGGCTTATGGAATGAAGATGGATAAAAGGTTTATGCCAAAGCATGGACCATAGGGATAGCATGGGGGAGATATGTAAGATAATGGATGGAGGTTGGGTAGATGGAGGTATGTGGAGGTCCTGCAGAGTGGTAGGGAACCATGACCAACGATTGCACAGACCGTGATAAACATTGAAGCTTTTGATTGGATGGTGGTGTAGGAAGCAATGGGGTTGTTTTCTTAGGAGATGGTTGATGAAGTGATTTAGGAACCCACATAGATTTAGCATTATTAGTGCTTTTGCTTTGCTTGTGGGATTTTTGAAGGGAACGGAAGTTTTGGATGGAAGTAGGCTTTTGGATGGAGATAGGTGATTGGGATTCTTGAGATGTGGACGAGGATGCCTCATTTGACTTGCTAGCTATTTGTTTAGGAACCCAAACCATTTTGCTTTTGGGCTTTGCTTTTGGAGGTATGGGCTTGGATAGCTTTGTGAATGTACTTTGCTTTGATTTTGATTCTTTATGTCCTAAGGTATGAAGACCTTTAGGATATTTGTTGATAGGATTTTTATCTTTATAGGTAGAGGCCTCAAAATTTTTGCTTTTGAATCCCATAGGGTGGGTGGAGTGGATGGAATGATTGGAAGCTTTATGCTTAGACGATGTGTGCTTTTGTTGGCCATGATTAGGGATGTAAGGATGCTTATGAATGATAGGTATGTTAGGTGTTGGAAGCAATGGTGGCAAGGTGGATGGAGGGATATTTGGAGTTGGTAAAAGTGGAGGCAAAGTGGATGGCGGAAGATGTACGGTCACATGCTTTTGACATTTATAGGATGATGGAGGTGGAATGGAAACACATGTTTTGGGTAGATGATGGGGGGTGTGATGGAAAGTGGTAGGTTTAGGATGCATGAAAGGATTACCAACATCTTGGCCTTGTTTACCTTGGGGTGTGTATCCAAGGCCATATGAGCATGGAGGGATTTTGACATGGTTTGGCTCCAAAATACCTTGTTCATAAAGGCCTAGACCTTTGCCTTGGTAGTTCATGTTTTGGAGTATGCGATGGACAATGGGACTAGGTGTGCTATGAACATTAGACTTGAGCTCATTATTGGATGAAGAAGGTGAAGTGGATAAAGGTCGTTGTTGTCCTAAGGAAGAACATTCATGGACAAAGGTGGTAAAACCAATAGAACATGCTGGTGGACTTGAAATGGGATCGATGGTAGATGTGGAGGGAGGATCATTAGCATTGTGTTCACTAAGATCCAAGTTATTTGTTTGATCTTCTATACTTGTGTGTTCTTGAGAGGCACATGTCTCATTATGACAAGTGGATGCTTGCTCATTATGGATAGGGCTAGATGGAGGATGACTATGAGCAATTTGGATGTCTTGCTCATGGATGGTTATGGGATTATGGATAGGATCAAGGTACTTTTTAATAGGTTCTTCATCATAGATATCATCTTGATCATGAGATAGATAAAGTTTTGCCAAATGGATCATCATGGTTTTCATGATCTTAGCTAGAACCTTGATCATAACTATGAGCAAAAGTAGGATTAAGTGGGCTATAAAAGGGATAAATTTGCTCATGAATGAGGTCATGGTGATGGCTAATAGCTTGAGGGCAACCCATAAGTAGGTCATGGATAGGTGGAACTTAGAGGTGCTTTGATCTTGATTAAGATTAAGGTTCAATATTTCCACATGTTTAAGATTATGCTCTTGACATACCTCTTGACTTTGGATGGAAGTGGAAGGTTCTTGAGTGGACTTGATAGGCTCTTGACTTAGGCTTGTGGTTGGAGACTCTTGAATAGACTTGTTGGCTTGTAGATCACATGATGGGCTTAAAGGGCTAGGCATGTTAATGGAAGGCTCTTGAGAGGTTCAAGGATATGTGAACCACATGATGAGATTATAGGATTGGACATGACCTTTGGAAGTTCTTTGGTAGGCTCATGAATGGGTGTTTGACATGGAGGTAGTTTATTCCTAGCTAGTAGCCAATGGATCACATCCTTCACAAGGGTATGTGTAGATGGGCAATATAATGGATGAGCAATAATAGAGGATGATGTTGTAAGCGTAGGACTAGGATTTTGATTGGATGGAAGGATAATGGAGTTTGATGGATTAAGATGTGGACTAGATGGGTGTGACACATGGGATTGGGATGATGTGGCATGATTTCTTATTGTATGTTGATACACCTTGTAAACAATTGGGACAAATATTGGGCATTGATTTGTATTATGGCCTTTGGTCCTATGGTATGCACAATAATCATGTTCATCATATGGACTTTCTTCACATAGTTTGACTTCAGGAAGTTCAATGAGTTTTTGTCCAAGCATTCTTTGTAAAACTATCTCAGCCGCATCCTTTGGTGAAGGATTAGAATGACATGGTGATGAAGGTAATGGAGGGCTTGCGGGTTTGGAAGGTAGATGGACCAATGGACTAGGGGTAGGATCACATGGTGGTCTTATGATAGGGCTAGTTGGCTCATGTGTTAGCATGTGATTGGGTGGTGGTGGCCACTCTAGATTGGTATCTCCCTTGTCAAAAGTAATTAAGTCTTGCATAGGATAACTTGGACTCATTTGATTTATGTACAAGGGACATCTTAGACTTGCATGTGCTTCTTGTTGGAAAGGTGGACTTAGGTCTATCAATGGTGCTTGGTGGTCTTGTTGAAAAGGTGTTCTTGGACTTGCTTGATTTATGTACAAGGGACCATTGGGACTTGGATGTTGTTCTTGTGATATCACTTGATTGCCTTGTGGATGGGCTTGGTAGTGCATTGGAATGTCAGCATGAGGGATTGAATAAGCTTGAGGTGGATATTCATAGGTTGATGTGGCATTGACTTGGTGGATAGGTGGATTAAGTTGATACGAAGTGGATGGATATGACATGTGGCTATGAAGTGGATTAGGTTGGTATGGAGTGGCTAAGGATTGTTGTACTTGTCGAGCTTGACTAGTGGCTAAAAGGTGTTGGACTTGGGCTATGGAGTGTTGTAGTTGAGGTGATTGGCTTGCATGGGGTTGAGCTCTTTGGATGAAGAATTGTAATATTTCAATGGCATCTTAGTTTAGGGGTTGTGATCCTTGATAAAGATTTTGGAGGAATCTTTGGAATTTGATTTATAGGTCTTCTAGTGTAGACATGTTGTCACCAAGTGTTTGTCTTAAGTCCTTTTAACAAGTGCTTGCTTAGGGATTTGGATGATGATGTGGATTGTTTGGATGACTTGGTTATGTTTGGGATGAAAGTGATTGGGTTTGAATGTTATTGGAAGAATGTGTAGGATGACTTGTCTTTATGTGTTTGGTGTTTAGAGCTTGATGTGGCAATATTCAAACAAATGATTATGCATATACACACATGAATCACTCACGCAAGACACATAAGCAAGTTTTAGTTTGGAAGAATGTGATGATGGTTAAGCAAGCACGTGAAGACACTTCAACAAGTCCTAGTCAAGGCAAGGCCACTATCACAAGGAGGTTCTAGTGAAAATCCGGGGGACCGGCACCCCACGAGCATCCAGCAAGCCACTTAAGACTTTAACTAACCCTACTAGGAGTTTTAATATACACAATGGTACACCTCCTTTCGAGTTAGCACTGTATGGTGAGCGCTAATACCGGTTAGACTTGGCTTTCGCCTTATCCTCTAATTTTTATAGCGGACCGAATGAAAGTACCGCTTGAGGTCGTTCCCTTGGGGTGGATACCAAGGCAGGCCTCTCTAAGGCTAAACAAAAGCAACACAAGTAAATGTTTTTGATCTCCAAGTTCGTGTTGGGACGCGAGGAGAGAGCATACACATTTACTTGGTCACACTCGCATGGGGTTCATTAACCTAAGAAATTCCATGTGTGGAAGACAATGCAAGCACTTGTTTGTTTTAAAACTCCAAATCCAAATGTGATAAAAGACAATGGTTCGTTTTAGCCCAATGTTTTGATGTGAATTTGCAAACAATTGTTCGTTTTATGCCCAAAATCCAAATGTGTTTGCAAACAATGATTAGAAGATGAAAGAGATGAAAGATTAGAATGAGTGCACCTGATACAATCACTCTCCAATTTGCTATAGATGTTGATTCCAATGCTGCTCCAGCTCCTTAGATGCCCTTACAAGTCACCAATTCCAAAAAGAAACAAGTAAACTTGCAAAGAAGATGATTACATGAAAAAGATGAAATCTGAAAATTCTGATGAAAATGATTTGATATAGAAAAATAGATTGCATAAACAGAAAGTTCAGGAGATTCTAAGCAATTTGAAAAAAAGTTTCGCTGAAAAACGATCAAAATTGCTCAAGTTATGCTCAAATGAAGTTTGCAATGAACCTAAACTTTGACTGATAAAAAAGCCTAAAAAACAGTACAGTCACCTGATAAAAGTGGTACAGTTGTGAAGCTTGTCCTCCCAGCTTTCCAACAAGTCCTTGTTTGTGTGATTTGGTCTCTGTATGTGAAAGTTATGATAGAAATACCAAGATGCACAATGACAGCAAGTAGAAGCAAGTTACAGTTGCCAGATGGGATTCACTGTTGAACATATGTGATCTATATTTGCAATAGGCGAGACCCTGTAGATCATATGCGACAAGAAAAATATCGGACGCGGCCCTTGTAAGCTTGTAAGCGATGCGGATATACCAGAAGCGACCAACTGCGGGCTGAAAGCGATTTGTATCTGCAAAAAATAGCCGAAACACAAAACCCTAGGCGAGCACTGTCAGTTCAGTAGTGATGGGTATCGGTTTAAAAGCAACTGTTGTAGGTTCTTAAGCGATGGGTTATAGCCGTAAGCGATCGTCTGAGGGTTAAAAGCGACCCGTATCTGCAAAAAGCAGTCAAAACACAGAAACCCTAGTCTACACAGGCGATCCATTTGAATTCAAAAGCGATGCATATCAGGTCAAAAGCGGGCACTGTCAGTCCATAAGCGACACACATAACATCAAAAGCGATGACTGTTATTTTAAAAGTGATCCGAATTAATCAGAAGCGATCACTGTTAGGCCATAAGCGATTAATTCAGTTGAAAACCCCATAGCGAACAGCGAAAACAACAGGCAGGTTTTGTTAATACAAAAGCGATCCAAATCATACCTGAGGCGATCACTGTCAGTTTAAAGGCGATCCCGAAAATGATAGATGTGGCTGATTCCGGTGTAAAAGCGACGTGGATATGCAGAAAGTGGTGGATTTTTGCTCATAAGCGATGCAAAAATGGATGGAAGTGACAAGTAATAGCTTATATGCGACCAACAACAGACCAAAAGCGATGCATAATAGCCCAAAAGCGACCTGGAGAGTTTCAGGAGACAAAATGCAAATGTTAACCATAAGCGACCAATTTTACCATATGCGGGCTCTTTTTGTTCAAAAGCGAGCACTGTTTGCTTAAAAGCGAGCTAGATTTGACCATAAGCTACTGCTGTTTGCCCAAAGGCGAGCTGATTTAGCCCAGGCGACTGCTGTTTGATCATAAGCGACCTGAATTACCAGAAGCACATTGTTGCAGTCCGGTTGTTGTTTTCTTCACCAAACGCTCCATTTTTCATCAAATTTAGGCAAATTTGTACTCAAAGTTTATGGAAACGGCATCCCAGACGTAATGGTGAGGTTAGATTTGGGCTAAGAGATCATCTACATACATTTTTAGCTAAATCTTTGCAAACTAAGGTTAGAAAAATACAAATTTTTGCTACAAAAGCTTGCAAAAATGAAAGATTGGCACTCCAAGAGATCTAAACTTCATAAAAACAACTCAAACAAGAGAGGTTAATCAAGGACGTGAGTCCCACCGGGCGTGCCAAAAATGTGATAGGTGAAAGTCAGGTGTAGCAGATCAGACATAGTCATGAAACCCTAACCCTACCATCATCAAGGAATCTAATCTAAATGAAATCAAAGAACAATGCAATTCAAGCATAACATCACCTAGACCGTGCGATTCCTTGTTTGAGGGATGTGGACTGCTTCTTCAACAATGAACAATTGCAATGCTGAAAGCTGCCATGATGGAAGATGAAAGCTCGGTTGGATAATCAGATGCTCAAGATGCTCAAGATGATAATGTAGGTGCTATATGATTGCTGGATCCCCCCCCTCATATGGAATGAGAGGGTGTTTATATAGGACTCAACCAAGATCAATCAACGGTGGAGATTCAGAGGCTATGTGAATGGCTAGGATTGAAAGATACTAAATTTAGGTTCCATTAGTTGTGCATGTGAAGGATATGAGTGAAAGTTGTCTTACAACACATGATTGACTGGACAAGTGTTGGAATGTGATAAAAGATGAGGAGTTAATTCAAATAAAATATTTGAATTAGTTGGGATATGAGTTGGATATTAATTAAATAAATAAAATTTATTTAATTAATAGGATAAATGAATAAAATGGGATAAGATATGATGTGGAAATTAATTAAATAAATAAAATTTATTTAATTAATTGGGATGAGGATAGGATATGATTGGGATATGATGTGGAATTAATTAAATAAATAAAATTTATTTAATTAATTGGCTAAGTAGGATGAGAATGGGATTTTAATTAAATAAATAAAATTTATTTAATTAATTGGCTTAATGAATAATGATTTAACAAGGTGTTGCTAGACATGGACAAATTTGGGTGTCTACAACACCAATATAGTACATCAAGGCTATCAAGAGCCCTCAAAATATACATCAGAATGCACGCAGGCATCTGTCCAAAATGATACAATATGATACAATACAAATGAAGGTGCCCTAGTGGGTGGAGCTACCCTCCTGCTGTGGCCCCTGGCCTCCCCCTGTGCTCGGTGGAGGTCCCCTTGATGGTCCTCCTCCCCCTGGCGATAAGAGTGGTCCTCTAACTAAGGACACTGACTGCCCTATCCTCCGGGATCCTGATGCCCCTGACCTGCTCCTGTCTCTATAGCTCGGTGCCTGCTGAGCTGCTGGCACCGCACCCACATACAAGCCCCTGTAGTACTCTACCTCCCTGCCAGCAGATACTAGCTCGCCCTGCACTCAGACGAGCTCACTATATAAGGTCCTCTGGTCTGCACCCAGTGCGCGGCATGCCTCCTCTCTCTCCTACCTCACTCTAAATAGTGTGGCCTCTGCTATCAACCGTAGCTGCACCTCTGCGTCTCTCTCTCTCCTAGCCTGTGCTAGCTCATCTGCGTCTGCTGCTGATGCGGCTGGCGGCTGCACCTGTACCTGTGCCTGTGCCTGTATCTGGGCCTGCAGCTGTCTGTATGCCTGCACCTGTGCCTGTAGCTGCGACTGTACCTGTGCCAGGGCTGTCTGTGCTGCTGAGGCTACCTGTGTCTGTGCCTGGACTATGGCCTCTGCCTACCTCGCATCTGCCTGTGCTGCATCCCTGTCTCTCCTAAGTCATGCCATCTGAAGCTCTAAGCGAGTCCTCTGGGCTATCTCCTCCTGCAGCAGTCACTCTGCTCTCTGTAAATCAGTCTCTACGACTGGGCCCACTGCCTCTGCCATCTCCACATCTACCTGCTGGCCACTACCCTCTCCACCTGCCTGCTGGCCCGCTGCCTACTGCATGGCTGCCCTAGCCTGCCGCCTCATCCTCGCCTCCCCTCCAAGGACCAATACCTCTCCCACTGCCCCTGCTACACCTGGTGTAGTCAGTCTCATCAGCTTGTGTGTCTGCCAGTACTGATCATACTCTGGCAGTGTCCCTGGGTCAGCTAGCCCAGAGTCCCAATCCCATCTCATGGGGATAAGTCCCCGTACCTATGTAAATGTTGTCACCACTGGGATCTCAGCATCCCAGTCTCCAACCTCCCTCCATGTCCTGGCATGAGTGGCCTCCCCCACGGGTAGTCCTTGCGGCAATCCAAACTGCCTGCGAACTCGCTCTGGAAGGTATCTCTCTATCATATATGTCTGTCTACCGAACAGATAGCGAGCCTGTCTACAGTACATGAGCCGCTCATGCTCATCTGCCCACTCCTCACATAGTAACCAGGGCCTCCATATAAATAGGTTCATCTCATCTATCTACCGCCTCCAGTAGCTAACAGACCCCATCCTCCGATGTGTCATCACCCTGTCATAAAAAAATGCATATGGCTCACCTTTGTCTCGGTGGCACTGTGCCATGGGTTGGATAATTGGAATGTGCTCCCACGCCCATACCTGTAGTAGAGTCACCCCTGCTAAGAGGCTCCCACCTCTCCTATAAACACAATGGTGCATATCATGGTATAGCTATCCTAGCACGCAGGGTCCCCACGCATACTGTCTGCCATGGGTGAACATCCTTGATAGCACTGTACCCCAGCCAACTGATAGTCCTCTAGATCTCTTGTCCGGGCATAGGAAGCCACCAATCAATGATGCAACGATCCATCTGATCCTATTGCAGAGTCTCAGGATGTTTGCCCATCAGATCTCTCCGTCCTCTATCCATAGGTCATCTGTGCAGAAGACCTCCTCCAAGCCTGCCTCGCCCCGTGCTGGGTCAAAGTCCATGATCTCTCCATCTATCCGGATCCTCAGGATGTGGTATACATCCTCCAGTGTCACTGTAGCCTCCCCCGTCGGAAAGTGGAATGACGAGGTCTCGCTGTGATACCTCTCCACGACTGCTGTCACTAGGGCGAGATTCACCCTAATGTGTGTCAAATGTACCACATGCCATAGTCCTGCATGCTCCAGGAAGGCATCCTCCTCCCATGTCAGCTGTACAACCTCATGGGCGATCGCGTGATGTTGCTCTCGTGACATCAGTGGTGGCAAAATCCTCTGCATCCATAACAAATCACTTGTCAGTTTCTTTCCCAAATCCCTCAAAACCTATCTACCATCAGTCCCTAAAACCCCCAACTTTACCTTTCCTCTTTGGCAGCCTAACTTTTCTATTGCACCCTAACTTTTCTTCTATTCAAACTAAAAGCGCTTTGTTTTATACAAAAGCACTATCCCTCTCTACCAATAGCGCCATACTATTCATCCAGACGCGCTGTGGTTTTTAAAACCACATGCGCCTTGTTTTTCCAGAAGCGCCACTCTGTCCTACCAACTGCGCCACTCTGTCCTACCAGACGTGACGCGCTTTTTTCCACCTTCCCACCACTTGCGCTAACCTGCTTTGCCAAGTGCGCTGCACTACTTAACCAAGTGCGCTGCGGGATTTCCCAAATGCGCTGCGGTGCGAGCACTTTACACCAAAAGTGACACAATTTTTCCATTAGCGCTGCAGGTGACTACCAGCCGCGCTACAGTGCGCCAAAAGCGCTGCAACCCTACACCATACGCGCTGCGGCTTCCTAAAGCGCCTTTGGCTGACTTGGCTAACCCTACCTAAACCTAGCCCTAAACGACCCTAAACGACAAATGCAAAGGGGGTTTTCGATCACTTACCGCTGCCGGAGCTCCTGCTGGCCGCCGGTAGGTCCGCACCAGCTCCGCCCGATGACTGTGCACTAGAATCGGCATCTCTCCTCGCTGGCTGCTCCACTCTCTCCAACTAGGTTTGAATTCTCTCCTCTCTAAATTTAGAATCTCCAAGGGTGCAAATGAGGATTGTGGTCCCCATGGGACCTATTTATAGTGTTCCCCCCTCTTAGTTTTTCTTTCCCACCCCTTCTTCTACTTTTTCTTCTTCTTGGTCGCATCCTCTTCTGGTCGAGCATCAACCCCTTTCCTCTATCGCTTCCCTGTCTTCCCGCTCGAGGGGGCATACCCTAGGGCAACTACTTACACTGGGGCATTAAAAATAAATAAATTTATCATGTATTCAATTATCGATTTCTTTGACGCAATGCTACATGCTGCATTGCATCAAAGAGGGGCAAAATGTAGACACCCTAAAATGACCAAGTCATTGCATCACTTGCATTTCGTCATTTCTTCCTAATCACCTGCATTTCAACGTTAATTAAATAATCTAATTATTTAATTAATTTCATCAACTTCTTCTAAATCATATACTTTCAACATTAATTAAATAAATTCTCTTTATTTAATTAATTAAATTAAACTCCTCTATATTCTTCCACAATTAAATAATTTTAATTATTTAATTAGATCATTATCCTCTCTCCAAAAATTCAAGTCCACATTAATTAAATTAATTATTTAATTAATTCAACAAATTTCCTCTTATCTAAAATTAAATAATTCTTAAATTATTTAATTAAATCAAAATCATTCTTCTAAAATCATGCACAAACAATTAAATAAATTTATTTATTTAATTTGCTTTCAAATCTTCTAAATTAAATAATTCCAATTATTTAATTACTTCTTCCAAAATATCTTCTCTAAATTTAAATAAATCAATTATTTATTTAAATTGCTTTTTCTTCTAAATTTGAGTTATCTCTAATATAACTCAAGCTTTCTTGCTCATCAATTAAATATTTCTATATTTAATAAAGCAAAATATCTTCTTGTCTCATGCAAATTCCTTCTTCTTGTTTTAAATCACTTAACTGATTGCTTTACTCTTTTAATTGATTTATCTCTTCAGTTAACTCATTCTTCTATTCTTGGTAACTCCTCTCATGCAAAAGCAAGCAAGACACATGTCTTCTTCTCATTCCTTGCACGTTCCTCAACTATTCTCCTCCGTTGATTCTTCTGAATTATCTAGACCGTTGATTGATCTTCCTTGAAATCTATATAAACCCCCCTCATCTCCTTCATTAGCTCTCTCTCTTCGATCGTATTCTCAAGCATACTTAACAGAGCTTTGAGTATACAAAACGCGTCGATTGAGCACTATCACGATCTTTTGACATTGATCTCTTGAGCACACTACTTGCTTGTTGCAGCTATGGCTTCGCAACTTCATTGAGCAATCCACATTCAAATCCAAAGGAAACAATACAGATTTCGGTAAAAGTCTTTATTTCATTGATTATTTGTCATGGCTTTTATTTAAATTTATTTTATTTATGTTATTGGGTTCTTTGATTTTATTTAGTTTAGATTTAATCAATTTTTCCTCATACACAGAAAGTAAATAGTAGTTCAAATGTTCTTCTGTAGCTCTTTTCCTTGTCAATACCCCTTTGCTTGTGTCACTAATAATATAATCTTCAGAATGATTAATCCTTACATACCTGGGAGTCTTAATGGCACTTTTTGGAGCCTTCTCTTCTTCAAATTGATTATCTTCTTGTTCAAAATTTTGTTCATTTATCTATAACAGTAGGTTCATCTGATTCATAGCCACTCAGATATGATATTCTTTCCCTTTCTTCATCAACCTTCACATTAGCACTCTCAATGATCTTTCTCAATCTCTTATTATAGCACCAGTAGGCCTTACTCTTAGTAGAATATCCAAGAAAAATTCCTTCATCACACCTAGCATCAAACTTGCCTAACTCTTCTTCTCTTCTAATATAACATTTGCTTCCAAAAACTTTGAAATATTTCATTGTAGGAACTCTTCCATACCACAATTCATAAGGATTTTTAGTACCATTACTTTTGACATGAACTCTGTTTTGAATGTAGATAGTAGTATGTGTGGCTTCTCTCCAATACACTTCTAGTAGGTTGGCCTCCTTCATCATTGACCTAGCAGCCTCTTGAACTATCCTATTCTTTCTTTCAATAAATCCATTCTGCTCAGGAGTCCTAGGAGAAAACAACTATCTCTTTATCCCATGTTCTTCACAGAAAATATTGAATTCATTTGATGTAAACTCACCTCCTCTATCAGACCTTAAGAATTTGATCCTCAATTCTATCTCATTCTCAACCATCGCCTTGAAAGATTTGAACTTGTCTAGGGCTTCTGATTTATCTTTTAGAAAAGTAACCCAAGTCATTCTAGAATAATCATCAATAAGAAACATAAAGTACCTGTCTCCTTAAAAACTTCTTTTTCTTGTAGGACCACACAAATCTGTATGCACAAGCTCAAGCAATCTAGCAGAAAATTGTTCTTTACTCTTGAAACTTGTCCTTGTCTATTTCCCCAATTGACATTCCTTGCAAATAGTATTAGCGGGCTTCACAAGCTTAGGCAAATCTCTCACAACTTGTACTGAACTTATCTTCACCAAGTTGTCAAAATTGATATGACACATCCTTCTATGCCATAACCAACTCTCATATATCTGGGCCAACAAACAACAATCCTTAGTTCCTCTCAAATGATAAACATTACCTCTAATATTCTTACAAGTAGCAATCACTGTTCCAGTGCTTTCCATGATCTTGTATCAATTATCCTTGAATCTAAGATCATACCCTTTGTCACACATATGATCAACACTTAAAAGATTATATTGTGAACCCTTCACCTAGAGAACATCATTTGTATTATTCTTTCCATTAAAAGAAATAGATCATCTTCCACAAATCTTACCAGTTGCATCATCTTTAAACCTAACCAATCCTCCATCATACTTTTCTAAACTCACAGACTTAATTCTATCACCATTCATGTGATGTGAACATCCACTGTCAATAATCCATTCATCGTTATCTTTCTCAACTTGGTAGACAAACAAAGCACTCTCTTCCACTATTTTTTCTTCCTTCACACAGCTAGTAGGATTAGTAGACACAGGTTCTTCCTTAATAGAAATAAACAATCATTTGTTTGCACTAGTATCATCAGAATCATCATCCGTACCATCATCATCAAAATCTCTAACATAATAGCATTTCTTTATTATCCTAGGTCTATTTTCAAATTTCTTCTTGGCTTTCTCAATTCTCTCTAGACATCTGGATGCATAGTGACCAATCTCACCACAAGTAAAGCATTTGAATGGTAATTTACCTTTGAACTTACCAATACCTCTTTACATTCTATCCACAAAGTTGGCTTCAATCTCATCAAGGTCATCATCTAATTCCACAGCATACTTCTTAGATCTTGAGATCTTCTCTGAAGTACTGGCTTTAAAAGAAGTCTCAGTCTTCGGCAAAGCATCACCGAACTCTCTCATCTCAAATATAGTAAACTTTCAAAGCAACTGATCCTTTGTAATCTTGTTCACACTCATAAGTTCTTCAATTGTAGACACTTTGTGACTATAGGATTTAGGCAATAACCTAAGAAACTTCTGCACAACATCATCTTCATCAATAGTTCCTCCAAGACCTTTGATTACATTGACAATTTCATCAACTCTTTGCATGTAGATTGTTATGTTCTTATCTTTAGGGCTTCATTCTTCGCCTTCAGGTTTTGTAATTTAGCACTCTTTATATAATCATCTCCTTCATACAAATTTTTCAACTTATCCTAGATCGCATGAGCAATTTCCAGATCCATGACTTTTACTAACTCAGTATTAGATAAGGCATTTAATAGAGCATCTCTAGTTTTTCCATTTAACTCATACTATTTGACTTCATCTTCAGATGATGGACCATTTTGAGGAATAGTATACTTTGTATCTGCCATCTTCCAAACACTTTAACCCAGATAAATGACATGACTTTTCATCCATACCTTCCAAAGAGCATAATTTTTTCCATCAAACTACAAAGACTCCTTCTTATGCACCATCGCAGATCTACCTCAATTTGTTAGGCTTTCTTCCAAGGAACCCTCACTCTGATACCAATTGTTGAAATGCACAAGACAACTAAGAGGTGGGTGAATCAATTGTAACCAAAACTTAACTTCTTTCAAACATCAACACATCAACCACTTAATCACTATTATTATGATTTAACCATAAAAGAATGAAATCAGAAACTTAAACACTTTCACACATGAGACACCAATTTTTTTACATGGAAAACCTAATGAGGGAAAAACCATGGCGAGGATTAACTCACAGTATAAATGATATATCAAAATTTACAACAAGGCTCACTGCCTTAGGACTCATTGCCTAGAATGCTCACTGCAAAAGAAGGGACTCACTACCTAGAGAAGAGGCTCACTACCAGAAGGGATCACTGCCTAAAGTTGGTGAACTGAGATAGTAGCATCTACACCATGCCAAGGTTCAGTTCCATTGAAGCACAATAAAACTCCTCTGCTCTATTTTTCTTTTACACTTCACACTCATCTTCTCATATTTACAACATCATACTTTATTTACGACTTCATTACATGTATTTATACAATTCATCAACCTTGGAATGTACATCAAGGTTGGCATTACAATCACCAACCATTGGAACAATCTCCAAGGTTGGCATTCATGCATATATTAGAATAGGTCTGGACCTAAACAGATTTGTGAAGGAAAGAATGAATGTGGACCATACCATGCCTTAGCTAGGACTCAAATGCAATCTCCCACTCAATAACATGCTATCACAAACTCCAAATCATAATTGCAAGTAGTGAAAACAACCAGGTTAGCCAAAACTGGTGTTAACACTAAGACCTTTAGGAACATGCTTCATCCATGATCCGAATTATACTTTGTGGACCAATCAAAAAGTAGGAACACAATCTAGAGACATCAACAAGCACATAACAATAACCAAGAACTTCTACACAACACCCAAACATTCTATCTAGAAGATTCTTCAAACTAGGGCACTTAAACATTACTATTAACCACTGTCATAAAGAAAAGATCACTTGTAAAGCACCAAATCACAAACCATTTCAATTAAAGGCACATAACATCATCCCAAACTTAATCTTAGAACCACAAACTATAATACTTAAATTCAGAGAGATACAGAGTAGAATACATTCTCCCTATCACCATTGAATACTTAGAAAAATAGTTTTTACTCTGGTGAATAGAACTCACTAAAATATTCAAACGGGAGGCTAAAACTTGAGACATTGCAACTACAAACATCCCTTAATATAACTTCCAAACCACAAACAAAGATATTCAATCTACATGATATGCAGAGCAAAATACTGCATATTTCTTCTCAGACACTTGCTCAAACTCATACAAATAACTTACTTAGATGCTAACCTTAGGTGTTGACATCAATAACAACACTTACTAATCATACTTGCAACAAAATAGAGGTGAGAAGGGGAGTTGCATGCAAGTCCTATTTGCCACCTTTCATGTGAGTGAGTGCAAGGTGTCAATCCTCTTAAGGAGGAAGCTAAATAAATTAAATATTCCTCAAAGAGGAATATGGATGTGAGTTATCCTCACACATGTGTGAGGATAATAAACCAAATAAAATGTTTGTATTAAAATACAAGTAATAAATAATCTTCACTAAGTAAATATTAATTTCTAACATTATTCCCCTACATTTGGAGGTGCCTAAACTCCATTGTTGGTCACCTAGTCTAGAGGAGTTTATTGGTACATTGCTACTGCTAAAAAATAAATACGTGTTGGACGTACAATTGGTACAGGTCATACCACTATAGTAGGGGATGTGGGGATCTCTGGGGTAAATCACCCACTTCTCTTGTATTTTAGTTGTATTTGGGTGGTGTTCTAGCACCCTAAATATCTTCTTATCATTTTGGAGTTGAGTCTCAACTATTTGGTGTCATTGTATATGTATTTTTAATGTTGGTTGAGGATTTTACAGTGTTGTTGCAATGTTATAGTTCTGTTATAGTAGAGTGTTCATTATTTCAAATTCATATCAGACCTTTATCATCAGTTTGGTGGCTTGTACAATAGTATACTTCTTTGTTTATATTTATGACTCGCTATTATATGGATTTCCTTTGATTTCTAAAGTTTTCTGAGAAATTTGTAATCTGATATGTATATTGTAGTAGTCTAAAATTAATATTAGAATAATATCATATCAGTTTGTAACAATTTAAATTGCATAGAGTTTTCTAGAAGTGTTAGAAAACTTGTTTGTAAACCCAAATTTTGTACCGTTAGTGGATTCATGTTTTTGCATTCATATTATAATATTGATTAGTTTTCAATAACCTATAGCATACATGATATCCCATTTGGCATGCACACTCTTCCAGTGGTTTGCATCATTCACATATTTGATGAATAAGCATCAATAAGTCAAGTTTCCACCTGATGTGATTTCATTCTATAATGCATCATGCACTTTGTTGAATAAGCGTAGATGTGGTTGGCTCATACACTTAATGCATGCATATCTATGACATTGCATATAACACACTCCACTTGACAAGCATGGCATGTGGTCATCGTGGATGCCTAGTGTGTTTGTACACATATTGCATCACATCCTCATTCAGTAGAAGTTTAATTAGGGAAGTGTGATCCTACACACTATATGCTCTCACCTTGCCCATCCCAGGATCTTGGTGATCAGAAAGTGTATTGGAGACTACTTGTGCTTTGATTGTAGTTGAATTTATTTAGAAAAAACTAGGGTGGTTATTACAATGGTATCAAAGTTGGTTTTCTTGTCAACCTGTGAGTTTTCTAACCCTACATGTAGTATAGTAATGACATAGAAAGAAGGTATCTCTAGAGAGAAGAGAAAATTATTTGAGCAGCATTACGGTAATAATTTAAGAGGCCCGAAACATCAGTGTCAGTGGCCCCCATGTCTTGAAGAGTCTACTATTTCAATTACCATAGTAGCTAGACAAAGTACAGTATTAGGAATTGAGGAAAGTGTTGAAGAGATTTTAGACATGGAAGAAAAGGACAAGGATGTTTTCCCTCCAAATAGTTCAGGTGCTAGATTTGAAAGAAAAATTGACACCATGTTCACAATGATGATTGAACTTTTGATGGAAATAAGGAATGATCAAAGGGCATCTTAGAATCAGAATGGTTAGAATAGTGAAGCTAGTACTTCACACAATCAACCAGTTAATCATGATCATTCTGATAGTTGTTGGGTCTATTACTAGACCCCTCTAGCCTATTTTTACTCAAAAAGAGACACCTCCTGCACTGGAACCTAAAACTCCTATAACAAAGGATGTTCTCA
This sequence comes from Cunninghamia lanceolata, assembly GCA_027924645.1. Lineage (NCBI taxonomy): Eukaryota > Viridiplantae > Streptophyta > Pinopsida > Cupressales > Cupressaceae > Cunninghamia > Cunninghamia lanceolata. The sequence continues at coordinate 3,344,432 of BSBN01000842.1, read as the reverse complement.
CTAGCTATACTGAGTATCCCAATCTTCCTAAATATGTAAGAAGACTCCTCACTCTACACCAATTCATGAGCTAACAAAATAAGAAAAGAGGAGGAAATATAGAGAATAGAGGCCCAAATGCTCAAAAGTATTACATGAAAGCACTTGGAAAAGTTAGCCTTGCTCATTATGATGGTAGTGATAAGTGCACCATGAGAGATTGGGTTCAAAAGTTGGATGATTAACTTTCATTGAGGCCAATTCCAAAAGAAGAAGCCCCCAAATTCGCCACTTTGAACCTAGATGGAGTAGGGAATGAGTGGTGGTATCTTGGATTAGTGACTCAAGGTCACAATCTAATTACAACATATGATGAGTTCACTAATAGAATAATTGAGAGATTTGACGAGAAGGACCTGAGTAAAGTTTTAGAAACTTGGCACAATTAACAATAAGGCTCTATTGATTCCTACATTACCAATTTTCAGAGACTTAGTGTCATGGTTCTAGATGTATCTGAGAAGAGGATCATTTTTCTATTTGTGGAAGGACTTTCTAAACTAATTAGAGGATGGTTCAAGTAACTTGACTTGTTGACTTTGCAAGATGCTATTAGAAGAGCCCAAAACATGGAGTTTTCAGCTCCCAAGACAAAGATTTTGTCCAAGTCATTTCCTTTCAAGAAGTATAAAGGACATTTTTCCAAACCCTCAAATTAGCAAAGAGCACCTTATTAAAAAATATATGATGACCTTAGGAATGAGCTCAAGAAAAAGAAGCCATGTTTTACTTGCAAGGATCCATGGGCACCTAGTCATAGGTGCTATGAGAAAGGTCAAGTATGCCATCTTGACGTCTATTCTGGAGATGATTCTGATTTAGAAAAATAAGACTAACAAGTAGAATTTGAGTATTGTGAGGAAATTGAAGAACCTAAAGAGATGGAAGAGGTGAAGGAAGATGGGGTTGTCTTGCACAACTCTCTACCATCTACAAGAACAACCCATTCAAATTTCATGGAGTTTTTTTTGGGCAACGCATGGTTTCACTCGTTGACACTGAAGCCACTCATAACTTCATTGATAAAGGACTTGTTGCAAAACATAGATTAAAGATAGAATAGTTTGATGGATTCAAATTCATGGTTGCTGATGGATTTACTCTTACATGCACATGAAGAATTCCTAGATGAGTATCCAACTGGGAAATTATGAATTCAAGGATGAATTTTATGTGGTGAGCATTGGTGATACCAATGCAGTTATTGGTATCCAGTTGCTTCAATCTTTGGGAGAGATTTATTTTAACTTCCAAACCATGGAGTTGAAGTTTGATTCAGGAGGGAAGAAGGTTGTTCTCAAAGGCATGTCAAATAGTGGTCCTAGAATTGTAATTGCCAAAAGAATGGAGTGCATATTGATACAAGTACAAGCAAAGTGGGTGGTTGAGTGTGTGATCATGCCTGGTTCATGAGGTAAAGAGGGTGCATCATCCAGATGTGCAAGTGTCCTTTCAAAACATACCAAAGTTTTTAGTGGGTTGCCTTTAGGGAGGCCTCCTGATAGAGGCATTAAGCATGTAATTGAATTGGAAGAGGGAGCCAAACCTATCATCACCACTCCCTACAGACATCCTAAGCATTTCAAATATGAAATTCAAAAGGCAATCAAAGAGCTTCTTGACATGAGATTCATCTACCCAAGCAAGATCCCATTCACTTCATAAGTTTTATTGGTGAAGAAGAAGGATGGTACTATGTGCATGTGCATAGATTACCATGACTTGAATAAGAAAGCAATCAAGAATTAGTATCCCATACCAATGATAGATGAGCTCATTAATGACCTACATGGTGCATTCTATTTATCCAAAATATACTTGAGGTTGGGTTACCATCAAATTAGAATGCATGAGGAGGATGTAGACAAGACTACTTTTAGATGCCACTATGGGTATTTTGAGTTTTTGGTTATGCCTTTCAACTTAACTAACGCTCCTACAACATTTCAATCTTGCATGAACCAAGTTTTGAGAAAATAGTTAAGGAAGTTTCTTTTGGTTTTCTTTGATGACATCCTTATTTACAACAAAATGTGGGAGGAGCACATGTGCCACTTGGTTGAGGTGTTGGTAATTCTTGAGGTAAAATCTCTATTTTCTAGGGAGTCCAAGTGTGAGTTTGGGATGACTAAGATTTTGTATCTTGGTCATGTGATTAGTGCAAATGGAGTTAGTGTTGATCAAGAGAAGATTCATGCCATTTTGGATGGGCCTCCACCGACAAACCTCACTTAGTTGAAGGTTTTTTTAGTCTTTGCAATTTCTACAGGTGCTTTGTGAAGGGTTTGTCACATCTAAAAGCTCCTTTTATTGATCTCACAAAGAAAGGAGCATTCATATGGTCAAATTCATTGTAGAAGTCCTTTGAGTAGTTTAAGGCGATCATGAATAATTGTCCTATTTTGGCTCTCCATGACTTTACAAAGTTGTTTGAGCTTGAGTGTGATGCTTCTGGTGAAGGGGTAGGTGTTGTGTTGATGAAAAATAAGCACCCAATCGCTTTTGAGAGTAGGAAGTTGCATGGAGGAGAGAAGAACTACTTTATCTATGACAAGGAAATGCTTGCAATCATGTATGCATTAGTGAAGTTTTGTCAGTATTTGGTTGGAGGAAAGTTCATTGTTAAAACTGATCAAATATCCTCAAGTACTTTCTCAACCAAAATAATCTCAGTGAAAGATAGAGAATGTGGGTGAGTAAGCTTCAAGCTTATGATTTTGATATTGTCTATGTCAAAGGGAAGAAGAATGTGGTGGTTGATGCCTTGTCTAGAAGGCCACATTTACACTCAATCATGGAGATCATTATTGGTTGGAAGGATCAAATCCTTGTGGAATATGCCAAAGATCCTTTCACTACAATCATCCTTAAGGGTACGTTGCAAGATGAGAAGTATAAGGTAATGAATGATTTGATCATTTATAAGGAGAGAATATTTTTAGTGCCTAATTCCAAGGTTAAAGAGAATATTTTGAGGGAATTTCATGATGCTCCCTTGGCTAGTCACCAAGGTTTCTTCAAGACTTAAAAACATATCCGTGAGAGATTCTCATGGAAGGGGTTGAAGAATGATGTTTTAGATCATGTTAGATAGTGTTATGTGTGCCAATAGAACAAAAATGAGCACACATACCTTGTTGTTCTGTTGCAACCTTTACCTATTTCTAATCAAAAATAGGAAAGCATTTTGATGGATCTCATCACCAGATTGCCTAAGGTGCAAGAGAGAGACTACATCTATGTTGTAGTGGATCATTGGACTAAGTTTTCTCACTACTTTTACATTTATTCAGAGTTTAGAGCAGCCCAAGTGGTTGAGTTATTCTTCAAAGAAGTGTTCAGACTACATTGCTTGCCAAGGAACATTATAAGTGATAGGGACAACAAGTTCCTAAGTTTGTTTTGGCAAGAGATTTTCCATTTGAGTGGAATTGAGCTCACTCCTAGCATGAGTTATCACCCACAAACTGATGAGAAGAATGAGATAGTTAACAAGTGGGTGGGAGGATACTTGAGAAACTAGATTTCAGGATAGCATAAGGCTTGGGTTAGATGGTTGCATTTGGGGGAGTATTGCTATAAATTTACTTTCCATATGTCTATAAAAATGTCTCCTTTCATGGATCTCTATGGTTATGAAGCACCTACCTTCATTGACTTGTTATTTGGTGATTGTTGTGTTCCCCAGGCCAAAAATTTATTGCAACAGAGTCAAGTTATCTTGAAATCATTGAAGGACAACCTCCAACATGTGTAGAACTAGTAGAAACTATATATGGATCAGCACCGTATTGAGCACACCTTCGAGGTTGGTGACATGGTTTACTTAAGGTTGCAACCACATAGGTAGTCTACTCTCAAGAAGAGATGATCAGAGAAGTTGAAGCCATAGTTTTATGGTCCTTTCAGGATCAAAAGGAGGATAGGAGAAGTGGATTATGATTTGGAGCTTCCTATGGATAGTAAGGTCCATAATGTTTTTCATGTGTCTTAACTCAAGAAGGCACTTGGACACAATGTGGTAGCCTCTTCATAGTTACCTCCATTCAATGAGGAGGGTAAGCTTGTGTTGGTTCCAGAGAAAGTGTTGGAATTCAGAGAATGAACTATCAGGAAGAGGATCATTAGTGAGTATTTGATCAAATGGAAGAACCTACCACTTGAGGATGCTACTTGGGAAAGTGAACAAATTTTGCAGCATCCTAACTTGCAATTTCTTGAGGGCAAGAAATTTTAGGAAGGGAGGACTATTGTGTATGAGGAAAATCAAGTTCAATAGATCAAGCGTGAATATAAAAACTCAACCCTACAATCTTCAAGAAATGGATCTAAGACAATAACCTACAATTCAATGCAAATCAAACAAAGAATGATATCACCTAGATTGTATGTATTCCTCTTCAAATTGCATAACCATGGTTGCAACAAGCATGGATAGGTGATGTGCTCAAAGACTTGATATGCATGCTCAATGATGCAAAGTATGCTCAAAGCACTATATGAATGCCTAAAGTTGAATGATCGAAGAGGATTTGTGAAGAGATGAATGGACGTATTTATAGCTTTTAGGGATGATCGATCAATGGTGGAGATAATTCAATGCTACAGATGGTTGAGATAAATTGAGAAGACATGAAGGAACATACACACGACATGTGTCCATTCAAAAAAATACTTTATTTGAGTCAATTGCTTTGTGGGATAAAAATAAGATTGATTTCATAAAAATAGAATGTTTTTTTTCTATTTTATGAGTTGATTCATAAAAATATTAACTCAACTTTTGTTTTTCTTTTTGACATGCTTTAAATAAAATTAAATAATAAATTATTTAATTTGTGTGCATGGAGGAAAAAGATAATTTTAGAAGATTTGAGAGATAATTAGAAATTAAATAAATAAATTTATTTAATTTATTGTGCATGATGGAAGAATAAGAAGATAATGAACAAAATATTAATTTTATTTATTTAGAAGATATTGGAAAGGTCAATTTAAATAAATTTGAACAATTTATTTAATTTTAGAGGAATAATTAGTTTAATTAAATAATTAAAATTATTTAGTTGTTGTGGATTGGAGGAATTAAGATGTTGAATTAATTAAACAATTGGTTTATTTAATTAATATAGATTTGAAGATTGAAAGATGATAATTCAATTAAATAATTAAAATTATTTAATTTAGAAGAATAAAGAGGTAAATTAATTAAATTTATTCAAATAACGATAGAATTAGGAGAATTAGAAGAAGTTGATTAAATTAATTAAATAATTAGATTATTTAATTAACATTAGATGCAAGTGATTTAGAAGAATCTAATGTATATAAGGTGAATAATACAAAGGTCATTTTTAGGTGCCTACATTTTGCCCCTTTTTGAGACAAAGCATTTTACAGCATTGTTTCAAAGAAAGAAAATGATGATGATGTGATTTAACAACTATGCCCTAATGTAACTGGTGTAGGATACCCCCTCGAGAGGAAAACCAAGGAAGCAATAGAAGGACTAGGTTGACTCGCAACTAGAAGAACGGGATAGTGACATGATAGAAACAAGCTAAGAAAGACCAGATTGGAGATTGAAGGCTAACACGATGGAGAACAGGAGAATGGGAGGGAAGAATTAGGGTTGGGACTCTATAAGTAGGGCCCAATGGGTCACTTTCAAGTCATTTACATCCTCAGAGTTTAGAAATTTTAGAGCCCTTGTCTTCTAGTGCTAGCTGAGAGCTTAGAGCTTTAGAGGAGACTTCGAGAGCAAAGATGGTAGGCATTCCCTTCCACGACCACCAAGGTGAGCACGTCAGGACCTACGGTCGGCTAGCAGGGGCCCCAACACCGGTATGTACTCTTAAACTTGCCTTAGGTGCATTTATTAGGGTAATAAATGAGAGTAGAAAAATAGTTTAACCACAGGTGGGCTAAGTTAGAAAAATGCACACTTGGTCAATGCTGATGTGCTTTTGAGAAAATAGCGTGCATATGGTCAGCACAACTCCACCTTTGGTGAAAACACCTCACCTTTAGCAATAATTAGGGTTTTAAGATTTTGGGTCAATTTTGGTAAAAAGTGCCTGCTTTTGGTAAAAAGTATCTACTTTTAGTGTGTAAAAGCATGCCTATGGGCAACAATGATGTGCCATTGGTGCACCAAAAATGCACCTTTGGTGAAAAAAGATGCACTTTTGGCATGTAGAAATGCACCTTTGCCAAATATGATGTGCTTTTGGTTTAAACTATAAAATGAGGGATTTGAACAAGTTTTGACTAGATTTGACAAATTGTGAAAAGTTAACTTGTTTAGATGTAGGTTGTTTTACCACCACTGATATCTAGGGAGCATCATCTTACAGAGTTGGCTCTGGTTGTAGATCTAGAGTGGGAGGAGGAGATTTTCTTAGAGGTCATGAGATTATGGCATGTGGCACATATGATGCCAGTTCAGGCCCATTTAGCACTGATGGCCGCACTAGTGGATCAATGGCACAGTGAGCATAGCTCCTTCCATTTACCGACTAGGGAGGCCACCATCACATTAGAGGATGTATGGCACATTCTCAAGATACCCATCCATAGAGCGTAGGTAGACTTTGATACCAATTTGGGTGAGCTCGCACTCAGACGATTCTTCATAACACCGGATCTAGGTGTTGAGGATCATGATATCTGGTGGAGATAGATTCATTGACTTTGTGACCGGATCCAACTTGTGGTGGTGTCCTTGATTGGTGGCATACTGGTTCCTGATAGGCGCTCATATGGACTCTCAGTTAGATGGGGTATTATTTTGGAGGGCATGTTTACCTATGGTATCAAGTATGCATAAGGGGCCCTGTGTTCTAGGATAACTATATCATGATATGCATGATTGTACATACAATTTTGGGACCAGTTTGTTAGTTGGTGTCACCTTGCTCCATGTATGGGCCTAGGAGCATATTGATGTCATCAATTTGATCTCTCCTCAATAGAGATAGCATGGTGAGCCATTTATTCATTTATACAATGGTGCACTGACATAGCGGAGACTAGGTGCTCTTACTTATTGGTGGAGATAGCTCGATGAGCTAGATACATTCATCTAGCAGTCATGGCGTGATTGTGAGGATTAGGATGATGACACTGAGGAGCTACTTTACTACTGACAGGGTAGATATATGTTTGTATGGAGCATTTATGTTATAGAGAGGTACCTTTCAAAGAGTGTACTTATACAATTTGGGTTGCCTAGCCTGATCTAGTAGGGGATGCCATTTATGCATGGACACGAAGGGAGATATCGGTTGGGGACTGGAGATAGTAGCAACTATAACCTTGGCAGATTTAAGAGGGCTTGCCCCAGTGGCATGGCAGTGGATCCTAGGGGTAGCTAATACAAGCACTACCCTAGAGTATGACTCATACTAGCTGTAGCACAAGCCTATACAATTGATGATACCAGGTGCAGTAGGGGAGATTATCGGTAGAGGATAGGAGGAGAGACCTTGTAGAGTGAGGCAGTAGATGCAGGCACAGGTGCCAAAGCAGGGTGGATAGGACATAACGCAGGCTCTTGATTAGCCTGACATGTAGATGAAGGATGTAGAAGGCTAGAAGTAGGCTATCTCATAGGCTAAGACAGAGGTAGAGTGCCTATAGAGGCTTCTACAGGCAGAGACAACACACTACACCTGTGTAGAGTTGTGATACCTTAGAGTGAGATAGGAGAGGGATACTACAAGGGCAGATCTAAGGCAGGCCTAGGCTCAAGCACATGCAAAGGTGCCAACACAATTAGTGGATGATGGTACAGTAGCTTGGTTGACTATCGAGAGAGATGTTGTAGTGCAAGCCATTCAGTGGATGAGGATAGAGAGGGATGTAGTGAGAGATGCTTTGGGGACTGACTAGGCCACAATGACACTAGTTGGAGAGCTAACTCATGTATAGGGTGCGTTGACCATAGCTAGTCAAGAGGTGGAGTACTACAAGGGATTGTACTATGGGGTCGTGCTAGTCAAGCAACGATAGCCAATCTTCTAGGAGAGGAGTAGGTCAAGGGCATCTTCCTCTCGAAGATCAGGATCATCAGTGATGGGTCTTCCTCAAGCACCATCAGCAGGAGGGCCTCCACTTGGTACAGGTGGATCTCAAGGACAGTACCTTGCAGGGAGCTCTTCTCACATTCATCGATAGGGCTTGTTGTATTTATATGATGTACCATTTTGTATCATTGATGTGTATTATTAAGACTATGATATCTGCAGGCGTCGATGTATATTTTGATGGCTCATTGGTAGCCTTTTTGTACTATATCGATCCATTTTTTATGTATATATGATGATACATGATTATTTTGATGACCTTATGAGATGTACATGATGTTCTATTTGATGATTCATGATGATGTTTATGGATGTCTATATGTTTATGATGATGATTTACTTCTATGTATTATGGATGTGTCATGATGATGCATATATGCTTATAGATGTATGGATGAGCTAATAGATATTAGGATCATGGATTTATGTGATGATATACTATGATGTTTTTCTGATCATGATGCCTAACATTTATGGTTTTACAGGGTTGAAGCAGAAAAATAATGATGTTAGCATGGGTAGAAGAAATGATTTAGAATAGAGAAAAGGATGATAATTGATCGATCTTTGTATGAAAGCTATATTTTATTAGGGTATATGGGTGGGTGAATGGATAGGATGTTACAATGGTTATGCTAAAATTTATAAAGATCAATCCTTATTTTTGATATAGCACATAGATAGTATGCACCAAGGTATATAAGACCAAGGTGTTCATGTATCCAATGCAAGGACATTGACTTTGCAAGCAAATGGTTTGAACTTATATCTACTTGGACATAATATAACCTTGTTGGATATGTGCATGAACAATAGTCTTAGTGTAGAATAAGCTTAATACACATAAGTTCTTTACACAACCTTAGATGCAAAATATATTGATATGCAAGATACTAATTTCAACACAAACCAGATAAATATTAGCTATAGTAGGATAATAAACTCATCCCACAAACACAACATACGAAATCAAATGACCATGTTCCAATCCATACTATATTGCAACATACCAAGATATAGTAAAATCAAGGTAGTCTTGGATAGGTATTAGAAAGGAACAAAAGATAAACCAAAAATAGATTGATTGACTGATAAAACAAAAACACAATTGACATATTCTCTTGCCAAAGAGGGTGCTCATGGTAGATTGGGCCTTATTGTAGGAAAGATATATCTATTGAAGGCTTTGGATCTAGGATAGATGGATGTATCAAATGTGGCAAGCAGTATGCGGGAAAGTCTATTGCTTTGGGAATAGTCTTTTGCTTCTAGTTTGATAAGTACTTGAGCCTTCAAAGGATGCATAGTTCATTTTCTACTTGATTTAGTCAAGTTAGAGTGGATAGGATGGGTAGTGATAGATGGATGAAGAGAGAGATGGAAGTTGTGATGGATTGGGATGAAGAAAGGGTGTATCTTATGTACTGGTGCAGGAGCACCCCTACAAGACAGGATATAGTCCGCATGACAGGACATTAGTCTAGTTTTAGCATGTTTGACTTCATAATGTAATAAGGTCCACTAGACCAATGCATATGTATTAGATCAGCCTAGGAGAGTGTGCAGGCAGTTAGAGCTCGTGATCAGGAAGTCTGAGCTGTCCTCTCCCAGCCGTTTGGAAGCTCCCAGCCGCTGGGAATCGAGTTGGTAGTACTCGTAGGATATTGCTATAAATAACTCAGATCAGTTATGGTTTGAGATAAAGAGAGTAGTAGTTATGTTATGTTGTACTAGTGATTGAAGATAGTAGTAGTTATGTTATGTTGTACTGGTGATTGAGTGAGATCCAAAGATCAGGCCAGACATTGTGAAACATTGTTGTTTGATAGTATTGTAGAAACGGGACATTTGTGTTTCATCTAAATAAGATCTCATCAATTGCATTATCTGGTTTATCAGCTGTTTATGTTTTGATTTCTGTTCTGATTACAGGTTAATGGATTCTTTCAACCCTTCCACCGGTTGATTCCGTGAATTGGTGGAATGGTCATGCATGTTAGTTTAGGTTGTATTTTAGTTTTCTGTTTATGCATTTCATTGTGTGGGAGATCGATTGGTAGCATGCTATGAATCAACCTAGCATCCTCATGTGCTAGGGTTTAGGAAGATAAACTGTTAAGTTTTGATCTGAAGGTGATCCGGCCTGATCATCATGTTTTCTTTGTAAAATTGTGCGGTTCTGTGAGTTTGCATGCAGCTGACGGATATACAGGGATCTGCATGTGCTTTTCCAGACGGAGTGAATCGTATCGTCATCTACGAGTATATTGCTATCAGGATCAGGTTCTGAAGTTGGCAAAAATTGCATGTTTCAAGTGCATCAGGATGATATAGGTTGGATATATACTCAGTGTGTATATCATCGTCAGGATCATCTTTCGTGTGTATCCATCATCCGCATATCGCTATCGCATGCAGGAGTGAAAGTTCACTTTTTGGCTAAGGACCGGAAAGGTCATCATCAGGATATTGAAAGGATCACCAGATATTCATTATCATGTTGCGGAGGATATAAGTGTCTTATATCCTGTTGACATCATCATCAGGTGCATTGACATCATCATCAAGTGCAAGTGACGTCATCGTCATCAGGATATTGCGAATATCACCCTATGCAAGTTTATCCTACTATCGCTAAGTGTTTTGGCATCGGCGTAAGTCATCAGTATAAAGTTGAGTATCATCATCAGGATGTTTCAATATGACCGGATAAGTCATATCCTGATGCTGTTGTTTGAGTAGTCAGATATCGGGGTGACGTAAGCATCGAAGGAAAGGTGTGTGAAGTGTCGTCATCAGGATATATGGAGGGAACCGGATATTTTATATCCTGCTGATGAAGGTGATGTTGAACATCATGATGATGAAGATAGAGTTTGGCGGTAAGATGAACAGTGAACATCAGGAGGATGTTTGCGCTTGCCGAATGTGATGATGCTGCTGATAGCCGAATATGATGATGCTGCTGACAGGCGAAAGGCGAAAGGTGATAAGGAAGTAAACAGTAGTTAGCAGGAGGATATTTCATGCCTCTTTGAAATATGATGATGCTGTCTGTGTTAGCAAGAAATATGATGATGATGATAAGCCGATAGGTATTACATACTGCATGCCCCGGATTTTAACATGCTGGTTGTGTTAATGACTCCTCCTTCCCATTTGTAAGCTTCTGTTGCGTTTCCTCTGCATCATGTACTTTCAAGTATTGGATACTTCCTTCGTATTCCAAACTTCCTACATACCATGTATCCATGGGATCAAGGTACATTAAGATGATGATGAGAATGATGATATGTAGTTATGGTGGATGATGATGAGATGGGATGGTTCAGGATGTTTGGATGATATCATGACATCTTATGTACCTGAGTACTAGATACTTCCTTCATATTCCAAACTACGTACATACCCTGTATCCATGGGATCAAGGTATATTAATATGGTGATGATGAGAAATGATATGTAGTTCTTGTAGTGCTGATGATATAGGATGAGATAAATGAAAGATGAGTGATGAAGTGTTATTATACCTAGAACAAGGATCCATTCCTAGACCTAGGTTAAGGAAAACGTGCCCCCATTTAGGTAGAGATTTTTATTATGGAGAACAATGGGTGAATTGACTATGGATGATGCTAATGGATGACAACTGACACTGACAATTTTGAAGTCATGATAGATAGGGATATGGACATGCAAAGGTCAATGATTTTATTATGGATGGAAGAGGATTTATTACGGAATGAGATGGATGAAACTTAGTAGATGGTGGCTACTAACTCTACACATAGCACCTGTTTTCTAGGTTTTTACTATGGTACTTATCCAAGGTGCCTATTTACCAGGTTTTCACCAAAGGATAGATTATTTTTGGGATTTTCTATTATTTTTATTTTTTTTATTTTATTTTTTTTTAATATTTTTTCTAGGGATACTCTAAGGATCAAGCATAGAACTTCTTGAGATGAACATTGTTGATGGGTTCATCTAGAGGAATGCCTTCGAGTGTTGACAAAGTGTAATCTCCTAATCCATAAACTATTGTGACAACAAAAGGTTCCAACCAATTAGGCTCAAACTTTCCCTTCTTGTCTCTATCTTGTTGGTTTCTCTGATTTTCCTTAAGGACAAGATCACCTACTTGAAACTGTCTTTCCTTGATCTTCTTGTTATAGTTATGATGGAGGCAGTTTTGATAGACATGAAGATGATTAAGTGTTGTGAGGTGTCTCTCATCTAGTAACTCTAGCTCATGCAATTTGGAAATTTGTACTCCTCTCCATCAAGAAGATGATGCATAGATACAGTCAAAGATGGGATCTTGACCTCGATAGATAAAATGGCTTTGGTGCCATAGACTAAGGCATATGGGGTAGCACCAGTTGGTGTTCTGATACTAGTGTGATAGGCCCATAAGGTGGGATTGAGTTTCAAATGCCAATCACAACCAACTTCGTGGATTGTTTTCTTTAGGATTTTCAATATGGTTTTGTTGGAAGCCTCAGCTTGGCCATTACTCTGGGGATAGTATAGAGTGGAGAAGTGATGTTGAATATGGTATTGGGTGCACAAGGCATGGACATCTTAGTTTTTGGAGGGTCTACCATTATCAGTTACTATAGCTAGGGGAATACCATACCAGAAAATGAGATAGTTTAGGATAAACTTAGCTATTTGTTTGCCAGTGATATAGGTCATAGGAATAGCTTCTACTCACTTCATGAAATAATCAGTGATGGTAATGATGAAATTATGGACATTGGAAGAGGATGGATGGATTTTACCTATAAGGTCGAGTCCCCATTGTGAAAATGGCCATGGAGTAGTAACTAGTTGTAGCTAATGTTTTAGTGCATGAATCAAATCTCCATGCGGCTAGCATTGAAGCCACTTCTTGGTAAACTGGAATGCATCTTGTTCTATTGTGGGCCAATAATAACCTATGTGGAGCAGTTTATTAGATAGATTAGGACCAGTGGAATCTGATCCACAAACACCTTCATGTACATCTCTTAAGGCAATGTTAGCTTCTTCTAAGTTAAGATATCTAAGGAGGATACCATTGAGACTCGTGCAGTATAATGTGTCACCAAGGATAGTAAAATGAGAGGATTGGCAAATAAGGTTTTGCATTGGGTAGATTTATGGTTTGATGGGATGGTGTTGTCATGGAGATAATCTTAGATATCTTGGTACAAGGAGAATTGGGACCAACAAGTTTACAAATAATTTTAGTTGGTGGAACATCAACGGTCGATATCAATAATTGCTTGATCAAGAATTTGCATCATTGAGTGTTTATAGGCATATCCACAAGGGATCAAATAGTATCCATAGCATCTACAACTTTATTATGTACCCTGGGGATTTGTTCAAAAGAAATGCTATAAAAATGTTTCTTGTATCTATCAACCAATCTTTTGTAGGCTATCAACTTGTCATGTTTTGTTTGGTACTCATTTGTGACTTATCTAATGACTAGTTGAGTCTCCATAGACCTATAATTATTTGATATTCCATTGGAAGTTGCTATCAGGAGACCTATAAGTAGTGTTTCATACTTGGCAATATTATTAGTGCAAGGAAATGCTAGTCGATATGATATTGGAATATAATCATTTTGTGATGTAATAAAGAGAACTCCAGCCCCTGAACCATGTTGTGTGTAGGAACCATCGAAGTAGAGTTTCCATTCAACTTTGGTAGAGAGATTGAATATCCCTCCATCTAGAAAGTTAGAGAGTATAGGGTTTATATATGTCATAGGATCTTTTGCTAATTGATCTGCATGGACTTGTCCTTTGATAGCTTTCTAATCAACATACTCTAAATCAAATTCACTCAAAATCATGACATGTTTCGCTAGTCTACCTGTGAGGGCTACTTTGGATAAAATATCATTCAATGGATCAATCTTGGAAATGATGTTGGTGTGTTGGTTTAACATGTAATGTCACAACTTTTGGGAAGTAAACACTACTGCTAAACATGCTCTCTCCATGGGAGTGTAATTGAGTTCATAACCAACCAAGGTGTGACTAATATAGTAGAGTGTCAGTTCATTGCCTAACTCATCATGTTGTGCTAGGAGAGCACCTAATGCTATAGATGTAGAGATATACAAGAGTAAAGGCTATCTAGCACTAGTGGTACCAAAAATGGAAGCGTAGCTAGATATTATTTGAGTTGATCAAATGCTTATTGACACTTGCTATCCCATCAGAATGAGACATCCTTTCAGAGCAAGTGTAGAAAAGGTTGACATTTATCTGTTAGCTATGAAATGAACTATCTAATGGATTGAAATCTCCCTTGAAGGCTCCTTAATTACTTTAGATTCTTGGGTGGAGGCATCTTAACTATAGCATTGACCTTAGTTGGATCTACTTCAATTCCTCTGTGAGATATAATGTATCCCAACAATTTCCCTTAAGTGACACTAAAGATACATTTCTTAGGATTGAGCCTCACTTGATATTTCTCTAGTCTATCAAATATATGTCCTAAAACCTATAAATGATCTTCCCTAGTAGTATATTTTCCCAATATATCATTGACATAGTCCTCCATAATAGTATGAAAAAGGTCATGAAATATTATTGTCATTGCTCTTTGATAGGTAGTTCCTACATTCCTTAGACCAAAAGGTATGAATTTCTAACAATAGGTGCCCCAAGGACATGTAAGAGCTATTTTATGTTGATCCTCTGGTGCTATGATAATTTTATTATATATAGAGAAACCATCCATTAAGGATAGAATTTTGTGACCCGTTGTTAAGTCCATAATGATATCAATATTTGGCAATGGAAAATCAACTTTAGGACATGCTTTATTTAGATCTATGAAGTTTTTGCAAATGTGAATGCCCCCAATGACTTTGGAAGCAGGTACCAAGTTTGAAACCCACTCTAGATAATCAATAGGTTGTATGACCTTCACATCTAGCAATTTCTAAAGATCTACTTTTACCAATAGTGTTATTTGTGGATGCATTTTATGGAGCTTTTGTTTGACTAGCTTGGCATTTGGAGATACTACTAGATGATGAACCGATAGTGAAGGATCCAACCCAGGCATGTCAACATATGACCAAGTGAAATTGACTGTCCTTTGTAAGAAGAACTTTATGAAA
Organism: Cunninghamia lanceolata; assembly: GCA_027924645.1. Classification (NCBI taxonomy): domain Eukaryota; kingdom Viridiplantae; phylum Streptophyta; class Pinopsida; order Cupressales; family Cupressaceae; genus Cunninghamia; species Cunninghamia lanceolata. Next base: position 3,329,171 of record BSBN01000842.1, on the reverse strand, counting down.
TCCTTCCTTTCTTGTTCTAAAAGTGAAACTGCTAGGAATGTGATTTTAGGATTCTAAATTGTGCCTAGATTCATCTCTTGTGAGTCTTCCACCAAGAAAGTAGATTTTTCTTGATACTTTGTAGGTAAAAGAAGGTCAAATCCTCCATCCTAGAGCACCTCAAAGAGGTTTTCACCATTGGATACGTCCTTTGTTTTTACTTTTTTATGATTAGGAGATGCCACATTGTGGTTTTCACCTAGGGATCTATTTTTATTTTCACTTTTGTGACTGGAGGATTTGGCATTCTCACAAAAGTACGCATGTTGATCTAAATCCATGAAAAACCTTGATTTATGATCACCAAGTAGGATACCATCCCAAAGTCCCATGAATTATTCTATAGCCTCATCATTCTAAAAGATTTCAAGAATGGGGGCCTCTTGTTGGTCCCAATCAATAAGTTCAGGGTAGATGAGTGGAAGATTTTTGGTTTTTATGTTGGGGGTGAGGGAGATGGATGATATCATGAATATTGAGGTTTCTTGGCATAAGTCTATGAGGTGTAGGTAAGATTCATCGATAGTATCCTCTTCAGAGATCGAAACTACAGGAAAATCTTTTGCTTCCTCATCGAGAATAAACTCGATGTCCAAGGAATGTGGTACCTCCTTATCATATCCTAAACCTTGTCTGTTGTTTTTCTTAGTCACAATAATAGGTTCTAGATTTCCTTGACCATATTTTCCAAGACCACCTTGGCCTTTATATGCCATGTTTTTCATAATTCTAAGACTGGTACCATATTGGGCAACAGGCAATGTGACTAGATCCTTTTCTTGGAATATCAAGGAGGAGATATCTTTAATAGATTCATCTTCTAGCAATCCCCAATGAGTGAATGTTGTTAGGGAAGCTACTATGATTGCCTTTTTAGTGACCTTTGCTATAGGTGGTTTGCCATATGACTTAGGTGAAAGAGGCATCCTCCCCACATAGTAAGATTTTGAAATGTCATATTCACCAAATCCTATGTCTCTATATCAGACCTTGATCTCAAGAATGGGTTTATCTACAGATGCTTTGTGCAAAGTATCTAGGTCCTATTATTTGGGATTTGGTTGTTATTTTGGTAATGCCCTTGCATGGCACAGAAAAACTCAAAAGGATGAGGATCTCCAAAGATTGTGATTTCAGTACCATTGAATGGGAATTTGCGACACTGATGGTACGTAGAAGGTACAACCTACATGGTATGGATCCATGGGCGACCTAGGATGATATTATAGGGAAGATCAAGGTCCAATACTTGGCATCTTTTTTCTAATATGACAGGGCCTACTTGAATAGGCAAATGGATCACACCTTATGACAGGTGCTCAGCATCATCATAAGCTTTGATAGTGATAGATTGTTCAGGATTAATGTATCCTTAGAGTATCCTAATTGTTTTAGTAATTTTAGCGAACAAATGTTCAAACCAGCACCACCATCTATAAGTATATGTTTGGTCTTGCGTTGATGGATGAATACTTCAATATGGAGTGCATCATTATGGCAAGGATTATGAGATGTGAGGTCCTTATTAGAAAAGACTACATGGTAAGGTGAGGCAATGTGACCTATCATGGCTTGAAATTCTATGATAGCTATGTTATTTGGAATTGATGACTCTTTGAGGGCTTTTTCAAGCACTGCTTTGTGGGCAAGTGAAGACTTTAGGAGATCTAAAATAGATATTTGTGTGGGATTCTTCCCTAGATGTTCAATGATATTGTATTTAGAGTTGATGGGAGTATTTTGTGTTGGTCCACGAAGGGTAACACGACCATGACGAGTTGTGACAACACAATTAGGGACTATGCCTTTGATGGTAAGGGTGAACATGACATGACTTTCTTCAAAACAACCCACAATGAAATCATAGGAAGAGGAAGCTTTGTGGCACTTTTACCTTTATTGGGGTTATTTCCTTTAGCATGTAGAGGGAATGGATCCTTCTACATGTCTAGGTCTTTGTTTTTGGTGTGGGTTGGAGGATCATCAACAGTGACTTCTCCTCTGTCTATGAGATTCTAGATTAAGTTTTCAACTTCATGCATCTAGGGGTTTTGTGTCCTTTAACTCTAGGGTATTTGCAATATTCATTGTCTTTGTACCAAGTGGGTTTGAAAGTGGGCTTATCGTATTGACGAGTTTCTGCTAATGTGATAAGTCCACTTTGTACAAATTTATTAAGGACAGATTTGATAGGTTCTCCCAAAGGAGTGAACCTACGTATAGGGGGTAGTCTTGTTTTGGTTTCTCCCAAGGAGTAGATGGGGTATTTTTGGATTGAAGGTTGACTAGAATTTAGAGCGTTTGAACGTGTTTAGAGTCCACAACACCATCATTGATGACAATCTTATTTTTGGACCAAAATCAAGGTTTGAGGAGTGTCATTGGTCTCTTTGAAGATTTTGACTAATCCCTTTGTTATAAGGGACTTTTCAATGTTGGTCCCCTTGGAAATGATTTCGTCAAATGAGTTAGCACATTGGATTTGTAAGTGAAATCCAATTTCTTGGTTGATATTTTTAACAAAGATGCTAACAAGTTGTTTTTCTAGGATAGGCCAAGGGAATTTACTAGCCATGTTCCTTCATCTTTGTAAGAAGGAAATTAAAGTTTCCCCATTGCATTGTTTAGTATTGCATAAGTTTTTCATGGAAATCTCATGTTTGAAGTTGTAGGAACAGTGGGTTGTAAACTTTTTGGCTAATTCATTGAATGTTTTGATGCCCATGGGGAGATGAGAAAACCATTGTATTGCTTGCCCTCTAAGACTATGAAGGAAGAGTTGTAAAAGATAAGTGTCATTATGGGAAACCTCTAGGCAAGCAATATAGAACTCTCTAAGATGCTCTTTTGGATCACCTTTTCCCTTATATTTGTCAAATTTAGGCATGTCAAAGTTGGGAGGAAAAGGGACCATAGGTGATGATATATCAAAAGGATAGGGACAAAGCCCCTCCAAGGAGAAAGTTTTCTTTGTGTGTCCAAGTGTGAGATTAGAAATCTATTTTTGTAGATTCAAAAATTTGAGATCAAGTTCCAATGTGGGTGGTTCTGGAGTAAGATTTTGTTGAATAGGTGGTGGTTGTTGTGCCCCATAGGAGAGATTGGAATTGGGTGCATATGCATGGATATTGTGTGGATCATAAGAATTGTGAGGATTTTTTGGAGGTGGATTCATATAGAAGTATTGGGCTTGTGAATTTTGTGGAGTCATGTATGAGTGTTGACTTTGAGAGTTGGTGCAGGAGCACCTGTCGAGTTCTTGCCAGGAGCACTTAAGCATGTAGTAAAATTTTGAATTTTTGGCCTTAATAAAGAGCCTAAGTGGAATTTATTTCTATAACTGATGTAATAAAGTTGATTATAGGAATTTTGTTATAGTGGAAGTCATTTAGGATTAGAATCTTCAATATTGCTTAAGTCTAGAACTTGCTATTTTGAGCAACCTTAGTGGACAAGCTGTTACAAGCCTTCTTTTTTAGCTTTTCCACGATGGTGGAGATATGGAGGACATGGATTTTTATTATATTGTTATTGTATGCATGTTATTATGCCTCATTTCTTTTGAATGAAGGAGAGGATGAAGTTTGGAGGAGAAATAACAATGAAAGTTCTAAGTTTTCTACATTTTTACTATTTTTTCACTATTTCCATGCCTAGTACTAGCCCATATAGCATAATCATGAGCTGAAATGCATAGAATCTTGATGTAGGCAGAGTAAGATTTCATTTGAATCTAATTAGGAGTCTTTACATTGGATTTGAAGCATTTTATAATCATTTTTTTGTGAAACTGCTTTTAAACCCTAGGTTTGGAGGGTTTTAGGAGAGCGATGGGGTTTTGATCCATTTCACCTGTGTCACCCCTCAAGACCAGGTGGAATGGTGTTAGTTAGGATGTATTTCCTTTTTGTTTGCATTGCAGTAGCAGGGGATGAGTGTATGGGACTATTGGATTAGATTTGGTCTAATATCTTCATGTATTAGGCAAAAAGAGGCTAGGTAGCATAGGTGGTTATTGGTTTGGTAAGAAACCCATGCATGAAAATGTCAAAACCTATAAAAGAAGACTAGTTGGGATGAAGGGAAGCTCATAAAAGTGGGTTTTTAGTCTTGGTTAGAGTATTTCTCATACCTCCTTTGTAAAATAGGGTTAATTGCCCTCTAGAATGGCAGGTACAGTCACCTTTTAAGGCATATGTTCTAAAACAACCTATTCTGCATGTTTAATATGTTATGTAACTCCTTAATGGGTATTTAGAAAACCAATTTGTTCATGGGTTTGCCTAGTATTTTGCAAGTTATGACTAGAAAAGCCCTCTCCAAGAGCTACAAGCAATTAAGGTCTATTGAAAAGGAACAACAAGAAGGATCCGTGATTAGGATTCTTGGTGAGATTCATTAGAGTTAACTAGTCATATGAAGGTGGTTTCATGTGTCTTTTAAGGTTGGCAAGTGATCCATGTATTTAAGCCATATTAAGTTACCTTTCCCAATCTTAGAGAGTGTGTGTTGTGAGAAAGAGCAGTCCAAACCATGCATGATCAGTCCAATCAACAGTGCAATCCATATTGAATGCATCCCCTACTCTGCATCAAGTGGTATCAGAGCCTAGGTTCAAGTTTTGATTGGGAAGAAAGAAGAAAGTTGAAGTGTGATGGAGGAATAGTGCAAGATGCCTCCAAGAAATAGTCCAATCCTCACTAAAGAGGTAAGAATGATGAAGGAATCCCAAGAGGGAGTCCTAGCCAGACTTGCAGCCATAGAAACAAACCTAAGAAGAGGTGGGGTCATTGAGGAAGACAGTGACCAAGAGAATGAGGGTGAGAATGCAGGTCCTCAAGAGGGATCCAATGTGGAAGAGATGGATCCAGATGATAGAAGGTTTATGAAGATGCTGCAGACTGTGAAAGGAGAAAGCACTGATGTCAAAATGGAGTTACCCATGTATGAAGGAAAAATGAATAGTGAGGAAGTATTAGATTGGATTGATGCCTTAGATAACTACTTTGAGTACAAGGAGATGCCAGAAGAGCAAAAGGTCAAATTGGCAAAGACCAAGTTGAAGGGACCAGCATTGACATGGTGGAACTATGTTTAATCAGAGAGGTTAAAGAAAGGAAAAGCAAAAATCAGTTCATGGGACTGGATTGTGTCCAAAGTGAAGAATCAATTTCTTCCAAAGGATTATGCAATTCAAACCTTCAGAAGATTGCAGAATTTGAAAGAAAAAGACATGGATGTTATAGCCTATACTAAAGAATTCCACAAGCTGACCATGAGGACAGGGCACAATGAAGATGAAGTTGAGAAAATTGCTAGGTATATCAATGGGCTTAGGCTCAATATTCAGGATGAGATCAGCCTTGTCACCCCTAGAAATGTGGAAGAATGTTTCCAATTGGCAATGAGGGTAGAAGAAAACGTAAAAAGGAGACAAGAACAATAGAATAGGGGTAGATGAAGGAATTTCAGAGGTAGAGGTAACTTTGGTGCAAGAGGATAGTCATAAAAATAGTAAGGAGAATCAAATGGGAGCAACAAGGAGAATCAAGAACAAAGGGGTGAGTCAAGTGAAAGAGGCAACTTTAGAGGAAGAAGATCAAATAGTAGAGGAAGGTTTGGTGGCCAAGGAAGAGGTTCAAGCACTTTCTCAGGCAAATGTTACAACTATAATTAGTTTGGCCATCCTACATTTAAGTGCCCAGACAAGCAAGCATTCAGTTCTCAAGGAGGTGAACAAAGAACCCAAATAGTGCATGAAGAGGACAGTGAAAGTGTCAGTTCACCACTTCAACCTGCTGCTCCTGAGAGAGGTGATACATTGATGATAAGGAGAACACTCCTCAAGGTACTAGCAGCCAAGGAGCCTTCACAAAGGAAGTCATTGTTTAGGACAACTTACAAGTCACATGGAAAGGTTTGCAAAGTAGTTGTTCACTCTGGTTCCACTGACCATCTGGTTTCTTTGGAAATGGTAGAGAAGTTAACCTGAAGAGAATTCCTCACCCCACACCTTACAAAGTATCATGGCTAAACAAAGGTCAACAAGTCTTGGTAAATGAACAGTCATGGATGGAGTTTAACATTGGGGGTTATAAAGATAAGATCCTTTGTGACATCATTCCTATGGATGTTTGTCACTTGCTGCTAGGAAGATCCTAGCAACATGACAGAAAGAGCAAGCATGATGGTTAGAAGAACATTTATGTGATAGAGAAGGATGGAGTCCCATTCTCATTAACACCCCTTCCAGAAGAAGAACCTGACAAGCAAGTTGGGTCTAGCATTATGGTAGTAGGAGAGAAAGATTTTTTGCAAACAATGAAGGAAGAAGGATAGGGATTTGTAGTAGTAATTAGACCTAAGACAAAATTTGATGTAGTAACAAATAAGGTGGAAAGTATACCTAGTGAAGTTCAGTCTTGTTGCAAGTATGGGCCTAACCGGTGTTGTGATTGATGTCAACATACTCCTATTGCATTAATGATAAGGATTGGATGAGCTGTGTGCTGAGGATATTGAGAAAATTAGTCTCAATCAGGTACAGAGAAGAACAGGGAAGACAGTAAGGTAAAATTCCAAGATAGGATGAGGATCAGAGGATGCAGTTTAAAGGGTTTGTAGATATGTGTCGTAAGGTGATATAGAAGAGATTTCAGAGGTCCACATGAAGATCTAAAGAAGTTGTGGTTGTTCAAGTAAAACCGGTTTAGGCAAGTGTTCAGTGGTGACAGAGTGAGACAGATAGGTCCGGTGAGATCTGGAAATGCATTTTCCTGGTTTATGGATTTGAGGGAGTGTTGAGGAATTCTTTTTGAAGTGTTAACTTGATTGGTTTGTGGTTTTAAGGTCCGCAAGTATCTATTTCTTTGTGACAATTGTATGGGCTCTGAATTCATCAATGGCAGCAACCTTGATTTTGTAAGAAGCAGGAAGGGATCTGAGAATTTTGCCAACAATCTCATTTTCATCCAAGACTCCACCAACATTTCTAATTCCACAAACAAGCTCATTTACTCTTGGCATAAAAGTAGTAATATTTTCATCATCTCTCATCTTTAGGTTTTCAAATTTCCCTTTTAGACTTTGTAATCTTGCACATTTAACATGCTGGTCTCCTTCATTGAAAAGTCCCAGTTTTTTCCAAATCTCAAAAGTAGTTGGTAGGTCAATAACATTTGAGAGCTCTGAATTAGATAATGCACTTAGAAGAGCTTCTATAGTCCGCAGATTGTTTTCAGCATTTGTGATTTCATTTGGAGCTTTCAGACCACCCTATGGAGGTGTATACTATGTTGTAGCCATGGTCCAGTACACCATTCCCATACATTGCAAGTGACATTTCATCTGACCTTTCCACAGACTAAAATTGGTTCCATCAAACTCCAGACTATCCTTCTTGTAGGATGACATCCCGGATCTCCTCAAGTGGTTAAGCTCCTTTTAGAGGAACTTGGCTCTGATACCAATTGTTAGATTTAGGGCACACAACTGAGAGGGGGGAGGTGAATCAGTTGTGCAAAACTTAAATCTAACAAGTCTTTGTTGGACAAGTATAAGGATATAGTGGTAGATGATCTGCTAAGTTCATTGCCTCCCATGAGAGATATCATCCCACATAGACCTGATCCCTAGAGCTAATTTTCCCAACAAGGTTGCATACAAGCTGACCCCACAATAGAATAAGAGACCAAAGCACAAGTCCAAGAGTTGTTAGACAAGGGACTCATCAGAGAGAGCTTCAGTCCATGTGTTGTTCCTACTGTTTTAGCACCCAAGAAAGGTGGAGAGTGGAGGATGTGTACTGATTCAAGGGCCATAAACAAGATCACAATCAAATATTGGTTCCCAATACCTAGAATGGAGGACCTAATGAATTGTTTGGGAGGTGCTTACTACTTCTCCAAGATTGATCTCAGAAGTGGATATCACCAAATTAGGATAAGGGAAGGAGATGAATGGAAGATTGCCTTTAAAACCAATGAAGGACTCTATGAATGGATGGTAATGCCTTTTGGACTTTCAAATGCTCCTAGTACATTTATGAGACTAATGAATGAAATCTTGAAGCCTTTTATTGGGAAGTTTGTAGTTGTCTATCTAGATGATATTCCTATGTTCAGCAAGACAAAAGAGGAGCACTTGCAGCATCTTGACATGGTTTTGCAAAGATTGAATGAGGGGAAGCTGATGATAAACCTCAAGAAGTGTGAGTTTATGAAGGAAGAGCTAGTATTCCTAGGTTTTGTGATCTCCAAGGGCACATTGAAGATGGATCCTTCTAAGGTTGAAGCCATTCTTAGTTGGCCAACTCCAAAATCAGTAGGAGAGGTAAGAAGTTTTCATGGTTTGGCTACATTTTATAGGAAATTTATTAAAAAATTTAGTCATATTTGTTCTCCTATTCTTGACACCATTAAAGGAGATAAGAAAAGAAAGTTTCAGTGGACTGAGGAAGTAGCAAAGAGCTTTGAATACCTGAAGAAGAGAGTAGCACAACATCCCATACTTGCTTTACCTAACTTTTACAAAGTCTTTACAGTGGAATGTGATGCCAATGGATCAGCAATAGGTGCAATCTTGAGCCAAGAAGGCAGGCCAGTAGCTTTCTTTAGTGAAAAGCTCAATGAGGTCAAGAGAAAATAGTCTCATATGATTTAGAACATTATACATTAGTGTAGTCCCTAAGGAAGTGGAGACATTACCTCTTACCCAAAGAACTTGTAGTCTTCACAGACAATCATGCTTTGAGTTTCTTGAACAGCCAAGACAAGTTGAGTCACAGGCACATCAAGTGGGTGGAGTATTTGTAAAGTTATACCTTCACCATCAAACATAAGAAGGGCCAAGCCAACAAGGTAGCAGATGCCTTAAGCAAGAGATCACTCCTAGTGCATGAAATACAACTCCAAAGTATGGGTTTGGAAGCATTAAAGGACATCTATGTTGTTGATGCAGACTTCAAGGAAGCATATTCCATTTGTCAACAATTTCAAGGTACTTTCCATGACCAATTTTCTAATTTTTTGCTGCATGATGGACTGTTATTCAAGGAAGCTCAGTTATGCATCCCTAAGTGCTCTATGAGAGTCAATTTAATAAGGGAGAATCATTGTGGGAGTCTTAGAGGACACTTTGGCATAGACAAGACACTAGATCGGGTAAGAAGATTTTATTTTTGGCCTAAAATGCAAGCTAACATCAGATAATTTGTTGAATCTTATGGAGTTTGTCAAAGAGCCGAGGGCTCTAGTTCCAATGCAAGCCTATATCAGCCTCTTCCAATCCCTAGCAGACCTTGGGAACATCTTAGCATGGATTTTGTGTTAGGCCTACCCAAAAATCAGAGGGGAGTAGATAGTGTTTTTGTAGCTGTGGACAGATTTAGTAAGATGTCACACTCTGTTCCTAGCAAATGCACAAGTGATGCATCTAACATTGCAAGCCTATTCTTCAAGGAGATAGTTAGAATCCATGGACTATCCCTCACCATTGTTTCAGACAGAGACTCAAAGTTTATAGGCCACTTTTGGAGAACCTTATGGAGGAAACTTGGAACCAACTTGACTTTCAGCTTTGCCTATCACCCACAAACAAATGGGTAGACTGAAGTAGTTAATATATCATTGGGGAACTTTCTTAGATGTCTTAAAAAAGAACATGGATAGCAATGGGATCTTGTTATTTCACAGATAGAATATTCTTACAATGACTCCATTAATAGGAGCATAGGGAAAAGTCCTTGTGAAGTAGTGTATGGATTGAATCCAAGAGGTATACATGAACTCAGGGATTTTAGAGGATTAGAGAAGAGAAGTGCTAAAGGAGAGGAGTTTGCAATGGCTATGAAGGATATCCATGATCAAGTTAGAGAACACCTCAAGAAGAGTGTGGAAACTTACAAGAAGCATGCAGATTTGAAAAGGAGGAATGTTCAGTTCAAAGTTGGAGATCTAGTACTTGCACATCTCAAAAAAGAGAGGTTACCTAAGGGTAGATATACTAAGTTTCTGATGAAGAAGATTGGGCCATCCAAGGTGGTCCACAAGTTTGGTGAAAATGCATATGAGATAGAACTCCCTCCTGGAGTTGTTATCTCACCAATCTTTAACATTACTAACTTATATCATTTCAAGCAATCTTTGGATGTAGGTACAGATGTTCATGAAGGTGTTGATGCTGATTGGATCAGAGATCTTCCTCCTTCTACACCAGTCAAACTTGAAGCCATTCTAGACACCAAGGAGCTCAAGAGAACAAGACATAAGGTCTATAATGAATACCTTGTGAAGTGGCAAGGTCTACCTTATGAAGATGCAACTTGGATGACAATTGAAGACATTGCAAAACATGGTACTACAGTTCCTGACTTGATCTTAGGTGGAGACTGAGATCCTTTCTCATGGGGTGTATGGTGCAGGAGCCCCTGTCTAGTTCTTGCTAGGGGCACTTAAGCATATAGTAAAATTTTGAATTTTTGGCCTTAATAAAGAGCCTAGGTGGAATTTATTTCCATAACTAATATAATAAAGTTGATTACAGGAATTTTGTTATAGTGGAAGTCATTTATGATTAGAATCTTCAATATTGCTTAAGTTTAGAACTTGCTATTTTGAGCAGCCTTAGTGGATAGGCTATTACAAGCCTTCTTTTTTGGCTTTTCCACAATCTTGGAGACATGGAGAATGTGGATTTTTATTAGATTATTATTGTATACATGTTATTATGCCTCATTTCTCGTGAATGAAGGAGAGGATGAAGTTTGGAGGAGAAATAACAACGAAAGTTCTAAGTTTTTTGCATTTTTACTATTTTTTCACTGTTTCCACGCCTAGTACCAGCCCGTACAGCATAGTCATGAGCTAAAATGCATAGAATATTGAAGTAGGTAGAGTATGCTTTCATTTGAATCTAATTAGGAGTCTTGACATTGGATTTGAAGCATTTTATAATCATTTTTTTGTGAAACTGCTTTTAAACCCTAGGTTTGGAGGGTTTTAGGAGAGCGATGGGGTTTTGATCCATTTCACCTATGTCACCCCTCAAGACCAGGTGGAATGGTGTTAGTTAGGATGTATTTCCTTTTTGTTTGCATTTCAAGAGTAGGGGACAAGTGTATGGGACTATTGGATTAGATTTGGCCTAATATCTTCATGTATTAGGCAAAAAGAGGCGAGGTAGCATAGGTGGTTATTGGTTTGGTAAGAAACCCATGCATGCAAATGTCAAAACCTATAAAAGTAGACTAGTTGGGATGAAGGGAAGCTCATAAAAGTGGGTTTTCAATCTTGGGTAGAGTATTTCTCATACCTCCTTTGCAAAATAGGGTTGATTACCCTCTAGAATAGCAGGTACAGTCACCTTTTAAGGCATATGTTCCAAAACAACCTATCCTGGATGTCTGATATGTTATGTAACTCCTTAATGGGTATTTATAAAACTAATTTTTTCATGGGTTTTCCTAGTATTTTGCAAGTTATGACTGGAAAAGCCCTCTCTAAGGGCTACAAGCAATTAAGGTCTATTGAAAAGGAACAGTAAGAAGGATCTGTGATTAGGATTCTTGGTGAGATTCATTAGAGTTAACTAGTCATATTAAGGTTGTTTTAGGTGTCTTTTAAGGTTGGCAAGTGATCCATGTATTAAAACCATATTAAGTTACCTTTCCCAAGATTAGAGAGTGTGTGTTGTGAGAAAGAGCAGTCCAAACCATGCATGATCAGTCCAATCAATAGTATAGTCCATATTGAATCCATCCCCTACTCTGCATCAAGAGTGTTGAGGGATATTGGTGTAAGAATATTTATTTTGGTATTATTGAGGTGGAATGATATAGGAGTTTTGATTTTGGGAGTGTTGAGGTGTAATGATATAAAAGTTTTGAGGTGGAGTGATATAGGAATTTTGTTGAGGTGGAGTGATATAGGAGTTTTGAGGAATGGGTGCTTGGACTTGTTACACTTATGGAGGAGTTGGCATAAGCAAGATTAGATATGGAAGATTGGACTTGTGACATCCATGGTGGAGTGGCATAAGCAAGATTAGATATGGAAGATTAAACTTGTGACACTTTTAGAGTGGCACTAGCAATATTAGGGATGGGGGTTTGGACTTGTGATATTTGTGGAGGATTTTGAGATGGTGTAGGTGTAGATGTGGTGAAGAAGGGGTTTTCTTGATTCATTTGGTAAATCTCCATGGGGATAATAAGAGGTTCAAGTGATGTAGTGGGGGCTTGATAAAGTGGGTTAATGTACTTGTAGGTGAAGGGATTCAAAGGAACCTCATGTGAGGGTGAATCGGGAATAAGAGATGATATGGTATACATAGTTTGGATAGGGGTTATTTGTGGCCTGCCCATAGAAATAATATCATCATGGATAGGATATTTCTCCTTGAGTGTAGATGTGTCATAATCTTGAGGCAACTTGGCTCCTTTTTTAGCAATTTGATGAAAGAAATGGTTTTGATTGGAGTTAAAGAGTCTATCTAGAGCATCTAACATTTTGGGGTCTTGCAAATTTTCATCAAGGTCTTGGGATACTTCTTGAGATGTTTGTCCCTTTTGATATTGTCTATTTTGATGAGATGAGGAATGACCTATAGTATATCCTTTGGGAAGGAATTCATGAGGGGGTAATCTCATGGTAAATTGGGTAGCATCTGTCAATGTAGTGTTTCCCTCTTGAGGGTTATTTTGGATATTGCTTTGAAGTTCATTTTGGGAATTTTGTTGGAGGTTGTTTTGACTAGCCTCCATGGCTAAACGATGTTGATTTCAAGTCACAAGCATATGAATTTTCAGATTTTCTATGACAAAAAATTAAAGATGGATGGAGTGATTTGTTTTTGGACTTTTATGATAGGGTTGAGACTACTAAGATGATGTGTTTAATTATTTGCTTGGTGGATGATTGGTAAAACCTAGATCAATTGGTATTGGGATTTGGATGATCTTCCAAGAGGTAGACTAATGACCTCAAGAAAGACATATATGATTAGTGAGTTTGACCAACTCAAGAGAAGCCACTCTCCTAAGCTAATGAAAATCACTAAAGGATGGTAATTTATCTTCAAGGATCTAAGAGAGGTAAACTTCTTAAATCAAAGAAAAACTAGGAAATGTGATCTAGATTCTAGGATAAAAGCCAAATTGAAGCTAAAAATTGGATAAAATATGGGCTTATTTGGTGATGGTGATGATGTTTGTAGTCTCAAGAGGATAAAGGCTCTAAAAATCTAAGTTTTTTCTATGAAGGTAAATGGAAATGATTTGATGACTAATAGATTGGGTCTGGATGGATGTAGGACAGTAGGTCTGCTCATGATTTTGTCAAAAAGTGAGTATTTTCTAATTCTAGATTCAATAGATGGTTGATGATAGTAAATGGCCAAAGGCGCGGGACTGTATGCTAGGGGTGGGTTTCTGTCACTCAAAGGTGATGGAATGATAGCTCAAAGGTGCATTTTTGTGGAACAGAGGCATAGGACTATTGATCAAAGGCAGGTTTTTGTAGCTCAAAGGCGTATCAGGATAACTCAAAGGTGAATTTCTATGAAACTGTGAAAATTTGAATAGGACCAAAAGCAAGTTTCTGTGTGCCAGAGGTAAGCTTCTGTCAGCCAAAGGTGAGTTTCTACGCACCAGAGGAGAGCTTCTATCAGCCAAAAGTGCAGCAATACTGTGCAAAAGTGAGGAGCCTTTGTGGTTCAAAGGTGAGTTTTTGTAATAGTTTGTTTTTTGAGAGATAGATTTTGGATTTTTCTTTTGGCAAGAGAAAACAAAGTAGGCATAATGGTTGTGGACTATGTGTATAGGATAAAATTGAGATTGAATAATGAGATCAAAACAATGATAAACAACAACTCAATCCTATAACATAAAGAGATCAATCTAGGAAAAAACCAATATCAATGAATAAAAAGAATTAAAAACAAGAAAGCCTTCACCTAGATTGTATAGTTCTCTTTGTTAGATGTGGATTGCTTAATAACATTGTGTACCCATGGTGTTGTAACAAGTGGATTTAGATAGTGTGCTCAAAGATTCGATGTGATGTGCTCAATAATATGTAGAATGCTCAAAACACAATAAGAATGCCTATAGCTCATATGCCTAAATGATTGGAGAGGGTTTGTGATGAGATGAAGGGGGTATATATAGGATTCAATAAAGATCAATCAATGATCCAGATAATTCAATAGAATCAATGGATGAGATAAATCTAGAATTCATGATGAATGTGCACCTAACATGTGTCACACAAAAAGATATTTTTATTGAGTTAACTGATTGATTTGAGATAAAAGACATGAAACAGATATGATTAGATTTCATAAAAATAGAAATGCTTTTTCTAATTTATGAGTTAGTGATAAAAACAATAATGATTAAGTCAATTAACTCAACTTATAATTTGCTCTTTGCATGATGTGAGTAAAATTAAACAATAAATTATTTAATTTTTTGTGCATGATGAATAAGATTTATTTTTAGAAGAATTAGAAGATAAAAAGAAAATTAAATAAATAAATTTATTTAATTATTTGTGCATGATAGAGGACATAGAATATATTTGAAGATTTCAATAAATTAAACAAATAAATTGATTTAATTTATTTTGCATGATGAAGGATAAATAAAATATTTTATTATATTTTATTTTTAGAAGAGAGATTCAATTTAAATAAATTTGAATGATTTATTTAAATTTGGAAGAATAATTGATTTAATTAAATAATTTAGAAATTATTTAATTATAGAAAAGAGGATTTAAATGATAAATTAATTAAATAATTAATTCATTCAATTGATGTGGATTTGAATTTTGAAAAACCATAATGATTTAATTAAATAATTGAAATTATTTAATTTGGATGGATAAAGAGGAAATTTATTGAAATTAATTAAATAAAGAGGATTTATTTAATTAATGTTGAAAATATGTGATTTAGAAATTGATGATTTTGATGAAATTAATTAAATAATTAGATTATTTAATTAATGTTGAAATGCAGGTGATTTGGAAGAATGGTTAAAATGCAAGTGATGCGATAAAATGGTCATTTTTAGGTGTCTACATTTTGCCCCTCTTTGAGATGGTGTTTTTGATATTATAAGGCGGCAAAAACTAGGGCCTGAACCCTTACAATAGAAGCCCAAAAAAGAACAGCAACGGATCAAAAATAAAAAGAGCCACCAAATCCAGCTATAGCAAAAATAGCATTAACAGCCGATAAACAGTAGATAGTAAGAGTAGCAGTCTAACAACAGATAAACAGAAAGTAAATAAACAAAGCTAAGGAGAAACATCCTCCCAGCCTTTACCCAAAAATTCATAAATCTTGTCAAACTCTTTGACTTTCTCTTCATCAACTCCATGGACAAGGGTGTTGCAAAGTAACATCATTTCAAAAGAATAAAATATGTTTGGAAGAAAATGATTAGATTAGAAGTGGTGATGCCCCAGTCACTCAAAGAGAGGGTGACAAGGAAAGATAAGATGTATGGTGATGATGATGATGATTATTATTATTCAAAAACAAACAAGGTATTACCCCTGTCAAGTTGTAAACCAATGATTAATTGCTAATGATTGATAAGGATAGTGTTGTCATTGTGGGGAACAATATATCCCTAGATCAACACAAGGATGATAGTGTCTAGTTTCAGAAATGAAACACCTCGTATAAGATGCCTAGTCTAGTTTCGAGAGTGTGATAATCTGTATAAGACAATTGATATGATTGATGGATTGATGGATTGATTGATTGATTAATTGATTGATTTACAACAAGATTAGGATTAAGACCAAAGGATGTGATTGGATAATTTGACTAGATTTGATTAACTAGATAGGATAAGATGAAGGATGATGAGGATGAGGATGCCCCCTTGAGAGGAAAGTTGGGTTCAAAGAACATAGGTGTGCTCTCAAATTAAAGGAGGAGATAGAGAGACATGGATGAAAAGTTAGATGAAAGATGGAAGATAAATGGAGGAAGAATAGAAGAATTGATATCATAGAATAGAGAAATGATTATTGATCGATCTTCATGAAAGCTATAGATTTAATTAGGATGTATCGATGAGATGGATGGGATGAACTGTTTTGAGGATGTTTAGGTGAAATGATGATATCTTATGTATCCAAGTATTGTATACTTCGTATTCCAGACTTCCTACATACCCATATCCACAGGATCAAGGTACCTTAAGATTGAGATGAGATGATATGTAGTTATAGATGGTGGGATGAGATGGGGTGATGTTGCAATGGTTACGCAAATATTTATAAAGAGCAATCCTTATTTTGATATAGCATGTGGATGTTATGCACTAGGGTATAGAAGACCAAGGTGACAATGTATCCAATGCATAGGATGTTGATTCTGCAAGCAAGCAGTTTGAACTTATATCTACTAGACATAATATAACCTTGTTGGATATGTGAATAAGCCATAGTCGTGAACATAAAATAAACTTCAATACATGAATGCAAGAAGAATATTAATATGTAAGATGCTAGGTTGTAACACACACACACAAGATAGATATGATGCTAAGTAAGATAAAAAGATCATTCCTCAAACACGGTACACAAAAGCAATGACTATGCCCCCAATCTGTACTGTATCGCAAGATACCAAGATATAGATAAATCAAGGTAGTCTTGAATAGGTAATAGGAAAGGAACAAAAAGATAAACCAAAAAGAAAATTGACTGAATTATAAAGTAAACATACGGCCAACATATTATCTTGCCAAAGAGGTTGCTCAGGATAGATTGGATAGATAGGATAGATAGGATAGATAGCAGCCTTATTGTAGGAACAATATATCTATTAAAGGTTGTTGATCGAATATAGGATAGATGGATTGTTGTAGAAGATGTGGAAAGTGGTATGTTGGACAACATATAGCTTCATGAGTAGTCGTTTTGTTCAGGTTTGATAAGGGCTTTTGCTCTCAAAGGATGCATAGTTCGTTCTCTGCTTGAGTTAGTCAAGTCTAGGTGGATGGATCGATTGTGATAAATGGAAGGCAAGAAAGGTGAAAGTGTTTAAATGGATTGGGATGAAGATGATGATTTATAATTGTTTTTGGGAATGTTTTGATTTTTTTGGATTTTTTTTTTTTTTTAAAGTTTTATGATGGTTGGAATTTGAAATGTTTTTGGGATGACATTGGATTGTGTTTAGATAGCCTTAATTACTAAATATTGATGACAAGAGAAAACTAGGTCTAGATGCTAAGAGAAAGATGGGATTAGATAAGTAGACAAAAGAATGGGTGATAGTGGATGGGATGGATAGATAGCATAAGACAGATGGAAGAATTCAGGATGTGATTGCCAAAGACTATGTTGCATAGGAATAACATGCCCCATTCTAGGTATAATACTTAGGATTCTACACGACAAAGCTTATGATGATAGGATTGATTGGATTGGTTGGAAAGGATGAGGTATATCAAGAGATTTTCAAAGCTTGTTTCAACATTTTACATTTATCTTTTTCAAGATCAAAAAGGAGGAAAAAGGATGGATTGGACCAAGGGGATAATTATGCTGATATAATGGATAAGGAAGATATGATAGGAAGGATAGGTAGAAGGAATGATAGGATGGGTAGATGAGATGACATGCCCCCAAGTGTAAGGTACATAGACAATCAACCTACACATGACACTTGTTTGCTAGGTTTTCATCATGGTACTTATCCAAGGTACCCGTTTGCCAAGTTTTCACCATCGGATGAAGGATTTCTCTTTACTATTTTGATTTTTTTTGGATCGGATAGTAGGATGAGGACTCAAGCATCTGTTTCCAATAGCAAGGTAGTATGTTAGCACTTTAATGTTGTTTGCACATGGACTATATCAGGTAGCATTATGTGCACGGATGTTGGTAGATGTGGAAAGATGGAAATGGAAAGGATGGTGGGTTATCATATGGATGATGGATGGAGATGGAGATAGTGGATTATGGATGGATGGAGCAAAAGCATGGACCATAGAGGTATGATGGGGAAAATATGGATGATAAGGGATGTAAGATGGGGGGATGGAGGTATGTGGAAATGGTATGGAATTACAGGGAACCAAGACCAATGGTTGCACACATCGTGATAGATTTTGAAGCTTTTGATTAGGATGGGGAGTGGGGAGTAATGGGAATAGAGATATGGAATTTGGAACTTGTCGATTTAGGATTTGCAAGACTTTTTAATGGGGAACATGATTTTTGGAATTTGGGGATAGATTGAGATATGGATGCTTCTTTTGGGGTAATAGCTTATTGCTTGGGGAGCCACACCATTTTTATTTTTGCTTTGAGATGTGTGGGTTTATGCAGCTTTTGTGATGGATTTGAGATAATTACTTGTTGCTTGGGGACCCACACCATTTTCATTTTTGCTTTGAGGTGTGTGGGTGTATGCGGTTTTTGTGATGGATTTGGCTTCGTATTTGTGCATTGATGCCCTATGGCATGATATTCTTGAGGCTTTTGCGGATATTCTACTATATATGTGGAAGCATCAAAAATTTTATTTTTGAATCTCATGGATTGGGTAGAAGCTTCATGTTTGGTCGATGTGTGCATTTGGCCATGACTAGGAATGTGAGGGGATTTATGGATGGAGGGCTTAAAAGTGGATTTGTGGATCAATGGATAAGGGGATTTAAGGATGGGGATATTAGGCATTGAGAGAAGTGGAGGTAGAGTGGATGGAGGGATATTAGGAGTTGGAAGTAGTGGAGGTAAAGTAGATGGAGGAAGGTGTATGGTCACATGCTTTTGTGAATGGTATGAAGATGGAGGAGGGATGGCGACATATGACTGAGATGTGTGATAAGGTACACTAGGATATGGAGTGGAAGAAGTAGCTGGTGGAGGTGTGGAGGTGGTACCAACATCATTGAATTATTTTTCTTGGGATAAAAAACCAAGGCCATGTGCTTGTGGATGGATTGTGACATGGAGGGGCTCTAATATACCTTGTTCATGAAGGCCTAAAACTTTTCCTTGATAGTTCATGTTTGGGAACATACGATATGCAATGGGATGTTTGTTTTGAAAACATGACGTGAGTCCATTATGAGATGGAGAAGGTGAAGTGGTAGATAGTAGTTGTTGTTCTCCTAAGGAAGAACATTCATGGATGAAGGTGTTGAGACCAAGGGGATAGGATAATGGATTTGGAATGGGATAGATGGGAGATGGTGGAGGATCAACATGAGATAATGGAGGATCCACAAGAGACAATGTGGGATCATGCAATTGATGACTTGGGATGCTTGGATCATGACTAATATTATGCTCGGTAGGAGATGAAGGGATAGGATCCAAGTGACTTGTTTGATTGTTAATGATTTCTTGGGGACCAAGTGTCTCATCAAGGGAATTAGATTGTGTTGGATCATCATGGGACATAGATGTTGGTAGGTCATGGATGGGGCTAGATGGAGGATGGATTGGAGCAATTTGGATATCTTGCTCATGGATAGGTATAGGATTACGGATAAGATCAAGGTGATCATGGATAGCTTCTTCATCATAGATATCATCTTGATCATAAACAAGATATAAGTTATGGATAGGTTGGACTTGAATTGCTTGCTCATGGATAGGTATAGGATCAAGTTGTTCATGGATGGATTGTTGATTCTTGATCTTGGACAATATCTTGATCATAGAAAATATAAAGATTATGGATGGGTTCTATGGAAGTGATTTGATTTTAATTTAGATAAAGTTTTGATGTTTCCACATGCTTTAGATTATACTCTTGACATAGCTCTTGCTTTTCTTGAATGGAAGTGGAATTGGGAAACTCTTGAATAGGCTTGATAGGCTCTTGATGGTCAGCAATATGAAGGTACAATGGATCTTGACTTGGACTCATGGTAGGACACTCTTCAATAGGCTTGATAGGCTTTGGACTAGGTGTTTGAGGACATGGAGATAGTTGATTCCTTGCTAATAGCCATTGGATCACATCCTTCATAAGAGTATGGATGGATGGGAAATATAATAGATGGATGATAATGGTGGATGGTGTTGTAGGTTTAGGATTAGGATTAGGTTAAGGGATAATTTGATTGGATGGATTAGGATTTGAACTAGATGATGATGGAGGGTACTCATAGGATACATAAGCTAGAGTGGTGTTTCCCTTGTCAAAGGTAACATAAGAACTTAAGGACATTTGATTTTGGTGCAAAGGACGAATTGTATGTTCTTGTTGTAAAGGAACTTGATAGCCTTGTGAATGGGTTTGGGGGTGAGTTGAAATGTTAGAATAATTTGTTTTTGGAATTGTGTGTTTCCTAAATGTTTTTGGGATTTTTGAATTTTGAAGTTTATCATGTTTTGGATTTTTGAATGGTTTGATGTTTTTGGATTTTTGTATGGGTTTGATGATGAGTTGAAATGTTGATTGAGGAGTTGGATGATCCTGGGGTGGATCTTGTTGAGATTTATAAACCTCCATGGGAGTAAGGAGAGGTGCAAGTGGTTTTTCTCCCATGGGTTTTTTATTGGGTATACCCTCTTGTGAAGATGATTCAGGGAATGGTGTAGATATGGTAGACATTGTTTTGATGGGGTTTACTTGAGGTCTACCCATAGAATTAATAGCCTCATGGATGGGATCTTTCTCCTTAAGAGTAGATGTATCAAAATCTCTAGGTAATTTAGCTCCTTTTTGAGCAAGTGAGAATAATGATCAGGATTTTTGGTTAACAATTTGTCTATAGTAGCCATAGTTTTGGGATTTTGCATGGTTTCAGTAATATTTTGGTCCTCTTCTTGAGATGATTGACCTCCTTGGAAGTTTCTCTCTTCTTGAGAGGTTCCTTTATCTAAGGTATAACCATATGTAATCATATCGTGATAGTGCATTCATGTGGGAGCATGTGGGGATTCTAAAGAGGTATTACCCTCTTGAGGCCTATTTTGGATGTTATTTTGAATTTCAAGTTGGGGATTATGAAATGGGATATTTTGATGATCTTGTTGAGGGGGATTAGGATTTTGATATTGTTGTGGAGGAATGATTTGAGGTGGAGGAAGATGTGTGGTGTTTATCTATTGAGAGTATTGGTGTGGAAAGTGTTGATGTTGTTGTTGGGATTGAATGTGTTGATGTTGGATATATTGATGTTGTTGTTGGGGTTGAATGTGTTGATGTTTATATTGGTTAACATTGGAAGAAGTGAGATAGGTTGATGGAGAATTGGCATGATATGTGGGTAGGCTAGATTGGTATGATGATGAAGGTGACACATGGGATTGAGGTGGCATTGGTTGATAATGAATGGATAGAAGATGATGTGCTTGTTTGGCTTGTGATTGACAAATGGATATGAAGTGTTGGGCTTGGGCTATGAGATGTTGTATTTGAGGTGATCTATGTTATTGAAGTGATTGGATGAGGTTTTGTGTTTTTTGTATGGTTTTTTAATCTAGGGGTTGTGGCATTTGGTGAATTGCTTGGAGAAGGTCTTGGAATTGGGGTACTATGTCTTCTAATGTTGGTATGGTGTCAGTAATATTGTAAGGCAAATTTTGATAGATTTTGGATTTGCTTTGACAAGAGAAAACACATCAAACAAAGTGGAAAAGGACTGACACAATGGATAGTGTATGTTCGAGGCTCACAAAAAATCCCAATGTTTTCACAGGTATAAGACAATTGCAAATAGTTCAAGTACTTTTATCCCTAAAGACATGGGTTCATTGTGGTAGTTCATCTCACAACTTAGTTCTTCATCGACCAAATGTCATTCCATATAGGTGTCATACATTTGTGTCTTTGCAAGAGATGATAGCTATGGATATCTCACCCTCCCCTCGGAAAGATACAAGTAGGTCACAAGTAGCTTATGCTAGCCGAGGGATTACTATCTCTTCTCAAGGGAGTCAATGGTGAGTAATCTTAGGGGTTTATATTGATTTCCCTTGCACTGATGATTACCACAACGTTCGGAGGTGAAATGGGTAGTCACTATTTAGATGGTTCTTAGTAGCTTTAAGGGACCAATAACTTGCAAGCATGCGACAAGCTACTAAAAGCTTTGACCAATCCTACTAAGAGTATCATATACCTCCCACAATGTAAAAATTATTTTCACAAAGTAGTGGTACGCCTCTTTTTGATTTGGCACCGTAAGGCAAGGCTGATGCTAGTTAGGACTTGGCTTTCGCCTTATCCCACTTATATAGCAATTCAAAGGAAAACTCCGCTTAGGGTCATCCCTTTTCGATGAGATGCAATCCAAAAACAAGCCCTTCTAAAGGATAAAATGAAAATAAATGATAGATGAGTTAGCTTTTTGATCTCCCTAGTTTTCACAAGGAAGAGCATATGCCTATCATATTCAAACATGGCATACACATGCTCATTTATCCTATTAATAAGAAAAATAACTAGGTGCAACTAGCTTAACCACGCAAGTTTGTTCAATTATCCCTTAAGAAAGCAGTGGTTCCTAAGCTTTAGATTGCAAAAATATAATCCATATCCATTGTCCCTTAAGAAAGCAATATGTTCATAAGACTTAGATTGCAAAAGATGTTTGTTCAATTGTCCCTTAAGAAAGCAATATGTTTCTAAGACTTAGTGTGATAGGTTGCAATTCTTCAATGCTCGTCTTGCATGAACATGTTAGAAAACCCATTTTCTCTATTTGAGTAATAAGAGGTTACAAAAAGTTGATTAGTTCAACAAAAAACTCAAGTAGTTAGAAAAAAATAAATCAATTGACCAAAAGCACTAAAGTTGTTAGGTGAAAAATGAGCAATTTAGAAAAAAATCTGATAATAATGATCATGTATAGAAGACTGGATATTATGATCAGATTCTACATTAAATTCTATGTAATTTCAAAAAAAATCCGTAAAAATTGAATAAATTTTGCACAAGTTATGACCATTTGAAGTTTGCAAAGAAGGGTTGACTTTGACTGAGTGTAGATGACAAATCTAATAAAATTGCCTAAAAATTATTTCACCATAGAAACATTGGGAGAACTGGCTTTCCAATGCCACTAGTTTTATGAAAATCTAACCCCATATGCAAAAGATATACTTGATTTCATGAAACTGCTCTGAAAAAAGCAAAAAAAAAGCATAGGCTAAAAATAGGGATGCAGATTTGTGATCTATTTTTCTTGAAATTCGTGAACATTCTACAAAAAGTAAGAGATACCTAGATAGGATTTCGATGCTTCCAACAAAACCCAAAAATATTTTGACCTAAGGTTACACAGATGCGCCTAATTTCATGAAATTACTCTGAAAAAGCAAAAAAAAGCAAACATGGGCTAAAAATAGGGATGCAGATTTGTAATCTATTTTCTCAAAATTTGTGTGCTTTCTGCAAAAAATAAAAGATAACTAGATAGAATTTTGATGTTGTCGACAAAATCTAGAAATCTTTTGAGCTAAGGTTACACTGTTTGAATGCTCAATGCCTATTATTTCAAACTAGTGAACAAGGATCTTCATATATGTGTTACGATTGCGCTTTTCCATACCTAGCTTCAAAAAATATCATTTTTTTTAGATAAAAACAAGGTTAGTGTGTTCCATCGGGCATGCCAAAATGTGTATAGAATAAAATTGAGATTGAATAATGAGATCAAAACAATGATAAATAACAACTCAATCCTATAACATAAAGAGATCGATCTAGGTAAAAACTAATATCAATGAATAAAATGAATTAAAAACAAGAAAGCATTCACCTAGATTATATAGTTCTCTTTGTTAGATGTGGATTTCTCAATAATGTTGCATACCCATGGTGTTGCAACAAGCAGATTTAGATAGTGTACTCAAAGATTTGATGTGATGTGCTCAACAATATGTAGAATGCTCAAAGCTCAATAAGAATGTCTATAGCTCAGATGCATAAAAGATTGGAGAGGTTTTGAGATGAAGGGGGTATATATAGGATTAAATAAAGATCGATCAACAATCCAGATAATTCAATAAAATCAATGGATGAGATAAATCTAGAATTCATGATGAATGTGCACCTGACATGTGTCACACAAAAAGATATTTTTATTGAGTTAATTGATTGATTTGAGATAAAAGACATGAAACATATATAATTAGATTTCATAAAAATAGAAATGCTTTTTCTAATTTACGAGTTGGTGATAAAAATAATAATGATTAAGTCAATTAACTCAATTTATAATTTACTTTTTGCATGATTAGAGTAAAATTAAATAATAAATTATTTAATTTTGTGTGCATGGTGAATAAGATTTATTTTTAGAAGAATTAGAAGATAAAAAAGCAAATTAAATAAATAAATTTATTTAATTGTTTGTGCATGATAGAGGACATAGAATACATTTGAAGATTTCAATAAATTAAACAAATAAATTGATTTAATTTATTTTTCATGATGAAGGATAAATAAAATATTTTATTATATTTTATTTTTAGAAGAGAGATTCAATTTAAATAAATTTGAATGATTTATTTAAATTTGGAAGAAAATTTGATTTAATTAAATAATTTAGAAATTATTTAATTATAGATAAGAGGATTTAAATGATAAATTAATTAAATAATTAATTTATTCAATTGATGTGGATTTGAGTTTTAAAAGACGATAATGATTTAATTAAATAATTGAAATTATTTAATTTGGATGGATAAAGAGGAAATTTATTGAAATTAATTAAATAAAGAGGATTTATTTAATTAATGTTGAAAATATGTGATTTAGAGAAAATTGATGATTTTGATGAAATTAATTAAATAATTAGATTATTTAATTAATGTTGAAATGTAGGTGATTCGAAAGAATGATTAAAATGCAAGTGATGCAATAAAATGGTCATTTTTAGGTGTCTACAGACTGACTCTAGGAGTTGGGTGTGTGAGGCTATTAACCTCCATAGATAAACAAAAGGTGGTTACTGGTAGATAACATGAATACATGCCAAACACTTGTACAACAACCTAGAATTATTCAGGTAGGAGTGTCATATCCCCCGGACTCACTTAGGTGCAGCTTCAATCCCCACTATTAGATAATGGTTATTTCCACCCCCTTAATACCATCTTATTATTGCTAGGATAGGCAAGGAATGTAAGATCCTGGACCACCTACTCTTGGAGACACTTTAGTCTTGCCTAAAAGTGTATTCTATCTCTAATCAATAAAGGTACAAGCATGATTTCTTCTCCTCGATGTAGCTACGATGCACTGAAGGATATGATGGCCGAAGGTCTTAGCTAGGATCACAAGGTGGCTATGGAGTCTCACAATATACGTGAGGTATGGGGGAGCACAAATCTATGAACTGGGGTGTCCCAATCAACTGAGGCTCAACCACACGAGACTTGGTGGACCAAGTATCTCAAAGGCTTTTTGCAAGAGGTGAAGGGTCCTTCCTTTGAAACGAGTCTTTTGATTCTCGTAATGTTTATATACAGCACCAAAATATGTAGTTGAGGTCATCCCTAGAGGTGATGAAATCCCCTAGCAGGCCCCCTAGAAAGGATATCGAGTACTTTTGATTCTCAAGATCACCTTTCGACATGACAGAAGAGCATATGTATGACTCTCGAGTCCCCAGGAATAAAGCAAATAAAGAAAGTGAGTGAATAACCTAAGTATTTCTGATCTCCAAGATCACCTTTTAGTGCAAGGAGAGAGCATACATACTAAGGCATTCAAGACAAAGTATACAATCATAAATTCCCTTTAGAAAATCAAAGTGTTTCTAAGACTTAGTGATAAAAAGTAGGTCCTTCGACAAGCGTCCTACACCAAATATGTTAGAATTTCACTTCTTGATTCCTTGCTAAGTGATAAGAGGCTACACATCTTGATATCAATTCCAACAAAACCCAATTATTAGGGAAATCAAATACACAGACCAAAAGCGCAGAGACAGTGTGCAAAGGCGAGTTTCTATTAACCAAAGGCATAGAGATATTTACCAAAGGTGAGTTTCTGAAGACCAAAGGTGATTTTTTGTCCTCCAAAGGCGGGTTTCTGCTAACCAGAGGTGAGTTTTTATGATAGTCCTACAAAAATCAAGAAAAACAAGTCAAACGTGCAATCGATAGATAGGTAGATGGATTTCTAATAGGTCGAGGGGTTGGATGAAGAGGTAAATTTGTAATCCTGCACCAAAATCAGACAGCAAACCAAGTTAATTGATCAATTAGGCCAAAAGCAATAAATTACCCACAAATAAATCAGCTTGAGGGTGAATATGATGAGTGTTAGCAACTACAACAGCTTGCAAACACAAAATCATACAAGATTGATATTAGAGACCCCTACAAGTTCAAGATAAGTCAATAAAACACAAAGACCAAAGGTGAGTTTCTGCCAACCAAAGGTGTGCTTCTGCATGCCAGAGGCGAGCTTCTGTCAACAAAAGTGGAGTTTTTATCTGTCAAAGGTGAGTTTATGTCTACCAAAGGTGAATTTTTGTGTTGCAAATGCATGGTTCCGTACCTGTACCTAAAAAAATCAATTTTCCTTAAAAAAAGTAAAGTTAGATCAGGGAGTGGGTCCCACCAAGCATGCCAGAATGTGTATGAGGAAAATCAAGTTTAATAGATCAAGCATGAGTATCAAAACTCAGCCCTACAACCTTTAAGAAATGGATCTAAGACAATAACCTACAATTCAATGCAAATCAAACAAAGAATGATATCGCCTAGATTGTATGTATTCCTTGGTTTTTTGTGGATTGCTCTTCAAATTGCATAACCATGGTTGCAACAAGCGTGGATAGGTGATGTGCTCAGAGATGTGAATTATGCTCAAAGCGTTGTATGAATGTCCAAAGTTGAATGATCAAAGAGGATTTGTGAAGAGATGGATGGACATATTTATAGCTTTTAGGGACGATCGATCAATGATGGAGATAATTCAATGATATGGATGGTTGAGATAAATTGAGAAGACATGAAGGAACGTGCACACGACATGTGTCCATGCAAAAAGATACTTTATTTGAGTTAATTGTTGTATGGGATAAAAATAAGATTGATTTCATAAAAATATAATGCTTTTTCTATTTTATGAGTTGATTCATAAAAATATTAACTCAACTTTTGTTTTGCTTTTTGGCATGCTTTAAATAAAATTAAATAATAAATTATTTAATTTGTGTGCATGGAGGAAAAAGATAATTTTAGAAGATTTGAGAGATAATTAGAAATTAAATAAATAAATTTATTTAACTTATTATGCATGATGGAAGAATAAGAAGATATAAATAAAATATTAATTTTATTTATTTAGAAGATATTTGAAAGTTCAATTTAAATAAATTTATTTAATTATTTAATTTTAGAGGAATAATTAGTTTAATTAAATAATTAAAATTATTTAATTGTTGTGGATAGGAGGAATTAAGATGTTGAATTAATTAAACAATTGGTTTATTTAATTAATGTAGATTTGAAGATTGAAAGAGGATAATTCAACTAAATAATTAAAATTATTTAATTTAGAAGAATAAAGAGGTAAATTAATTAAATAAATAGAATTTATTCAATTAATATTGGAATTAGCGGAATTAGAAGAAATTGATGAAATTAATTAAATAATTAGATTATTTAATTAACATTGGATGCAAGTGATTTAGAAGAATCTGATGTATGTAAGGTGAATAATGCAAAGGTCATTTTTAGGCATTTACAACTATAATATCCCCTTTATGTCTGTAATTATCTAGAGACCATTAGCCTGTTTCCTAATGTTTCTCATAGGATAATTGGATGTTAAAAGGGAAATTGTCTTTTTAAATAATTATTTTAAGTTGTATAAGGTTCTAACTTTATGTTTTTCAGTTGACAACTTAATGTTATTTAAAAAGTTACTTTTCAGGCCCCAAAGTTGGTGCTAGGCATGAGGGGAGACTAAATTCAAAGGTGTCATCCCAATTGAGGTTTATTTTATATTTCTCAAAGACCAAAAAGCAATATTTTATAATTTATTCTTAGGCGCCCTATTTTGTGCCTATAAATGGGGTTTTGAAGCTCATTTGGAATTTTGTGCTTTTGATATGATATTCATTTTTCTCTGTGAGAGAGTATTTAAGCTTTGAACTACTTGGGGTTGAAAATCTCATGGAATAACTAGTTTCGGTAGTGAGAGACCTACCCTAGCTTGTCAAAAGTGATTTTACTCTGAAATCACCTGTGTGCTTCAATGGAGTTAGATATGCTAAGTGATGGATGACTATGATGTATTTTGAGGTTTTAGAATGCAAGAATATTTAAAGAGATGATTTACTAAAGGATGTTGAAGAGTTTGATTGAGTGTGGGGTTTTTCTTGTTGGTTGTACAGCCTCCTCAAGTCGTACCATATGTTTTTGGCATGAGAGTTTGAAGGACAAAAATGTCCATTCTTTCCTTTTTATTCCCCTACATTTGGAGGTGTCTAAACTCCACCAGTGTTGGTTGTCTAGTCTAGAGGAGTTTCTTGGTTCATTGTTGTTGCTAAAAAAAATACTTGTTGGTCGTACTCCTAGTATAGGTTGTACCACTACAGCAGGGTGTGTGGGAATCTCTGAGGTAAATCATCCCACTTCTCTTGTGTTTCAGTTATGTTTGGGTGACACTCTAGCACCCTAAATATCTTCTTATCATTTTGGATTTGAGTCTCAACTATTTGGTGTGGTTGTATGTGCATTTTTAATGTTGGTTAAGGATTTTACAGTGTTGCTATAGTGTTACAATTCTGCTACAGCATAGTGTTTAGTATTTCAAATTCATATAAGACCTTTGTCATTAATCTGGTGGCTTCTATAGTAGTATACTTCTTTATAGTTATGGCTCACTGTTATATGGATTTCCTTTGATTTCTAATTTGTTTTATGAGTAATTAGTAATCTGATATGTTTATTGCAATAGTCTGAAATTAATATCAGAATAATATCATATCAGTTTGGAACAATTTAAATTGCATAGATTTTTAGTAGTGTTTGAAAACTTGTTTGTAACCCCAAAAGGTAGTACCGCTAGTGGATTCATGTTTGTGCATTCATATTGTAATATTGGTTGGTTTACTACCAATAATCTATAGCATACATGATAGCCCATTTGGCATGCACACTCTACCAGTGGCTTGCACCATTCACATGCCTGCTAAATAAGCATCAATAGTGATGAGGTATAAATAACCTCATTTCTATTATGAGCCATATACCCCTTTCGTATGTTACCAAATCACCCAAACCATGCCAATTAATTAGTTTTATAAGCAATATTTACTTATTTTTGAAAGAATAATGTACAATCTTTGTTTTCTAATTGATTGTAGTCTTTCACTAATGTTGATGTGGTTGTGTGTAAAGATCCGTGTGTTTATGCAAGTTTTTAAGTATAGCCTAGTGGAAGGAATAGACTTGAAAGCAACTAGAGTCAGCAGCGCCAGAATTCTGGGGTGTCAGAATTCTAGGAGATGCATGATCATGAACTTTAGTCTGTGTTACCTCCAACCATGTGGTAGTTTCTTGGTTTCTTTTATTTTATATTAAAAACACTTAAGACATTTCATGGCTCCACTCGAAGCCTTTGATATGTTGAACTTAACAGACAACTAGTCTAGTTAAATTATGTTTTTTTGTTGAAGACTTCTTCAGTAGCATTAATATGCCACCTGAAATTTAGGATTTTGGTAGTATAGATTATGGGATGATTCCTAAAAATAGATTTGTGTTATGTTATGATATACTATGTGATGGTGATGTTCAGTTGATATATTATGTTATGTCATGCTATGAAAAAGACAATCAAGTTCCGTTCTAAGTGATCTTATTTGAAGTAATGAGCATACGAATGGAATTTTGGAGTTGTTAAATGATAAATGTGATTTGAATTAGTAGAATATTTCCAGAGAGTTGGCCACTGGAAGGATGTAGGAATAGATAAGTATTTTAATGTTGTGAAGTTGTGTTGTTTAAATTATATTCTGTGAATGTTTTATTTCAGATTAATGTAACCTTCTGTTGAATGGTGTTATGGTAGAATAGTATTGTTGTGTCCCTGCAAGATATTGTGTTTTAGTTATTTCCTTTAAAGTTGAAGTCTATAAAGTTCTTTGTATTATGCTATAATTTCTGAAGCTCTTGCTCAATACATAAATTCGCTATAGTTGATAATGCAAGTTTATATTTAAGAAATTTCTTGTTTTCTTAGATTAATATGTTTCTTTCAAATCCTTAGATAGAATTTGATGTGTTGATTCCTAGTTTAGAATTTATATGCTATCTAGGTTAAAGTCCAAATGCTTTATAGATTAATATTGTTTGCTTTCTAGTTTAGATTTATTCTATTAAAATCTTTCTCAGAAAATCTTTGCTAGGTTGAGATGTCTATATCCATTCCCTATTGCAGATAGCCTTGGACACTACCCTGTTGACATAATTGACATATTTTTAACTAAAGTGTTAGGACTTGATGACAACCTATCAAATAGGTCAGCTTGCCACCTCATGTGATTTCATTTTGTAATGCATCATGCACTCCATTGAATAAGCACAGATGTGGTCGGCTCAGTCGCCTAGTGCATGCATATAACACACTCTGCTAAACAAGCATGGCATGTGGTCGTCGTGGACGCTTGGTGTATTTTTGAACATCTTGAATTGCATCCTCATTCAGTAGTAGTTTGATTAGATAAGTGTGATCCTATGCACTGTATGCTCTCACTTTGCCCATCTCGGGATCTTGGTGATCAAAAAGTGTATTGGAGACTACTTGTGCTTTGATTTCAGTTGAAGTTATTTGGAAAAAAACTAGGGTGGTTATTACAATAGAATATGGTATTATATTCTAGGATTGAATTTGAAATTGAATTTAGAATAGGTGCGTTTTATTTAATTTTAAATTATGTATTTTATTTTTAGAAAAATCCATTTTACAGCCATTTTACTAGTAAAATTTCCCTGATTTCCTATGTATACAAAAAGGATGATGATCATATTAAGATCATAAAGGTAGGTTTAAAATTATAAATTTTGTGTATTTTGGAAATTAAATTTTGATATTTTTGGATGATGTCATCAATGGTGAATTTGGGGGTTTTATGGTTTTTGAACAGTTCAAAAAGAGAAAAATTAGAATTTAAACCATATTTCTTTGTTTTATTTTGTGGGATGAAGATTATTATGTTTCTTTTTGTTTTCTTGACCTTTTGGATACAAGGATCATGATCTTGGACCTTATTTTTAATGCCTTGACCTTTTAGGCAAAGGTTGACTTTTGGACCTAGGATTGGATACTTGGGTTAGGAGTAGAGTGGAACCATGCAATGCTTGCGAAATCGGGGATGTTCCAATATGAAGTATTGTATGGGTAATATAATAAGATTAAAATGTATTATAAAATTCAAACATTTAAAATGAATCAAACTAAAGAACTTGAAACATTTCTTACATTGAAGGCCTTGAGGGAATTACATAAGATAGTGATAGACATACTTGTGCATGAAGCCCCTAAGGGAATCATGTAAGATAATGATAGACATACTTGTACATGAAGCCCCTAAGGGAATCACACAAGAAAGAACTATGAACATCACTTTCATCAAAGACCCTAAGGAAATCATACAAGACTAGTACTATGATCTACTTATGCAAGAAGGCCTTAAGAGAATCACACAAGATAGTACTTATGTCATTATTTGTGCATGAAGGTCCTAAAGGAATCATGCAAAATAATGATGACACTCTACTTCCAATAGTTAGTTCCTTTCTTATTTTCAATGGGTCATGGTACCTAATATGTTTTTGCGATATCCTTTCTTTAATGTGTGATGTTGTTCCAACTCATTAATTTGCTTCTAGTGGTTGATACCACATTTTCATATGTGCTACTAGTTGGGAGTCCATAACCCTTGTATATCATTGTGTACTTGATTTCATCATGTATGTTCTTGGTATGTATCATACCATGGTTTTTATTTACCAAGTACTTGTATTATGTGTGTGTGTATGATTTCTTGATTGACCATCTCTCAATTCATAGGGGTGGCCCTGAGGATACCACATGGTTGGGTAGCATTGTTCCACTATTAGGTCTAGCTAGATTCCTAGATTTTCTTGGAGAGAATGTTGAATTCATAACTACTAGTGGCATAATATATCTTCTTGTACCATTTATTTTGAAATTTGTAATAAGGACTTTTGTCATTCATTGACTTAGCTTGTATTGGGGTCACAACTAATCTTGTAATCTAGGGTAAACCATCTACTAATCTTATAATATGATAGGTTAGATATTATGTTAAAATAGAATCTTTTGTCATGTTCATCTTGATATCCTCTGTAGATGTAGTTTACTTTCCATGCTTTGATTATGTTTTTGATAAAGATAGCCAGCAAAAACAAGGGTGTCAATCCCATTACAAAATAGACTAGAAGGCACATAAGAGAGGCACAGAGTGCCAGACCAGAAACACTAGACCATCAGAAATAGTAGACCGCCAATAGACGGACAGAACACGAACCACCAAAAAATAGCATTGAACAAAACACACAAGACTAGTTAAATAATTGACCCCAATCTTCCATCAAGAAGTGGTACATTTCTTCATAGTCTTTTAGCTTCTTCTTACCAAGGTTGTGCTTGTTCATTTCTAAGTACTATAGTATAGCCAAGGTGGTAGCCGAGAGATGCATCACTTTAGAGGTGAACCAAGAGAGAATTTTGAAGTTTTTCTCTAACTCAGTAATTCTGGCATTCATAGCCTCAATCACAAACGCTTCCTTGGAGTTGGTTTCCCCATCCTTGTCGATGTCTCGATCTCTGAACTAGGTAATTTCATCTCTATAAGAAGCATGCTTTGATTATGTTGTTATCATTTTGTGCATTGTAATGTTTTATAAGAGGCATGAGTTATGTTTCACTTTGTTTCTAGGGAACTTTTCCTATTTTGGGGGTTCATGTTCAACCAACAAAGAGCCCATAGGTGCTTGAATGTTTGGTCAAAGTCATTTCGCTCAACATGAAATTGAGGAAGTTATGCCTTGTGGTTCACAAAAATGAAGCTTGTTAGTTTTTAGACTTGTTAACTTTTAGTAGGTTGCAATTGCAAATTAGAGTCCACGATCCAAATTGCAAGACATTTGGAGTTCCACTTGCATTTTGTAGGGTGTAAAAAGTAAATCAAACTTCAAATTTTGAATTGTATTCTACTTGGAATTCAAAGTTATCTATGCATTTTTCATGGTGTAGAATATCAAAATCTAAAGTTTGAATCTCTTATTGGTCAAAGTTTGGCATTGAGGTGAGTTTTTTCGTGGTGTTAGATGCTTCTTGGACTCTAAAGTCTATGATGCATATTATTTTTTACCTCCAAAGTCTGAAGTGAGGTCATGTCAAACTCAATCTTGGCCCTGATAATTTCATGCTTTTATGCAATGTAAATTAGATCCCAAAGTCCAAAATGCATGATGTGGTTTAGACTCTAAAACCTAAGGTGTTTGACTCAAGAGGCTCAAAGTTATCTTGAGGTTTTAATGATGCTATTGTAAATTGGGTTTAAAAACCTAAATTGTAGTTTACTAGGGGCTCAATGTTAGGTGGTCATTTTGAAGGTTGTATCTTGCAACTCAGACTCTAAAGTTTGAGGTGTTGCAAAATGCAAAATACACCTAAACCCCAAAGTTTGATCCATGTAAACCAATCTCAACAGTCTAAACTTCTTAAAATTTAGACCCTGAAGCTTGAGCCAGTGAAGGATTGCCATGTTGGTCTCATTTTATAAGATACTAGGATAATGGCTTAGTAGGAAAGTTGTCAGTGTTTGTGAGTTAGCTTAGAGACCTTGACTCCTTTCCATATCGCATTAGTTGTGTTGTCATGATGTTTTGGCTTGTGGTGTTTTAAGTCTTCTTCTTGTGTCACCTTGCGTTGGGCATTTATGTGCATTCCAAGGGTGTCATTTCATGGTTTTTTGTTACCTTGTACTTGAAAGCATGCATTGTGACTAGTTACATTTTACTCTTGTATCACAAAATATTTTTTCATCATATTTTCAACCATTAATTCCTTAGGCAAAATATTAGGGCATTACACTAGAGATGATGAGAGTGATGAAGAACAAGAGATTGGTCGTAGTGAATAAACTAAAGGTGAAGAAGATGATAAGGAAGAAAGTATGTTGAAATATATATCAAGTATTGATAATAAAACTAGAGTATATATTTCAAATTATTCTCGTAGTTTAAACCCTAAAGAATTGATAGATTGGATAACTAGTTTAGAACACTTTGAGTATGGTGATATTGATGATCTGGATAGGGTGAAATTTGTTAGGACTAATTTAAAGGGTCATGTTATCATTTGGTGGAAAAAAGTTTACTTAGAAATAGAAAAGGTAAACCTAGCATTGGGAAATGGGATAGGATGGTGAAAAAGTTGAAATCTATGTTCATTACAATGAATTATCATTTAGAATTATTAAAGAATTTGCATAATTTAAGGTAAAAGGATATGACTAAAGGATTATACTGAAGAATATTTTAGGATAACAATTAGAATAGGCCATCATGATGAAGGCCAAGAGAAAGTGGCAAGGTACATCAATGGTTTGAGAGGATCAATTCAAGAGGAATTGAGTTTGTTGAATATTCAAATAGTAGAAGTATATCAGTTACTTCTAATAGTAGAAAGGAAATCAAATAAAATATTTGAGGATAGAAATAATTGAAAAAGAGGAAGAGGAGGAATATCCCAAATTGATGAAAGAAGGTCCTGCAATGAAGATGCAAAAGCAATGAAAAGTAACAACACATACCATGATGATAGTGGTTCATATCACAATAAAGGAGGAAGTGGTAATTATTACCACAATAGAAAAGAGGGAAGCCATTTATACCACATGATAGAATGGATAGATACCAAATATCTAGAGGAAGATATGGTATAAATGATGGGAGATCTTTCTAAGGAACTTATTTCTGATGTGGAGCTAAAGGTCATAGAGCATTTGAACATTCACAAGGCCAAGGAAGCATAAACAAGAGCCTAAAGGTAGTACAAGAGATACATACAGAGATGAAGAACGTAAAATCCTAGTCGAACAAATAGAGAAGGGTAAGTCATTGGTCATGTGGAGAACTTTGTTGAGAACAGATGTTGTGGATGAAAAAGAACCAATATAAAGGAAAAGTTTGTTCAAAATAGTCTGCAAGATTGAAGTTAAGTGTTATAAATTCATCACTGATAGTGGTAGTATAGGTAATTTTGTTTAAAAATAAATAGTTGACAAGATGAAATTGAAGAGGTTAGACCACCCTAGTCATATAAAATTGGTTGGTTGTAGGAGGAACACAAGGTAATTGTAAGTGAACAATGTTTGGTGAAATTCAAGATAGGTACATGATATTGAATTTTTTTGTGATATTATGCCAATGGATGTATTCATTTATTATTGAGAAGTCCATGGAAATATAATAGGAAAGATATACATGAGAGAGAGAAAATACTTAACCTATAATAAAGAATGATAGGAAACATATTTTAGTACCTTTGCGGGAGAAAGAAAGGCAAGTGTGGCATACTTCCAGAGTTTGTTTAATGAATGGTATAATGTTCTTAGATGGTCTAAGACATGAGAATATGTGTTTTGCATTTATTCCTAGAGTTTGTAGCATTAAAAAAGTGAAGGAAACACCACAGAGGGAAATTTTAGAATTGTTAACAAAATATAAGGACATCATATCAAATAACATGCCAGATGGATTACTACTAATAAGGAGTATTAGTCACCACATGGATCTAAATTTAAGAGAAAGTTTGTTGAATAAGGTTATACATATAATCGTGTATAGGATAAAATCGAGATTGAAATGATAAATCACAAGCAATGAAATAACCAATAACTCAATCCTATAACATAAAGAGATCGATCTAGGCAAATACCAATATCAATGAATAAATCAAATTAAAACAAGAAATCCTTCACCTAGATTGTATAGTTCTCTTTGTTATATGTGGATTGCTCAATAATGTTGCGTACCCATGGTGTTGCAATAAGCAGATTTAGATAGTGTGCTCAAAGATTCGATGTGATGTGCTCAACAATACGTAGTATGCTCAAAGCACTGTGAGAATGCCTATAACTCATATGCATAAAAGATTGGAGAGGGTTTATGATGAGATGAAGGGGGTATATATAGGATTCAATAAAGATCGATCAATGGTCCAGAAAATTTAATAGAATCAATGGATGAGATAAATCTAGAATTCATGATGAATGTGCACCTGACATGTGTCACACAAAAAGATATTTTTATTGAGTTAATTGATTGATTTGAGATAAAAGACATGAAAAAGATATGATTAGATTTCACAAAAATAGAAATGTTTTTTTCTAATTTCTGAGTTGGTGATAAAAACAATACTAATTAAGTCAATTAACTCAACTTTAGATATGCTTTTTGCATGATTTGAGTAAAATTAAATAATAAATTATTTAATTTTGTGTGCATGATGAATAGGATTTATTTTTAGAAGAATTAGAAGATAAAAAAGTAAATTAAATAAATATTTAATCGTTTGTGCTTGATAGAAGAAATAGATTAGATTTGAAGATTTAAATAAATTAAACAAATAAATTGATTTAATTTATTTTGCATGATGAAGGATAAATAAAATATTTGATTTTATTTTATTTTTAGAAGAGATATTCATTTTAAATAAATTTGAATGATTTATTTAAATTTGGAAGAATAATTGATTTAATTAAATAATTTAAAAATT
Organism: Cunninghamia lanceolata; assembly: GCA_027924645.1. Lineage (NCBI taxonomy): Eukaryota > Viridiplantae > Streptophyta > Pinopsida > Cupressales > Cupressaceae > Cunninghamia > Cunninghamia lanceolata. The sequence continues at coordinate 3,292,361 of BSBN01000842.1, read as the reverse complement.
ATTTAATTATAGATAAGAGGATTTAAATGATAAATTAATTTATTCAATTGATGTGGATTTGATTTTTGAAAGACGATAATAATTTAATTAAATAATTGAAATTATTTAATTTGGATGGATAAAGAGGAAATTTATTGAAATTAATTAAATAAAGAGGATTTATTTAATTAATGTTGAAAATATGTGATTTAGAAGAAATTGATGATTTGGATGAAACTAATTAAATAATTAGATTATTTAATTAACGTTAAATGTAGGTGATTTAGGAAGAATTGATAAAATGCAAGTGATGCGATACGAAGGGTCATTTTTAGGAGTCTACATTTTGCCCCTCTTTGAGATGGTGTTGAGAAGTAACATCATTTCAAATAAATTTAAACATAGTGTTTGATTTGATAGAAGAAGATTGATTCAAAAGAATATGCTTGGAAGAAAATGATTAGATTAGAAGTGGTGATGCCCCAGTCACTCAAAGCGAGGGTGACAAGGAATGATAAGATGAATGGTGATGATGATGATTATGATTATTCCAAGAAAAACAAGGCATTGCCCCTGTCAAGTTGTAAACCAATGATTAATTGCTGATGATTGATAAGGATAGTGTTGTCATTGTGGTGAATGATGTATCCCTAGATCAACACAAGGATGATAGTGTCTAGTTTCAAAAATGAAACACCTTGTATAAGATGTCTAGTCTGGTTTTGAGAGTGTGACAATCTATATAAGACAATCGATGTGATTGATGGATTGGTTGATTGATTAATTGATTGATTTACAACAAGATTAGCATTAATACCAAAGGATGTGATTGGATAATTTGGCTAGATTTGATTAGCTAGATTGGATAAGATGAACAATGATGATGGTGAGGATGCCCCCTCGAGAGGAGATTTGGGTTCGAAGAACACAAGTGTGCTCTTGAAATGAAAAGTTAGATGAAATATGGAAGATAAATGGAGAAAGAATAGAAGAATTGATATCATAGAATAGAGAAATGATTATTGATTGATCTTCATGAAAGCTATAGATTTTATTAGGATGTATGGATGAGATGGATGGGATGAAGTGTTTTGAGGATGTTTAGGTGAAATGATGATATCTTATGTACCTAAGTACTGGAAACTTCCTTCGTATTCCAAACCGCCTACATACCCATATCCACAGGATTAAGGTACCTTAAGATTGAGATGAGATGATATGTAGTTCTAGAAGCAGGATGAGATGGAGTGATGTTGCAATGGTTACGTAAATATTTATAAAGAGAAATCCTTATTTTGATATAGCATACGGATGTTATGCACTAGGGTATAGAAGACCAAGGTGACAATGTATCCAATGCATAGGACGTTGACTCTACAAGCAAGCGGTTTGAACTGATATCTACTAGACATAATAGAACCTTGTTGGAGATGTGCATGGAAAATAGTCTTAGCATAGAATGATCTTAATACACATAAGGCCTTTATAGAACCATAGATGCAAAAGATATTGATATGCAAGATGTTAATTCTAACACAAACAAGATACATATTAGCCATAGTAGGATAATAAGGTCATCCCACAAACACAACATACGAAAGCAATGACTATGCCCCAATCCATACTGCATCGTAACATACCAAGATATAGAAAATCAAGGCAGCCTTGACTAGGTATTAGAAAGGAACAAAAGATAAACCAAAAAGACAAATTGACCGACTTACAAAGTAAACATACAGCCAACATATTCTCTGGCCAAAGAGGGTGCTCTGGATAGATTGGATAGATAGAATAGATAAGATAGCTAATAGCCTTATTGTAGGAACAATATATCCATTAAATGGTGTTGATCTGTTGATAGGATAAGTTCATTGATGTAGCAGATGTTGGCAATCGATATGTAGGACAACATATGGCTCTACAAGTAGGTTTCTTTACTTCAGGTTGGTTAAGGACTTTTGCTTTGAAAGGATGCGTAGTTTGTGTGCTGCTTGAGTTAGTCAAGTCTAAGTGGTAGGTGAATTGTGATAAATGGAAGACTAGAAATATGGAATGTCAATGGATTGAGATAGGTGAAGAATGATGAATCGTATGTGCCTAAGTACTAGATATGTCCTTCGTATTCCAGACTACCTACATACCCTGTATCCACAGGATCAAGGCACATTATGATGAAAGATGAATATGATAATATGTAGTTCTAGGTAGAGTGATGAGTGGGTCAAGGTGTTTGAGCTTGTGTAGGTAAATGATGTCATCTTATGTACCTAAGTACTGGAAGCTTCCTTTGTGTTCCAAAATACCTACATACCCATATCCATGGGATCAAGGTACCTTAAGATTGAGATGAGATGATATGTAGTTCTAGGTAGAGTGATGAGTGGGTCAAGGTGTTTGAGCTTGGGTAGGTAAAATGATGTCATCTTATGTACCTGAGTACTAGAAACTTCCTTCGTATTCCATACTGCCTACATACCCATATCCATGGGATCAAGGTACCTTAAGATTGAGATGAGATGATATGTAGTTCTGGGTGGTAGTTTGATGATGTAGGATAGGATGAAGTGTTTTGGTTTGGGTAAGATTGTTGAAGTGTTTGTGTTTTGGTGAGATGGTTGATTAACCATGAACAAGGATCCATTCCTAGACCTAAGTTAAGGAAAGAGTTGCCCTCATTCTGGTAGAGGTTTTATTATGGAGGACTGCACTAGCACGTGGATGAACTGATGATGGATGATAAGAAAACATAGATAATTGACATATGCCGATGAAAAGACATAGATAACAAACATAGGATAAACTAATGATGGATGAATAACTTGACATAGGATAAAATGATGAGGACATGGCTAACTCGACATAGGATAAAATGATGATGGCTGAACTGACATAGATAAAATGATGATGGATGAACTGACATAGATAAGCTGATGATGGATGAACTGACACCGACAAGTTGTTGATGGCGTGGATAACTTTGACATTGACAAATTTTCAAGCTATTCTAGATAGGGAAATGGAAATGCAAAAAGGTCAATGGTTTATTATGGATGGAAGGAAGATTGTTATGGAATGAACATGGAATGAAAAAGACTTGATAGATGGTGGATGCTGACTCTACACATAGTGCCTATTTGCCAGGTTTTCACTATGGTACTTATCCAAGGCACCTGTTTACCAGGTTTTCACCAGAGGATGGATTTTTTTTTTAAATATTTTTATTTTTTATTTTTATTTATTTATTTATTTTGCTAAGGATACTCTGAGGATTAGGCCAAGAACTTCTTGAGATGAACACTGTTGAGTGGTTCATCTAGAGAAATGCCTTTAGGTGTTGCTAAAGTATAAGCTCCTGATCCATATGTTACTGTGATAACAAAGGGTCCTAACCAATTAGGCTCGAACTTGCCCTTCTTTTTTTGATCTACTTGATTTCTCTGATTTTCCTTTAAGACAAGATCACCTACTTGGAACCATCTTTATTTGATCTTCTTGTTATAGTTGTGTCAGAGGTAATTTTGATAGACATGGAGATGATTAAGCGCTCCAAGGCACCTCTCATCTAGTAGTTCTAGATCAGCTAATCTGGAAATACGATACTTCTTTCCATCTATCAAGTGTTGCATGGATACTCTGAGGGATAGGATCTCGACCTCTATAGGTAGAATGGCTTCAGATCCATAGACCAAGGCATAGGGTGTTGTACCAGTTGGTGTTCTAATACTAGTGCGGTAGGCCCATAAGGCAATATTGAGTTGCAGGTGCCAATCATGACCAACTTCATTGATCATCCTATTGAGGATTTTCATAATGGTTTTGTTAGAAGCCTTGGCTTGGTCGTTACTCTGTAGATAGTAGGGAGTGGAAAAGTGATGTTGGATATTGTATTGGGTGCACAAGGCATGGACATCTTGATTCTTGAATGGTCTCCCATTATCAGTGACAATGGCTTGGGGGATACCATACCGGCAAATGAGGTAGTTAAGGAAAAACTTGGTTATTTGCTTGTCAGTGATATAAGTCATGGGAATGGCTTTAACACACTTCGTGAAGTACTCAGTGGCGGTAATAATAAATTTATGGCCATTGGATGAGGATGCCTAGATTTGTCCTACGAGGTTGAGACCCCATTGCAAAAAAGGCCATGGAGTTGTCACAGGTTGTAGTTCATGAGCTAGTGCATGAATCAAATCTCCATGATGTTGGCATTGTAGACACTTCTTAGTAAACTGCATAGAATCTTGTTCTATGGTCGGCCAGTAATAACATGTTATGAGTATCTTCTTAGGGAGGTTAGGACTGGTAGAATGTGTGCCATAGACACCTTTGTGTATGTCTCATAAGGTAGCATCAGCTTCTTCCGCGTTAAGACATCGTAAGAGGATACATCGAGACTTCGATGATATAGTGTATCACCCAGAATGGTGTAATGGGAGGATCGACGAATAAAGGTTTTGTGTTGGGTTGTAAATAGCTCAAAGGGAAAGGTACCATGTTTAAGGTATTCATAGATATCTTCGTACCATGGGGAATTGGGAACAACAAGTTCATAGATGATTTCAGTAGTTGGAACATCGACGGCTGGTATCAACAATTGCTCAATCAAGAATTCACATTTCTGTGTGTTTGCAGGCATGTCTATAAGTGACCCCACAGAAGCCATAGAATCTGTAACTTTGTTGTGCTCTCTTGGAATTTTCTCAAAAGGGATGCTAGAAAAGTGTGGTTTGTAGGCATCCACTAGTTTCTTGTAAGGGACCAACTTTTCATCTTTTGTTTGGTACTCATCAATGACTTGTCAAATGACTAGTTGTGAGTCTCCATATACCTATAGCTCTTTGATGTCCCATTGGACTACTGTATGGAGACCTATGAGGAGTGCTTCATACTTGGCTATGTTGTTGGTGCAAGGAAATGCAAGACAATATGACTTTGGGATATAGTCATTTTGAGGTGTGATAAAAAAGGATGTCGGCCCCTAATCCATGTTGTGTGTAAGAACCATCAAAATACAACTTCCACATTACTGAGGTAGAGAGATTAAAGAGATTTTCATCTGGAAAGTCAGATACCATAGGATGTACATTTGTCATGGGTGCTTCTGCTAGTTGATTTGCTAGGGCTTGTCCCTTGATTGCTTTACGATCCACATACTCAATGTCAAACTCACTAAGGATCATGACCCATTTAGCTAGTCTACCTATGAGAGCTACTTTTACTAGGAGATATTTTAATGGATCAATTTTAGCTATTAGATTTGTGTGTTGGTTTAGCATGTAATGCTGCAACTTTTGGGAAGTGAACACTAAGGCTAAACAAGCTCTTTCCATAGGTGAATAATTGAGTTCATAACCCACCAAGGTTTGACTGATATAATAGATTGCATGCTCTTTTCCTAACTCATCATGTTGTGCTAGAAGAGCCCCTAGGGCTACAGTTGTAGCTGAGATGTACAAGATCAAAGGCCTATCAGTGACTGGTAGTACCAAGACAAGAGGTGTAGCTAGATATTCCTTGCACTAATCAAATACCGCTTGACATTTAGCATCCCATCAAAATGAGACATCCTTTCGGAGCAAGTGTTGAAATGGTTGACATTTATCTACTAGCTATGAGATAAATTGCCTGATGGATTGTAACCTTCCTTGAAGGCTCTTTAATGCTTTCAGATTCTTTGGTGGAGGCATCTCTACTATAGCCTTGACTTTTATTGGATCTACTTCAATGCCTCTATGAGATACGATGTATCCCAATAATTTTCCTGAGGTTACCCTGAAGACACACTTCTTTAGATTGAGTCTTACTTGATATTTTTTGAGTCTATCAAAGATTTGTCCTAGAACCTATATGTGATCTTCCCTAGAAGACGTTTCTAGTATATCATCCACATAGTCCTCCATGATGTGATGAAATAGATCATGGAATATCACTATCATTTCTCTTTGATAGGTTGCTCCTACATTTTTTGACCAAATGGCATGACACAACAACAATAGGTACCCCAAGGACAAGTAAAAGTTGTTTTATGCTAATCTTCTTCTACTATCATAATCTGATTATATCCCAAAAATCCATCCATTAGAGAAAGCATTTCATGACCAGCGGTCAGGTCCACTATGAGATCAATGTTTGGCAATGGAAAGTCATCTTTGGGACATGCTTTGTTTAGATCTCTGAAGTCGGAACTCATGCGGATGCCCCCCATTTGGTGTAGCCATAGGTACAATGTTTGAGACCCATTCTAGATAATCAATAGGCTTGATAAATTTTGCATCTAACAACTTCTGTATTTCAACTTTCACCAAGAGACAATCTGTGGGTGCATCTTTCTTAGTTTTTCTTTGACCGGTTTAGCTTTTGGATCAACTATGAGATAGTAAACTACTAGCGAAGGATCCAACCCTAGCATATCATCATAGGTCCATTCAAAGTTGATGGTTCACTATAAGAATAAATTGGTAAAATTCTTGTTCTCTTGTTCTGATAATGATGCTACAAGGAATGTGGTCTTAGGATTTTGCTCTGTGCCTAGATTTATCTCTATAGAATCTTCCACTAGGAGAGTTGATTTCTCTTGATACTTCGATGGTAGGGGAACATCAAATCCTCCATCCTCAGGTGCCACAATTAGGTATTCACCTTTGGATATGTCCTTTATTTTGACTATTTTCTGATCAGGATGTGCCACAGTGTGGTTTTCACCTAGAGATCTTTCTTTATTTTTATTGTTGCAGCTGGAGGATTTGGCATTCTCACCAAAATAAGCAATTTGATCTAGTTCCATTACAAAACTAGCTTTGTGATTTCCAAGAAGGATACCATCCTAGAGTCCCATGAATTCTGCAAGAGCTTCATCATTCTAAAAAACATCTGGAATGGGGGACCCTTGTTGGTCCCAATCAATAAGTTCAGGGTAGACAAGTGGTACCATCTGGGTGTTGGTGGTTGATGTGAAGGATACGAATGATAGCATAAATATGGAGGATTCAGTGAATAGGTCATTCATATGGAGGTAGGAGTCATCGATGATATCCTCTTGAGACATCAAAGCTACAAGAGAAGTTTGTGCCACCTTGTCAAGAATACCCTCGATGTCCAAGGCGTGTGGTACCTTCTTACCATATCCTAACCCTTTATTGTCTAGCTTTTTTTCACAATAATGGGTTCTATTTCACCTTGATTATCTTTCCCAAGGCCACCTTTGCCATTATAGCCCATGTTTTTTACAATTCTTAGGCCATTTCCATATGGTTTAACTGGTATGGTAAGATGAGATGTCTTCAATAGTTTCCTCTGCTAATAATTTTCCCTCATTGAACTGGGTTAGGGATACTGGAGAGGGGATGGCTACTTTCTTAGTCACTTTATCTATGGGTGGTTGGCCATAGGATTTAAGGGATAAGGGCATCCACCCTACACAACAAGATTTAGAGATATCATATTCGCCAAAGCCTATATCACAGATGTGAGCTTTGATTTCAGAAATAGGATTAAGATTAGGTTCAACTTTGAAGGCTTTTTTCATATTTTTAGAGTCAACATACAATGGGGATTCATAGGCTTTGTCATTATTTGGTACTTGATTGCAATTCTTATAACTATCTTGCAAGGCACAACAGAATTCAAAGGGATGAGGGTCTCTTGGGATAGTGATCTATGTACCATTAAATGGGAACTTGAGAAACTGGTGGTACATGGAGGAAACATATTGGATGGCATGGATCCATGGGCATCCTAAGATAATGTTATAAGGTAGCTCAATGTCAAGGACTTGGCACCTAGTTTCAAGCATGATGGGGCCTACTTGTATAGGTAAGTTGATAACACCTTCTGAACAGTGCTCAACATCATCATACCCCTTGATTGTAATGCATTGATCAATGTTGACATGATCCTTAGAGTATCCCAATTGTTTAAGTAACTTAAGAGAATAGATATTGAGACCAGCACTATCATCTATAAGTATGTGTTTGATCTTTCATTTATGGATGAAAACTTCAATGTGAAGTTTGTCATTTTGACATGGATTGTGGGATGGGAGGTCCTTTTTAGAAAAGACCACATTGTAAGGTGAGGCAATGTTACCTATTATAGCTTGGAAATCCATGACCACTATGTTATTAGGAACAGAAGACTTTTGTAGGGCTTTTTCTAGCACAGCTTTATGTGCAGGTGATGATTGTAGAAGGTCCAAAATAGAGATATGTGTAGGGGTTTTTCCTAGATATTCTACAAGATTGTAATCAAATTGGGTTGGGAGACTTGGTAAAGGCCCACGAAGGGTAACATGACCACGACGAGTTGTGACTGTGCAATTCGTAAATTTACTTTTGATAGTGAGGGTAGACACATGACTTTCTTCAAAGTGATCTACAATAGAGTCATAGGAAGTTGAGGCTTTATTAAAGGCTTTACCTTTATCAGGATGTTGACCTTGACCATGGTTAGGTAATGGCTCCTTGTACATGTTGAGGTCTTTGTTGGTGTTCTAATTAGGAGGTGCATCAAAAGTGACTTCACCTCTATCAATAAAGTTTTGGATCATGTGCTTGAGTTTCATGCATGAACTGGTTCTATATCCTTTCGACCTATGGTATTCACAATATTCATTGTCTTTGTACCATGTGGGTTTGAAAGTAGGTACGTCATATGGGCGAGCTTGTGGTAGCGTGACGAGTCCATTTTGCACAACTTTCTTTAGAACTGACTCTATAGGCTCTCCCAAGGGAGTGAACTTACGCCTTGGAGGTAATCCTAGGGAGGCCACTCTGGTCGATGATGTTGGTTTTGGTTTTGTTGTCATTGTTGTTGCTGTTGAGACGGAGGTTGGTTTTGTTTGGATGAAAGATTATGGGGTGTTTGTAGTGTTTGAGCATGTTTGGAATCCACCACACCATCATTGACCATGTTTTTGTTTTTGTTCCAAAATTTAGCCTTATCATTTGATTGTTGTTGGAGAGAATTGTCTTTATTTTCTTTGAAGATTTTGACCACACCCTTTGTTGGTAGGTGGCGACTGATCATGCAAGTATTGTACACTAGTTAGGGTTTTGGTTGATAAATTGTATTGTAGCATTTGCAATGGTATTGAGTTGCAGGGATTGCTGGTTGTAATAAGTTTGATTTACTGGATAACAATATTGGACTCTTTGTTGGTGGATGTAGCCTGAGTTTGGGTGAACCACGTTAAAACTTGTCTCTTGCTGTTATTATTTCTATGTATTTTCATTCCTCTATTTAATCTTTATTTGCATTTAATTGATATCTTCTATCATCTAACCCTAACAAGTGGTATCAGAGTGGGTTGTGTTCAATTATCATCTGCAGGAAGGCCTCACGATTGAGTGGGAGTCTCATGGTTGAGTGGGAGCAATGGCAGATGAGGGTAAATTGAAGGTAGATAAATTTAATGGGCAGAACTATTAGTTATGGAAGATGCAGATGAAGGATTATCTCTATCAAAAAGATTTATGGATGCCATTGGAAGGAGTAGCCAAGAAACTGGCAATAATGACTGATGAGAACTGGAATCTTCTTGACGGAAAGGCACTGGGAATCATTCAGTTGTGCCTGCAACCATCGGTGGCATTCAATATAACAAAAGTGAAGACAACAGATGGTCTGATGAAAGCTTTGGCTAAATTGTATGAAAAACCCTCAGCCTCAAATAAGGTATTCTCATGAAGCATTTGTTTAATTTGAAAATGATTGAAGGTGGATCTGTGACAGATCATTTAAATGAATTTAATACGATTACCAGTCAATTGACTTCTGTAAATGTAAAATTTAATGAAGAAGTTAGAGCTCTCTTGATATTATGTTCTTTGCATGAAAGCTGGAATAGTTTGGTAATGGCGGTTAGTAACTCTGTTTCTGGTTCAAATACCCTAAAATTTGATGATGTTGTTGGTATTATTCTGAGTGAGGAAATTAATAGGAAAAGCTCAAGTGGGTCCACATCAGGTAGTGTTTTGAATGCAGAAAGTAGGGGTAGATCAAAGGAGAGAGGAAAAGGTTCTGGAGGTCATGGGAAGTCATGAGGAAAATCAAAGGATAAGAGATCTCAAACCAGAGGACAAAAGGATTGTTGGTATGTGGGAAACTAGGTCATCTGAAGAAAGATTGTTGGTCTCAAAAAAATAAAGGAGACAAACAAGAAGGCAATAAGGAGGCAAATGTGGTAAGTAATAAATCTGAAGATGGTGCTTTGATTCTTTCCCTAGATAATGCTGATGATTCATGGGTTTTAGATTCAGGGCCTCATTTCATGCTACGCCCCATAGAAGTTATTTTCTTGATTATGTCCAAGGGGATTTTAGGCTGGTTTATTTGGGAGATAACGAACCTTGTCAGATTGTTGGAAAGGGAAGAATCAAGATTAATTTGTAGAATGGGAATCACTGGCTACTACAAGAGGTAAGATACATTCCAAGGCTTGGTAAGAATTTAATTTCAGCAGGGTAGCTAGCTGAAGAAGGTTGCATTGTTACATTTACTGATAAAAATTGGAAGGTTTCAAAAGGTGCCTTAATAGTAGCAAAAGGTGTGAAAGTAGGCACCTTATATCTTTGTACAAGTCATACTATTCCTTCTACTTTAGCTATTGCAGAGAAAAACAAACAGGTTCAGGAACAGTTGTTGTAGGTTCGCAGGAAGAGACTGAAACAGTTGTTGCAGGTTTTGAGACAATGTTGTGGCATAACAGACTTGGGCATATATGTGAAAAGGTCTGAAGGTACTTCATGATAAGAAAGTTTTACCAAGTCTGAAATGTATTAATATGGATTTCTGTGAAAGTTGTGTGTATGTCAAACAAAAGAAAGTTAGTTTTCTAAAGGATGGGAAGCAAAAGAAAGATGAAAAGTTAGAGCTTGTTCATATAGATGTATGGGGACCAGCTCAGGTATCTTCTCTTGGTGGCTCTTGGTATTATGTTACATTCATAGATGATGCAACTAGGAAGGTTTGGATTTATTTCCTCAAGAAGAAATCTGATGTATTTGAAACATTTAAGAAATAGAGAAGCTTGGTTGAGAATGAGACAGGTAAAAGATTAAAATGTCTTAGATCTGATAATGGTGGTGAGTATTGTAGCAAATAATTTGAGGATTATTGTTCCTTTAATGGAATTCGTAGGCAGAAAAAGGTTCTAGGGACTCCACAGGAAAATGGAGTGGTTGAACGCATGAATAGGACAATAATGGAGCATGCAAGGACCATGAGATTGCATGCTTAGCTACCTTTAAACATATGGGCAGAGGTTGTCAACACTATTGTATATTTAAGTAATAAAGGTTCTTCAATTCCTTTGGGTTGTGGTATTCCAGAGGAAGCATGGACAAGTAAGAAGGTGAGTTATTATTTTCTCAAAACTTTCAGATGTGAAGCATCTGTACATTTAGATTCTGAAAATAGAACCAAGCTGGATGCAAAATCAAAAAAGTCGACCTTTGTTGGATATGGCATTGATGAATTTGGTTATAGGCTTTGGGATTTTGAAAATAAAAAAATTGTAAGAAGCAGGGATGTTGTATTCAATGAGAAGGTGTTGTACAAAGATCAGTTGTAGCAGCATGAGAAGAAAGAAAAGGATTATGTGGTGCTGGATGATACTTCAAATAGTGATGTTCCAGTGGTTCCTCATGCTCTGCAATAGCAACTAGAAATACCACAAACTCTAGTGAATGTTAGACGGTCAACAAGGCTAAGTAGACCTCCTAAAAGATTTTCTCCCTCTTTGTATTGTATTTTGTTAATAGATGTTGGTGAACCAGAAGGGTATGATGAAGCTATGCAGGTGGATACACAGGTTCAGTGGGAGCTTGCAATGAAAGAAGAAATGGACTCCTTGCTGAAAAATAAGACTTGGGAATTATGTTTAAGTTACCTGTAGGTAAAAAGGCTTTACCAAACAAATGGGTTTATAGGCTAAAAGAGGAAGATGGAGGTAAGAAAAGATTTAAAGCCAGGTTAGTTGTAAAAGGATTTGCATAGAAAAAGGGCATTGATTTTGATGAGATATTTTCTCCGGTTGTCAAAATGACTTCTATTTGTACTGTTTTAAGTATTATGGCTGCTGAAGATTTGCATTTGGAACAGATAGATGTGAAAACTATCTTTCTCCATGGTGATTTGGAGGAGGAGATATACATGGAACAGCCCCAAGGATTTGAGGTCAAAGGTAAGGAGAAACTAGTGTGCAGATTGAAGAAGAGTTTATATGGCCTGGAACAAGCACCTCGGCAATGGTATTTGAAATTTGATAGTTTTATGGCTGAACAAGGCTACAGTCAGTGTAATTCTGACCATTGTGTTTATTTTAAGAGTTTGGATAATGGCAGCTACATTATTTTATGTTTATATGTTGATGACATGCTTGTAGCTAGGTCTAACATAGACCACATAAGAGAGTTAAAACAACAGTTAGCACAGTCATTTGCTATGAAGGATTTGGGGGTTGCAAAACAAATCCTTGGTATGAAAATTTGCAGAGATAGGAAGAATAGAAAATTGACTCTATCTCAGGCTGATTATGTTGAAAAGGTGTTGCAGAGATTCCATATGGAGAATGCAAAAGATGTCAGCACACCTTTGCCTAGTCATTTGAAATTGACTAAGGAGATGTGTCCTAAGACACAAAAGGAGGAAGACAAAATGTCCAAGGTACCATATGCTTCAATTGTAAGAAGTTTAATGTACGCCATGGTATGCATGAGACCGGATATTGCACATGTTGTAGGAGTTGTAAGTAGGTATATGAGTCATCCTAGATTAGAGCATTGGAATGCGGTAAAATGGATTCTTAGATATTTGAGAGGTACATCCAATACACATTTATGTTTTGGGGCTCTAATACTGATTTAGCAGGCTATGTAGACTCAAATTTGGCAGGGGATATTGATACCAAGCAGAGTACTATAGGTTATGTCTTTACTGTAGGTGGAACAATAGTGAGTTGGATCTCATGGTTGCAAAAGGTAGTTGCTTTATCCACCACAAAGGTAGAGTATGTAGCTGCAACAAAGGCAAGCAAGGAGATGATATGGCTGCAATCTTTCATGGAAGAATTGGGCAAACAACAGGCTAGCAGGTCTTTGTATATAGATAGTCAAAGTGACATACATCTTGCAAAGAATTATGCCTTGCATTCAAATACCAAACACATATAGTTGAGGTGTCATTTTATTCAGTCGGTGTTGGATGATGGATAGTTAAGGCTAGAAAAGATACATATAGATGAAAATCCAGTGGATATGTTTACAAAGGTAGTGACAAGGGAGAAGCTGAGATCCTCTTCATCTTCAGTTGGTCTTCAAGACTAAAACAATAAAATCAGAACAACAGAGTCCAAGGTGCTTATTTCCAGTGGGAGCTGCACACACAGCAATGTCGTCCAGGATCAGTCTCCAAGTGGGAGATTGTTTGGTGTGGAACCTGATCAGTATCCAAGTGGGAGATTGTTGGTAGGTGGCAACTGATCATGCAAGTACTATACACTAGTTATGTATCGTCGCCAGGGTTCAGGGGCACAGCCTCTGAAAAAAAATTTCCATGAGCCGACATAAAAAAACCCTATTTTTGTAACCGACATAAGGCTTGATAAAAGTGGTTAAGGGTTAGGGTTTTGGTTGATATATTGTATTGTAGCATTTGCAACGGTATTGAGTTGCAAGGATTGCTGGTTGTAATCAGTTTGATTTACTGGATAATAATATTAGACTCTCTGTTGGTGGATGTAGCTCGAGGTTGGGTGAACCACGTTAAAACTTGTCTCTTGCTATTATTATTTTGTGTATTTTCATTCCTCTGTTTAATCTTTATTTGCATTTAATTGATATCTTCTGTCGTCTAACCCTAACACCCTTAGCGATGAGGGCTTTTTCGATGTTGATGCCTTTATAGGTAATCTTGTCAAAGGTTGTAGCACTTAGTATTTGCAAATGGAAACCCAATTCTTGGTTAAGGTTCTGCACAAACATGCTAACAAGCTACTTTTCAGGTATTTTAAATGGGAATTTACTAGCCATGTGTCTCCATCTTTGAAGGAAGGAGATAAGAGTTTCCTCATTTTTTTGTTTGTTGTTACATAAGTCAGTCATAGAGACCTCATGTTCTATGTTGTACGAGAAATGGGAAAGAAATTTTTCTGCAAGATCGTTAAAAGTTTTGATACCCATAGGTAGATGTGAGAACCATTCTATAGCTTGACCTCCAAGACTACAAGGAAAGAGGTGCATGAGATATGTGTCATTATACGCAACCTCTAAGCAAGCGATATATAATTCTCTAATGTGGTCTTTTGGGTCTCCTTTTCCCTTGTATTTATCAAATTTGGGTATATTGAAGTTGGGAGGAAAAGGGATCATCTACCAGGACCGATCAAATGGATAAGGACAAACCTGCTCCAAGGAGAAGGTTTTCTTAGTGTGACCAAATGTTAAATCGGCTACTTGTTGTACCTCGGCAAGTTTAAGCTCCATAGTTGTTGGGGGTGTTGGTAAAGTCTCCTGTTGCACTAGGGGTGGTCGTTGTTGTTCATAGGGAAGATTGTAGTTGAAGCCATAGGAATTGATGTTATATGGGTCGTATGATTGATTTGGGTCATAGGTATCATATGATGGATTTGGATTAGGTTGGGGTGGTGCTAGATAAGAATGTTGTCTTTGTGATTGTTGTGAAGGGATGATAAAAGAGTGTTGTAATTGATATTGTTGAGGAGGGGTGATGAATGGATTTTGTGGAGGAAATCTGAATGTGTTTTGATTTGATTGTGATGGTGGAATATAGCCATAGGAAGATTGGATTTGAGAATGTTGAGGGTTATTTAGATAGGTGTTGGTAAGATTGAGTGTGGATGACCTTTGCAGTGGAGGGATATAGGTTGATGAGATTTGAGATGGCTGGGGTTGATTGAGATAGGTATGGGTTAGATTGAGTGTGGATGACTTTTGTGGTGGAGTGATGTAGGTAGATGGGTTTTGAGATGGTTGGGGTTGATTGAGATAGGTATGGATGAGATTGAGTGTGGATGATCATTGTGGTGGAGGGATATAGTTTGTGTTGATGTTTTGAGAGTGTTGTGGGGGAGTGATATTGTTGGTGTTGATGTTATTGGAATGTTGTGGGGGAGTGATATTGTTGGTGTTGATGTTTTGGGAATGTTGCAGGGGAGTGATTTTGTTTGATTTAGTGATACGGAGGGTTGATGATGTTGGGGATGGTGTCGCTTGTGACCCTTGTTGCATGGCTACATAAGTGATTCCCAAATTGTAATTTGGGGGAAAACCATCTCATGATGGGGTAGCTAAGGTGCCATGTGTGTTTGATATGGGCATTTGTGATATGCTAGGAGGTTGTTGTTGGTTTTGTTTAGCTAGAGCAGCTTGTCGTGCTAATTTTGCATGATGATGAAGGGTTTCTTGTTGTTGTTTATAAATCTCCATAGGAGTCAAGAGTGGTCATATTGGTCGATTTGGGTTTTGGTTTTGATAGAGGGGATTTTCATATTGAACATTGAAAGGATTGGGTGTTCCCTCTTGTGAGACTTGTGCGGGTATGGGAGTGATTACGGTTGACATAGTTTGTATAGCAGTTATAGTGTCATGGGTATTGTTTTGCTCTTTAAGAGTAGATAGATCAAAGTCTTGGGGTAGTTTAGCTCCTTGTTCAGCAAGTAAATGAAAGAAATGATCTTGATTCTCATTAAGGAGTTTGTCAAATGCTACAATGGCTCTAGGATCTTGCATGATTTCATCAAGGTCTTGTCCATCTACTTGAGAGGATTGACCTTTAAAGATTCGCTCTTCTTGAGATGGGTTTTGACATATGGTGTGACTATGTGGAACAAAATCATGAGGCATGCCAGTAGTAAATTGAGTTGTATCTATCAAAGGGACATTACCCTCTTGGGCATTGATTGGTTTGTCATGTTGAGGCATGTTTTGAAAATTGGTTGGTCTGTTAGTTGGTGTGTGGGGAGTACTTTTTTGAGACATGGTGGAATGACTTGGTTGAGGTGTACGAAGTGGTGATTTGTGCTTCTTTGGGGCATTCTTCTTAGCCCTCATAGATTGTTGGAGTCTAGTGGTTACTATGGGATGCACTAGGACAATTTGTTTTGAGGTTTTGATTGATTTTGTACTAGTTTTATAAGGTTGAGATGACTATGTCGGTGGATTTGAAGCGGGTTGATTGTGGAAGATTATAAATTCTAGATCAATTACTGATTGGATAATGATTATCATTCACAAAGGTAGACTAATGACCTCAATGAAGGCAGATAGTGTTACTGGCATAAACTAACTCAAAAGAAGTTGATTCTCAAAATATTGTAAAGACCAATAACAAACACTAGTTCCTCTTCAAAAGACTTAAAAGATATGATCACTCTTAAATCAAAGACAAACTAGGGGATTGATGTGATCTAGGATTTATGGTGGAGACCAAATTACTCAGCTAGACAAAGTGTTGGTAAGGATTTAGGTCTATTTGGCGAAATGGGTTTGATGATAGTAATCTCAAGAGGATCAATGGTTTAAAAAGTCCAAGTTTAAGCAATAATGGATTGAGGGATTGATGGCATAGATCTAACAATATTGTATGATGATAGCTTAGAGGTAGATATGATCAAAAAAGTGTGATTTTGCTGAGATTTGGGCTAGACAGTTTGATTGGCAGTTTACTGCACAAAAGGCGTTGGATTGTACTACAAAGGCACAGGACTATGCTGCCAGAGGCACGAGACTGTGTGTCAAAAGTGTTGAACTATGTTTCAGAAGCGCTTGGCTATGTTCCAGAAGCACAAATATGGTGTTGATGATGTTTGTAAGGAAAATTTTGATAGATTTTGGATTTGGTTTTGATTGGATTTGCTTTGACAAGAGAAAACACATCAAACAAAGTGGCAAAAGATTGACACAATTGATAGTGTATGTTCTAGGCTCACAAAAAAGCCTAATCTTTTCACAGGTATAAGACAATTGTAAACAATTCAAGCACTGTTATCCCTAGAGATATGGGTTCATTGTGGTAGTTGATCTCACAACTTGAAATCTTTGTCGACTAAATATCATTCCATGTGGTGTCATACATTTGAGTCTTTACGAGAGAAGATAGGTAGGGATATCTCACCCTCCCCTCAAAAAGATACAAGTAGGTCACAAGAGCTTATGCTAGTCAAGGGAATACTAGCTCTTTTCAAGGGAGGCAATGGTGAGTATCTTGAGGGCTTGTAGTGATTCCCCTTACATTGATGATTACCGCAACGTTCAGAGGTGAAATGGGTAGTCACTATCTAGATGGTTCTTAGTAGCTTTGAGGGACCAATGCCTTGCAAGCATGTGGCAAGCTACTAAAAGCTTTGACCAATCCTACTAAGAGTATCGTATACCTCCCACAATACAAAAATTATTTTTACAAAGTGGTGGTACGCCTCTTTTTGATTTGGCACCGTAAGGCAAGGCTGATACTAGTTAGGACTTGGCTTTCACCTTATCCAACTTATATAGTGGTTCAAAGGAAAACTCCGCTTAGGGTCGTCCCTTTTGGATGAAGTGCAATCCAAAAGCAAGCCCTTCTAAAGGGTAAAATGAGAAAATAAAAGATAGATGAGTTGGTGTTTTGATCTCCCAAGTTTTCACAAGAGCATATACCTATCACCTTCAAGCATGGCATACACATGTTCATTTATCCTATTAATAAGAAAAATAACTAGGTGCAACTAGATTAACCACGCAAGTTTGTTCAATTGTCCCTTAAGAAAGTAGTGGTTCTTAAGCTTTAGATAGCAAAAAGATGATCCATGTCCATTGTCCCTTAAGAAAGCAATTTGTTCCTAAGACTTAGATTGCAAAAGATGTTTGTTCAATTGTCCCTTAAGAAAGCAACTTGTTCCTAAGACTTAGATTGCAAAAGATGATTGTTCAATTGTCCCTTAAGAAAGCAATTTGTTCCTAAGATTTTGTAAAAGATGATTGTTCAATTGTCCCTTAAGAAAGAAATATGTTCCTAAGATTTTGCAAAAGTTGATTGTTCAATCATCCCTTAAGAAAGCAATATGTTTCTAAGACTTCGTGTGATAGGTTTCCAATTCTTCAATGCTCATCCTATAGGAACATGTTAGAAAAGCCCATTTTCTCTGTTTGAGTAATAAGAAGCTACAACAAGTTGGTTTAGTTCCACCAAAAACTCAATAGTTAGCATAAAATTAATTGAACCAAAAGCCCTTAACTTGTTAGGTGAAAAATGAGCAATCTAGAAAAAATCTGATAATAATGATTAGGTATAGTAGATTGGATATTATGATCAGATTCTATGTGAAATTCTATGCAATTTCAAAAAAAATTGTGAAAATTGAATAAATTTTGCACAAGTTATGATCATTTGAAGTTTGCAAAGAAGGGTTGACTTTGACTGAGTGTACCTGACAAATCTAATAAAATTACTTGAAAATTCCTTCACCATAGAAAATTTGGGAGAACCAGCTTTTCAACGCCGCTAGTTTCATAAAAATCTAATTTCGTATGCAAACGATATGCCCGATTTCGTGAAACTGCTCTGAAAAAATAAAAAAACAAGCATAGGCTAAAAATAGGGATGCGAATTTTTGCAATTTATTTTTCTCAAAATTTGTGCATTTTCTACAAAAAAATAAGAGATACTTAGATAGGATTTTGATGCTGCCGACAAAACCCAAAAATCTTTTGAGCTAAGGTTACATAGATATGTCTTATTTCACGAAATTGCTCTGAAAAAGCAAAAAAAAAGTAAGCATAGGCTAAAAATAGGGATGTAGATTTTTGATCTATTGTTCTTGAAATATGTGCCCTTTATACAAAAAATAAGAGATACCCAAGTAGGATTTCGATGTTAGCAACAAAACCCAGAAATCTTTTGAGCTAAGGTTACACCATTTGAATGCTCAATACCTGTTCTCTCAAACTAGTGAATAAGGATCTTCAGATTTTCTGCATTGCGATTATGCTTTTCCGTACCTAGCTTCAAAAAATCAACTTTTTCCTAGAAAAGCAAGGTTAGTGGGTCCCACCGGGTGTGCCAAAATGTGTAGGATAAAATCAAGATTGAAATGATAAATCAAAAGCAATGAAATAACCAACAACTCAATCCTATAACATAAAGAGATTGATCTAGGCAAATACCAATATCAATGAATAAATCGAATTAAAACAAGAAAGCCTTCGCCTATATTGTATAGTTCTCTTCATTAGATGTGGATTGTTCAATAACGTTGTGTACCCATGGTGTTGCAACAAGCGGATTTAGATAGTGTGCTCAAAGATTCGATGTGATGTGCTCAACAATACGTAGTATGCTCAAAGCACTGTGAGAATGCCTATAGCTTAGATGCATAAAAGATTGGAGAGGGTTTGTGATGGGATGAAGGGGGTATATATAGGATTCAATAAAGATCAATCAACGGTCCATAAAATTCAATAGAATCTATGGATGGGATAAATCTAGAATTTATGAATAACTCAATCCTATAACATAAAGAGATTGATCTAGGCAAATACCAATATCAATGAATAAATCGAATTAAAACAAGAAAGCCTTCGCCTATATTGTATAGTTCTCTTCGTTAGATGTGGATTGTTCAATAACGTTGTGTACCCATGGTGTTGCAACAAGCGGATTTAGATAGTGCGCTCAAAGATTTGATGTGATGTGCTCAACAATACGTAGTATGCTCAAAGCACTGTGACAATGCCTATAGCTTAGATGCATAAAAGATTGGAGAGGGTTTGTGATGGGATGAAGGGGGTATATATAGGATTCAATAAAGATCAATCAACGGTCCATAAAATTCAATAGAATCTATGGATGGGATAAATCTAGAATTTATGATGATTATGCACCTGACATGTGTCACACAAAAAAAAGATATGATTAGATTTCATAAAAATAGAAATATTTTTTTTCTAATTTATGAGTTGGTGATAAAAACAATAATGATTAAGTCAATTAACTCAACTTTAGATTTATTTTTTGCATGATTTGAGTAAAATTAAATAATAAATTATTTAATTTTGTGTGCATGATGAACAAATTTTATTTTTAGAAGAATTAGAAGATAAAAAAACAAATTAAATAAATAAATTTATTTAATTGTTTGTGCTTGATAGAATAAATATATTAGATTTGAAGATCTAAATAAATTAAACAAATAAATTTATTTAATTTATTTTGCATGATGAAGGATAAATAAAATATTTGATTTTATTTTATTTTTAAAAGAGATACTCAATTTAAATAAATTTCAATGATTTATTTAAATTTGGAAGAATAATTGATTTAATTAAATAATTTAAAAATTATTTAATTATAGATAAGAGGATTTAAATGATAAATTAATTAAATAATTAATTTATTCAATTGATGTGGATTTGAATTTTGAAAGACAATAATGATTTAATTAAATAATTGAAATTATTTAATTTGGATGGATAAAGAGGAAATTTATTGAAATTAATTAAATAAAGAGGATTTATTTAATTAATGTTGAAAATATGTGATTTAGAGGAAACTGATGATTTGGATGAAATTAATTAAATAATTAGATTATTTAATTAACGTTAAATGCAAGTCATTTAGGAAGAATTGATGAAATGCAAGTGATGTGATGTGAACGGTCATTTTTAGGTGTCTACAATAATGACACTAGAAAAACATGTAGAACTAAACCAACAAGTATAGGATCTATTGAAGAAACGTTTGATCAGAGAGTTTGAGCCCATGTGTGGTGCCTATGATACTAGCATTCAAGAAGGAAGTTGAATGGGGAATGTGTATAGACTCTATAACAATAAATAAGATCACTGTAAATTATAGATTCCCATTTCCAAGGATGTATGATATAATCGAATGTTTGAGTAGAGAAAAATACTTTACCAAGATTGATTTGAAGAGTGGTTATCATCATATCAAAATTAGAGAGGGAGATGAATAGAAGATTGTATTTAAGACAAACGAAAGACTGTTTGAGTGGTTGGTTATTCCTTTTGAGTTAATTAATGCACCTAGTACATTGATGAGGGTGATGACTAAAATTCTAAAGAAATGTTTTGATAAGTTTATGATTTTTTATTTGGATGATATTTTAATTTTACTAAGACTAATGAAGAACACCTAGAACATATCAGACTAGTATTGCAAAGATTGAGAGAAGAAAAGATATTGCTTAATATAAAGAAGTGTAGTTCCATGAAGTCATAATTGGTATACTTGGGATTTGTAATCTTAGTTGAAGGTTTAAAGATGGATCAAAAGAAATCTAGAGCAATTATTGAGTGGCCTACACTAGTGAATGTTAGAGAGGTAAGATAATTTCATTGTTTAGTAAGCCTCTATAGGAATTTCATTAGGGATTTCAATGGCATGTATGCACCATTAAATAATACTATGAGAGGACAAGAAGGAATTCAAATGAACATCAGGAGAAAATAGAAGTTTAAATTGCTAAAGAAGAAGGTAACTAAATAGCCAATGCTAGCATTTCTATATTTTAACAAAGTATTACATGTTGATTGTGATGCAAGTGGAAATGCAGTAGGAGTAGTATTAAAAGTCAAGAAGATATACCAATACTTATTTCATTGAAAACTTAAATGATGTTGGGAATAGGTATTTATTCTATAATCAGGAATTCTATGTCATAATCCAAGTTCTTAAAAATGGGGACACTACTTGCTACCAAAATAATTTATATTTTATATAGACCATCAAGCATTACAATATTTGAATATTCAAGGGAAGTTGAATAAAAGACATATGAGATGGGTAGAATTTATGCAAAGTTATTCTTTTATATTAAAGCATAGAAGTGGAAAATTAAACAAGCTTGTAGATGTATTGAGTAGGAGACATAATTTGTTGATAGAAATGAGAGTAGTAGTATTTGATGAATTAAAGCATTTGTATAAAGCTTGTCCTAATTTTGAAGAAGCATGGAAATCGTGTAAGGAACTAGTAAGTGTGGATAGAAGTAAATGGCTTGGTTATTTGATTCAAAAGGATATGTTGTTTAATGGTAACTAGTTGTGCATTGCAAGAAGATCAATGAGGCAAAATTTGATTAGGATAAGCATAATGGTGTTTTGGAAAGACATTTTGGAGAAACTAAGACAATGGCATTAGTAAGTGAAAATTATTTTTTTCTCAAATACATTAGGATGTGAGAAATTATATTCAAGGTTATAATATTTGTCAAGTAGCAAATGGGAGTAGTCAAAATGTTGTGTTGTATCAGCCATTACCAATCCTAGAGAGACTTGAGAAGATATTAGTATAGATTTTGTATTGGGGTTTCCTAGAACACATAGGGTACATGATTCTATATTTGTAGTTGTGAATAAATTGTCTAAGATATCACATTTCATTCCATGTAAGAAGACAAATGGTGTGGTATATAGCTAATCTATTTTCAAAGAAGTGAGGTTGCATGGATTGCCAAGGAGTATTGTTTCAAATAGAGATACTAAGTCTATTGGGTACTTTTAGAAGATAATGTCTAAGAAAATGAAAATAAATTTAAATTTTAGTTCAGTATATCACCCATAGATTGATGGAAAAACAAAAGTTGTGAATAGGAGTTTAAGTAATTTGTTGAGATATTTGGTTAGAGAGAAGACTGGGAATCAAGAGATAGTTCTAGTGCAAGCAAAATTTGCATATAACAATTCAGTAAATAAAAGTACAAGGAAAAAACCATTTGTAATAGCATGTGGCAGTAGTCCAATGAATGTATCAGAATTGAGAGATATCATAAATGAAGAAATGAGGAGTGTAGAAGCAAAATAATTTGCAAAACATATGAAGGAAGTACACACAAAGGTAAGAAGTCATTTGGAAAAGATGAATGAAAAATATAAACGGAAGACTAAAGAGAAAATAATATGTAAGGAGTATGCGGTTGTAGATGAAGTGATGGTATATCTCCAAAAAAGAAAGATTTCTAGTTGGGATGTATAACAAATTAAAGATGAAAAAGTTCGGTCATTGTAAAATTGTCAAAAGGTTTGGTTAAGGAAATGCATATGAAATGGAGTTACTAGCAGGATTAGACATATCGCTAGTGTTTGATATTGCAAATATGTATTAGTATCATGAAGGAAAGTTGGGATTCAATAACACGGAAGCACAATGGACAAATTAGATATCACAACAATAAAGAGAGGAGATTAAGGAGATTTTAGATAGTAGGATTGTTAGAAGCACCAGAAATAGATAGTATGAAGAGTATTTGGTGAAATGCAAAGGAAGGCTATTAGAAGACTCATCTTGGATTTCAAACACTAAAGCATACTATTTTGGTTTTCCTCTAGCCACCAAAAAGTGAGGAACTAAGTTTTCAAACTACCCTAAATGTCTAATGTAAGAACATCCCAAGGTGTAAGAGCAATCTTATATCACCCAAAAATATTATCTTTCACTTGTTTTGTTTGTTTGAAGTTTTCAATAATATTCCAATCATCATCCAAGCATTGTAGTTCCTACCACATTCTATTACAATTGTACATTTCATCTTGCAGTTGGAAACATGTGATCTACTAAGATCCGGCAACCTTTCATCTAGTTTTTAGAAGATTCTAATCGTGCTACAAAGGCATATTTTAGTTACAGACTTATTATTGTGCATAACAAGAAGACATCCAATTTCACTATTTGAAGCTTGTGGCACCTTTCCAAAGCATATAGAAACAAAGGAACAAGTTTTATAGATTCATTTGACTTAGAAGAGTGTATAGTATGAACCACATCAAGATTCATTGAGTCATCATCACCACATCTACAAGATTCCTTCTACGTGTTTTTCTGACTACATATTACACTTGGCATCAAGCTTTCCACTTCCTTGCAGCTGAAAATCATTCCTAAGGATGAGATTCACTATATATGAATCACTCATGATCATTTGAAGGAAGTTGGGATTGTGCATCCTAGCTTGGATTCAAGTTTGATTTGGAGCATTGTATTGTAGTATCATTCAAATTCTATGATTTGCACATGGTTGTGTCCATAATACTTAGAAGTTTATAGCCTCATATTGTAATCCCTTTCAAAATACTATAATTCATTCATGATTGTGACTCATCAAAGTTTAATTTAGATTGTTCCTCTAAATTTTGTTATCTATTTGTTCATTAGGTTGCATGGTTGGATAATCCTTCATTGGATCCTCCCCCTATGACCACATCACATGTCAATATATTCCTCATCATTTATTAGGTAAGGGACAAAGCATGGTTGTACTTGTGTTTTTTATAATATGACTCAAATAGTTTGAGTGAATCATAGTGAATCATACTCCAATACGATACGTGAATTGTCTCCTTGCTAAGGGTGACCTTCTATCATGTTCTCATGGCAAGAACTAGTCAAGCAAAGGTAGGACCAAGGAGTTGTTTTGTTCTCATTCTTGAGGCAGAAAAACATCATGGATGGTAGTTGGGTTGTTTTCTTGACATGTGTGTTGATGATTGTTTCAATGAAAATGTTTGATTACAGTTGTTGTGGTGATAATAGTATGACCCAAAGGGTGACTAGTCTTGGGTCTCCTAAGCCTAGCACAAAGGTTGTTTTATTCATTTATTATGTGGAGATACTCTTATCTCCTTTCTTCATTTTGAATCACCTATTGTACCAATTCTTGTTGGTCTACGATGCATTTGTGATGTTCTGGTTCTTTGATGATTTTCTCTATATTTTTTTGGTTGTGAATTGGATGGGGGAAGTTCTCTCCAATCTCATCAAACATAGACTTTATCTAATCTTCCCTAATGCCTACGCACATTGAATGCTTGGAACAAGGGGGAAGAATTTGTGTTGTTTTCTATGTTGAGAATGTGGACTATTGATCTCATGATGGTATCGATGATCTCTTAAATGCTATGTTTTTATTTGTTTAACACAACCTCGTGATGAAATCGAGGGTTTGCTCATTTTTTTATTTCTATATTTTGCTAATGTTTTTTTTTTTTTTATGGATGCAATCTATATGAATGAAGTACAACTTTTGTTCTTTTTCCCCAAATTTTTATGTGATTTAATTATCTAAGAATGGAAATTGGATGCAATCTATGAGTTTTTAAAATGCAAACTAATCTTTTTTTTTTCTATTTTGTGGAATAGTTTTGCATTCTAATCAAATTAATTAGAAATAATAGCTAATCTATGAATAATGGAAATAAAATTTCATCTAGGAATGCAAGGAAAATATAACCTAAGTAATTAAAAGCAAATCTAATCTAATGTGATAAAGAAAGTCATATCAAGATAAAAGCAAACTAAATATTTACTTCCTCAAGAGAAGATATTTCTCCTAATTACTATTGAAAACATGAAAGGAACCTAGTATGAATTGGGCATTGATGCTTGGTGAGTCCTCAGAAGTCCTTTGTGGAAGCCTTCGCTTCCTTTGTAGTATTAGGGTCCTCCTCTTAAAAACAGGGATGAAGATGGAAGCAATTGAATTGAATTAAGCTTTGAAGCTAAAATAATTAGTAAATGGGGATGATTGATATGAACATTTGAATGCTAAGATGTTCAATGGGCTTGAACAAAAGGCACGTGAAGTCCTACATGAGCATGAGAATGCTATGGAGATAACTATATGCAAAGAAAAGAAAGAGTAAAGATGCAATACCAAATTTTCCTCCCAAAATTCATAGAGGAGGGGGGTATTTATAGGTGGTGTTGATTGGGGAGTTAATAGATTTGATTAGGGAGTGATCTAACTCTAAATGAGAGTTAATAGTGATTAGAGAGTATATCATAGAAGAAGAAATGGAGATAACACATGACTAATTAGGAGATATAAATGATGTATTAAGAGTCATGAATCAATCAAGGAGAGTTGGCAATCAGTTAGACATAAAGAATCTAACAACCAATGCTCAATTTGGAACAAATCTGGGCTAGAATTGGAAGAAAACATGGATAACAAAAGAAAACAACGTCATCCCTTTAGAGAAGTGGGTCACTTATTTTACAAGGGTAGGTTACCCCTAGAGACCACGCTTAATGTATACGTTAACCCCCAAAAACCCTGAAAACATAAGGGGCAACCCACAGAGGGAGGTTTGTACAAGTGGTTTCAAGGTTAGAGAATAGTTTAGAAGGGTTGAAAAATAGTTTTCATAGTTTGAAATGAGTCATAGGACTTCCACAAAGTGGGTCTATTCTTTTACCAAGGAAGGTGACCCCTAGAGACCACACTTTAGTGGCAGGGTCACCCAGAGAGACTGTGAAGACAAAAGGGGTGACCCAAAAAAGAAGGCTTAGACGTGAAAATTGAAGGTACATAAGGCTCATGAAGGTTAATTGGATGGCTCAAGAAGGATTAAATGATGAAAAAACCCCTAAGGAAAGTGAATTTCCCCTCTTGTGAAGTGAATTGGTCATGTTGTCAGTGCTAGAAAGTAACTGGATGATTTGTCAAACATGGGTCAGAGGACTAGGACAATAGTGTGCAAAACCTTAGAAGGTTATTTTGAGGATGGGAGAAGCACAAACGAAATGAAAAACCAATGAAAATATGTCACCAAGAGTGAAGCTACTAAGAGGTATATATTTCATGCTTACATGTACATGATTAGGCCTAGAGCTCATCCTTGGGCTACCTATTTTCATTGTTTCACATTTGTACCTAAAATAACAAGCATTAGTTTGACTTCATGATATATTTTGAAATAAGCGTTGAAATGAGAACAAGAAAATATACCATTGATGCATGAGTTTTGAGTATCCCCGAATCACCTCACTTCATCATGAAGACCTATAAGGATGAATACACACAAAATGAGGACATGGAAAGCACTAAGGAAGAAAAGTATGATAAACACATGCTAAGCTAGAGTAGAGAAGAATAAATTCTCCTTTTATTGCAATTTTTTAAGGAAAGTATTTGATTTTTAGGGATTTTTGAGGTTTTACAATTTTTATGTTTTTTTACTTTCTAATTTTTATGGTTTTTATAAAGATTTTGCAAAGGTATGACTTGAAACCTTGAGGTATTTGAGATGATGATGTTTGTTGAAGAGATTTTCACTCTTGCCCCTTTTCATAGGGAGACTTGCATGCTTGAGTGCATAGTTCTACTCTTTTGACTCTGTTGGAGGAGTGACTTGTACTCAAACATTATTTTGCACCTATTGTTTTGAGAATTGATTGGTTGAGATCTATATGTAGCTTCATCTAACATATTATAGTTCACTTTCCCTCTTGCACATATGGTTGGATAGAGATTTTATTTTTATTATGAGAATGTATACCTATGATGATCACACGTGGATGATACAATTTTTTTGTCTTTTTTGATATGAATGAGATGCAATGTGTCTAGATGTGGTTCACACATATGAAATGTGAAATACTATATTCTAAGTGTTATGAATGTCATGATGCTATGACATGTTTTTTGTTTTGTATGTTTGAAATGTATGCAAGTGGAACAAACACTGTGAATGGTCTTTAGTATAATTTTTAACCTAGGGGATTGCAAGTTGACTTGGTAAAGAAAGACCTACTAAACTTGTGGGATAGAATTTTATTAGGGACCCAAGTGGGAATGGGAGGGAAATGAGACAATTTCTAAATTTATCTTTGCAAAAGGCTAAATATTGATCCTTATCTAGACAAAACACTTTGACGAGCTTTTAACTTAGATAAGCAATAAATTGCATTTCTAGATTCTAGACTTAGATCAGAGGTAGAAAACAAGATAGACCTGGGGTAAAGGAAGGGCCCCATAGAAAATTATGGTCCTAAAAATAGTTAGACTCTTGGCTTTACCCTGCTAGTGCATGTGTGTGCTTTGTACCTCTCTTTTTTTATTTTCTCTGATAGATGCCACCCTCATAGGTTCGATCTTAGACTTATCTCCACCTAAGAATATGGACATCAGCAATCCTCTCTTTTTCATTTCTCCCTCTCTTTTTGTACTTTTGCAGTATCTTTTTGTGATTCTTATTTTTTGTATTTTCTCATTTTTTGTACTCTTTTTTTTTTCTTTTCATTTTTTTATGATTTCTTTTTTTTGTACTCTTCTTTTTTTTATTGTTTCCTATGGATTTATGATCCCCTTGACATTTTTGGCCAAGAAATATAAGGGGTTGGGTGCCACCAAGAGCTTTCACTATCCTATCAAACTTCCCTTTCACTAAGGAGGAATAGGGAAGGTCTACTTGTAAGTATCTACTGGGTACTATAGGTTGGAATACTAGCTTCACTTAGACTTGACATCAAGATTTGTAAAGATTGGGATTCGTATAAAGCTAAGAGCTTGACTTTATTTTAAATTTGTTGGAATGCAAAGGGGAATAACTAATGGTGAAGATGATTTTAGGGAATCTCTCAGACTTAGAGGGTCTACCTAGGCAACATTAAACTCCTTACTAGGGAAAAATCAAACAAGAGCATATCGCTCATAAATGCATGGTGGACAAAATAAGAATGCATATTTTATTTTTTGTCTTTTTTGGAATTTTGTAACTTTTTTGTATTTTTGACATTTTTTAATTTTTTTTATAGAGTTTCTAGATACTAAACACTTCACCTTCCATAGTGCACAAGAGGTAAGCACCATTTTTAACATATTCCTTAACTACATATGGACCTATTCAATTTGGTCTGAACTTCACTTGAAATTCTTTGCAAAGACACTTGAAGACTTGGTGTAAAAGTATCTTTGAATTCAGTGAGGAGTTGTGTACTTACATTTTTCATCATTTAATACTTTGGCCCCTAGCTTTATCATTTTTTTCTTGTAGAGTTTCAATGTTTGTTTTAAACTTTTGAGGGGCAATTGATGATGACTTTCCTAGTATCTGTGTGGGTTTTAGTTCTTCGTCTTCTTTGGTTGTAATTTCAATTATATGAATGTTTATGTTTAGATAAAATGGGACGGTTGCTAAGTTGAAGTGAGCATAAGACTTTGTTTAGTGGGGATCAAAGGGGAAGTCTCCTGTTGCCCCCTCCCTTGTATATTTTGAGGCCTTAGCTATGTTTGTGATTTATTTTGATGTCTCTCCTTTTTTAAAACTGTTGATTTTTGGGTTACTAGTGGTTTCTATAGTTTTTCCCTTCTTTTTGGTTTGTTCAACTCTATAAATACTAAAAGGACCAAGGCCTCCTTTAGAAGAGGATTTCTTGAAATAATGTGGAGGGAATGATCCTCATCCTTCTTGAACTGCACCAGACAACTAAGAGGGGAGGGTGAGTCAATTGTCCTAAAACTTTCAACCAAATATGATCATCAACTTATCAATTACTTATATTCAGATATAACCATGAAAGCATCAAATGAGAAGCTCAACACAAAAGCATAAACAACATAGGAGACACCAGATTTTTACATGGAAAACCCTAAAAGGGAAAAACTACGGTGGGTGTTAGCCCACATAAATATATAAGTTATATCAATATCAAAAAATTGAGGCTCACTGCCCAAATTGCTCACTGCCTATGGATGGCTCATTGCCAATAGGTTGAACTGAGATAACAGCATCTATTCCATGCCAAGGTTTAGTTCCATTGAAGCACAAAACACCTCTGCTCTGCTCTGCTACCTTACTTCACTTTATCTTCGCTCTTGGATACATTTTCATGACTCAATTACAAGTATTTATACACTACATCAACTTTGGAATGATCATCAAGGTTGGCATTACAATCATCAACCATTGGAACAATCTCCAAGGTCAAAATTACAAACATACATAAAATAGATATAGACCTAATATAAATTTAGCTAAGTAAAAGATGTAAGAATGTATGCAGATCACACCACACCTTAGCTAGGACTCAAACACAATCTTCCACTCTACAACACGCTATCACAATCTTCGATGCATCTTTGTAGATGATGAATTCAACAAGGTCAGCCAAGACTGATGTTAACACAAGTATTCGCAAGAACACACTTCATGAACAATTTGAATTACACCTTGTAGACCAATCTAGATGTAGAAACATGATCAGGAGACATCCATAAGCACATTGTAATCACCAGGAACAACCACACAATCTCTAACAACTCTATCAAGAAGATTCTTCAAACTGAAGCATAAGAACAACACTAACAGTCACTGTCATAAGAAAAAGATACCTTGCAGACCACAAAATCATGAACCATTACAGTCGAAGGTACTTAACATCATCATAGACTTACTTCCAAAACCACAGACTAAAATACTTCAATGCAGAGGAATGCGGAGCAAAACACTTTCTCCCTATCACCACCAAACACACAGAAAAAGTTGTTTTCACTCTAGTGAACATAACTCACTCAATTCTTCATATCGAAGGCTTAAACTCAAAATATAACATCTTCAAATAGGATTCTAAATAACTTCCAATCCATAGGCAAAGATATTTATTCTACAAAAAATGCAGAGCATTCTTCTGGACTGTTCTTCTTCATGTAATGCACTATTTCCACTGCAACTCACTGTTTCTTCCGGAGGAGCTAATTTTCTCAATATCCTCAACATATAAGTCATCTAATCAGTCAGAAGAATAAGAGTACAATTGTCACCAATTACAACACAGATATGTTGACATCAATGACAACACCGATTAGGCACATACTTGCAACAATCCTATGGATCCAAGGTCTTCCTAGGATCATATTGTAGTTGGTTTTTTTCATTGATGATGTGAAATTCAATTGAGAGATTTTTAAGTCCCAATATGATTTGAAAGTTGACCTTACCCATGGTTCATATGCTTGGGTTATCATGAATTCTAAGGATGGAAATTTCTCATGTGGTTTGAGTTTCATCACAACCCATTCTTTGAAGAAGAGAGAAAGAGATTATGTTTATTACAAACCCATCATCAATCATTACACATTTGATGGAATATCCTTGAACTTGGACTATTAAGTAGAAGGGGAGATCACCCTATTTAGCTATGTCATCATCTAGCGGTAATTTTATGAAATTATATATGGAAGAAGAACACTTTTTATTTGTAGTGTTTTGAACTTGATGGCCTAGAAATAAGGCATTAAGGAGATAATTCTTATGTGTAGGAGAACTTTTGAGAAGTTATAGCATGTGATAAAAATTTGAATCACTAGGGGTGTCATCTAGTCATTTCAATCCTTGGGTCGTATAAACTTCTCAATCTTTGTCCAATTCCATGAGGCCTAAGGTGTTTTGATCAAAGGCATTTTCATACTTCTTGGTACTATTTCCTTCATCTTCTGAGAATGTGTTCAAGAATGGTTGATCTTTTGGGAGGTTTAATATGTAGTGATGGCACTCCCAACATGACTCAATATCATGCCTCCTTCTCTTGTGAAATGAGCAGTACTTGTTATGATCATAATTTTGATGTTTTTTATGAGGTTTGTATGACTGCTTGTTGATTTTGGGGATGGTTGTTGACATTTGGTTCCCTAATTTTGTATAAATGTTGTAATCATAGTTATTGTTCCTTGATGGTGAAGTGTCTATTGACCCATCTAGATTTTGGTTGTTTGTCATGGATTTGTTATTGCTATCATGGTTTACCATCCTTCCATTGATATCATATTCTCTTCTTCTACTATCAATAGTGGCTTGGTCAATTCTAAGGGCACTTTCAAGTGCTTCTTCATATGATTTATAAGGATTTTTGGACTTGTTCTTGTATATCATTGTTGAGAGCATGTAAGGAGAGATCACCAAGTTCCTTATGATCGATGTTTGGTGCGCTAGTTGAAGAATCAAGAATTTATTTCCATTGTGTGATAAAGTGTGCAATCTAATTGTTGGTTTCTTTCTTGATTGTTAAAAAAATTTGTATTCCTATCTTGACCAGTTTGTTTATGTCAAAGGCAGCCACAAATTGATCGATGAATTGCCTAAAAGAGTGGATCAATTCTTCTAGAAGTTTATAGTGCCAATCTAGAGTGATACCCACCAAAGCCTTTGGAAAAAACTTTTCTACTACCCCATCCCAAGAAAGAAGTTCTTGCACTACTATGATGTAGGTCTTGATATAAGAGTTGGGATCACCCTCGTTTAAATTTTGGAAGCTCAGGGAGAGGATGTGGTCGTATGACTATTGAACACCCAAGATACTAAGAGGGGGAGTGAATAAGTATCCTATTAAAACTTTTACTTGTTAATCTAACAATCTGTAATGCCCCACCATGCAACCCTAGAGATAAGTCAACTAAAGCAACATAAAAGGCAGATTTTTATTTCTTTTTAAATAGAAGTAACGGTAACAAAATATAACATAGTCTGTTACAACAAGTTAACTAACATCTCTAGGGATTCTTGAGCCAAGTGATATTGAGAAAAAGGTTGCATTATAAAAAAAATGATATCTCATGTATGTTTAACAAATCCCACCTTTATATAGTAGGCGCGTTTTCTACTTTCCATGGCTGTTTAGGGTTTTTCTAGGGTTTTTTGTTTTGACTGCTTTCGGTGCCTATGGAGGTGACTGCCTTGGGCAGTTCCTCTGGAGCTGGGAGGGCGGACACTCTCTCTAATGGATGGAAACAAGCGGTAACAGGGGAACCACTGGGGTCTTCTAAATGCACGACGAGTATGCCTGTCAAGAAAGTTTCGGCAGATGGCACAGCTCTGGATATTCTAGATGGTCTGATCGAAGAAATCGTGGCAAACATGGATCTTGCTGTGGTAGGTAAATTCTTTTCCTTCCGTCCCAATATTGAGATGGTCCGTAAATGGGTTTCCTCCTGGTGGAGACTTAAGGGTAGTGTTTCGGTCATTGCCATGGCCAGAGGAGTATTCCTTTTTAAATTTACCAGTAGGGAGGATATGATTGCTACTCTTGCTGGGGGACCCTGGCTTTATGGGTCGCACTCGCTTGCTTTGTGCCAATGGAAACCTGGGTTTGACCCTAGCTCGGATCTTAATAAATCTGCTCTTGTTTGGGTTCGTTTACCTGGGTTTCCCTTAGAATTCTGGGATGAAAAAAAATTTCTGCTATTGGTGACTCTTTTGGCCAGTTTGTTACTGTGGACCATACTACCCGTACTCAATCCCGTTGTGTTTTTGCTCGTTTTTATGTCAATGTGGAGATAAACCAAACCCTTCCTGTGTCCATTGAGTTAAACTCTAAATATGGGGTTTGGACTCAGCCAATCCTTTATGAAAATGCCACCACCTTCTACCAAATATGCAAGAAGAAGGGCCACATAATGACTCACTGTAAAACTAAGCAAACGAGTCGGCAAACTGACTCCCTTATTGAGGTTGAGGATCGCTTACAATCAGATGTTACCCCTGACCATCAAGGAATGGGGGGTAATATGGAAAATACTTTCCCAGGAGACCATCCTGAACAGACTAAGGATAAGGAAAGCCAAACGGCTGCGGATCATCAGGATCCTGTCTATCTAGAGGAGAATACGGAACAGATTCTGGACATAGGCTGTCAGACTGGGGCTGTTAGTCTAGTTCGGCAGAATTCTGGTGGGTGTGAGGAGGGAGAAATCCAGGATAGATTGATCGATGAGGATGTTGAAGATGATACCACCCTTGATCCCCAAGCTTCATCAGCTGTAGGTGCTAATGATCTTGAGTCCACCAGGAACCCTGTGCAGGAAGTTGGTGATCATAATGTTGATCCCTCACTGACAGTTGACATCGGCCCAAGTGGAAGTGGGAATGACCCAGAAGGCTGGATTACCCCTAAGAAGAAGACTCGTAAAGGTAAAAAGACTACTGATGTTGGCACTAACTCAAAACAAGGGCGACCAACCCTACGGGAAACTCGGCAA
Organism: Cunninghamia lanceolata; assembly: GCA_027924645.1. Classification (NCBI taxonomy): domain Eukaryota; kingdom Viridiplantae; phylum Streptophyta; class Pinopsida; order Cupressales; family Cupressaceae; genus Cunninghamia; species Cunninghamia lanceolata. The sequence goes on along the minus strand of BSBN01000842.1, from coordinate 3,258,622 downwards.
AGAGAGATTGCCAGGGAAATTACCAGTGGAAAGCAGAAAACACTGGAGGTCCCATCCCTCAAACCTTTGAAATGAGGATCTTATCCTAGAATCTGAGGGGTTTCAACAGCCCCTCAAAATAGTTTGAGGTCAAGAACTGTGTTCTAGAAAATAAATTAGACATCTTGCTCCTGCAAGAGGTCAAGATGACTGAGGAAAACTTTAAGAAGATTGCTGATTACATATGGCCTAAGGCTGAGTTTTGTATTAGCCCTACTATTGGGGGTTCTAGCGGGATTGTTATAATGTGGAACAGTTCAAAAATTCAGGGTTCTCTTGTGGCTTCTGGCAAGCATCTCCTGGTTACCAATTTCTCCTCTCCCTCTTTCAAATGGTATTTAATCAATATCTATGCTCCTAATACTCGAGCCCAGCGACAATCTTTATGGACTGATTTGAGTAGTACCCTGACCAAGTTTCCGTGCTCCAAATGGATGTTGGCTAGTGACTTCAACACTCCTTCGTATCCCTCTGAGAAATATGGTAGGAACCTTGATTACTCTGACAGCATGTTTGACTTCGCCGAGTTTATTAATGCTTGGGGATTACTTGATGTGGAGCTACAAAATTAGATTTTTACTTGGTCCAACAGGAGACGTGGGGATAATTTGATTCAGGTTAAATTAGACAAGGTCATTATATCGAGCAACTGGGATAATTTTCATAATATGCAATTACAGGCTTTTCCTAGAACCATATCTGATCATTGCCCTATTTTCCTTCATTGGCATGATCAATGTCATCGGGGTCCTTTCCCTTTCCGATTTGAAGCTATGTGGATTAAGCATAAGGATTTTAGACAACTGGTGACACAATGGTGGCAAATTCCTATCCAAGGTACTCCTATGTTCAGGTTAGTTAAGAAGCTTCTGCATATCAAACAGGAGGTTCGTGGCTGGAATAGACTCAGTTTTGGTCATGTGTTTTGGCAGAAGAAAACTTTAGTTGGGCAACTTGAGGATATTCAGCAGCGGATTGCTCAAGGGGATGTCTCTGAAGATACTTCTAAGCAAGAACAAGATATGATTTCAGCATGGAAGAATCTTATGGGCTGTGAAGAGGTCTTTTGGAAGCAAAAATCTAGGGTTCGGTGGCTTAAGGAGGGAGATCGTAATACTGCTTTTTTCCATATTTCTGCTATGAAACATAGGAAGGCTAATTCCATCACAAAGTTATGCTTGGACAATGGTGATGTTATCACTGAGGACAATGAGATTAGGGAACAAGCTGTTTTATTTTTTCAGAACTTGTTGACAGAACAAGCCACTGGTGATGATAACGACAGGGCTACAAAGCAGTTTATTGACAAGATCCCCTGTCTCCTCACTGAGGAAGATAATCTGGAAATGCTGAGGCCTATTTCTGAGGAGGAGGTTCGTGCTATTTTATTCTCTATGGGTCCCTTTAAAGCTCTGGGTCCAGATGGCTTTCCTCCTATCTTCTTTCAGGAGTATTGGGATATTGTGGGGGCTGACCTCACGGCTGCGGTTCGTGATTTTTTCAAAACTGGTAAGATCTTAAAGAAACTCAATAACACCTTTATTGTCCTTGTCCCTAAAAAGCTGAAACCCACCAACCTTTCTGATTTCAGACCTATTAGCCTGTGTAATATTGTCTATAAGCTTTGCACCAAAACCCTTGTCATGAGACTTCAACCTTTTCTTGATAAAATTGTCTCTCCTTCTCAAAAAGGTTTCATCCCAGGGCGTCAAATTTTGGATGCTGTGATCTCCACCCATGAAACTATTCATTCCATGGAGAAGAGCAGAATTCTGGGTATGGCCCTTAAGTTGGATATCTCTAAAGCCTATGATAGGGTCTCATGGGATTTTATGTTTCAAGTTCTTAGAAAATTTGGGTTTAATGACAAAATTCATCTCCTCATCTGGACGGCTGTCTCTTCTGCCAAATTTTCTATCTTGGTTAATGGGATTCCTAGGGGTTTCTTCTCCTCCTCGCGCGGACTCCGGCAGGGGGATCCCCTTTCTCCTTACTTGTTTATCATCATGGCTGAGGCTCTTGGGAGATTCGTTCAAGCTAACGTGGTCTCTAAGCATCTTGTGGGCATTAAACCTGCTTCCTCCCTTGCCCCTATGTCTGTGCAGCAATTTGTTGATGATACCCTTCTTTTTGGCATCTCTTCGGTGATTGAAGCCTGGAGATGGAAGAATATTTTAAACCTTTATGCCATTGCCTCTGGGCAACACATCAATTTCCAAAAGAGTAATGTGTATTTTTTCAATACTCCTACTACTCTCCGGCAAAAAATCATACATATTCTGGATTGTGCTGAAGATATTCTTCCTGCTGTCTATCTGGGTCTCCCCTTTACGGTTAAAGAAGTTTCTCCTAATTTCTAGAATAACCTCTTGGAAAGAACTCAACGGAAACTGATTGGTTGGAAAGGAAAAGTCCTCAGTAGTGCTGGTAAATTGCAGCTTCTTCGAGCCTCCTTGCAAGGTATACCCACCTATTTCCTCTCTCTTTTTAAAATTCCTACTTCTTTTGCTGCCAAGTTGGAACAGATTCAAAGAAAATTTTTATGGACAGGAGTTGAAGATAAATAGCGGATATCCCTGGTCAGCTGGGATAAAGTGTGTCTTCCTAAATCCCATGGAGGTCTCAATATTAGAACTATACGGAGTATGAATAAAGCCCTGCTCTCTAAAATTAATTGGAACCTACTTTATCATCATAAAGATTGGGGAGACATCATGCAAGCTAAATATTTGCATGACACTGATTGGTCTAACTTCCTCCAGCAAGAAGGTCTTCCTAAGGGATCGGTCATCTGGAACAAAATGTTGAAATCTAGAAATCTGCTCATGCAAGGGATCAGATGGAAGTTGGGTAATGGTATGGGTATCAAGTTTTGGACTGATATTTGGCTAAAAGATAAGGCTCTCATCTCCCAGAAGGATTTGGGTGAGATTGCTGGCATTGCTACTCAATTCTTTGGCAATAAGGTCAGTGATTATATGTCAAACAATAATGGTCACAGGAGCTGGAGAACTTTGTTGGATTGTTGTCCCCATCGCCCTGATCTCGCCCCTAAAGCTTAGATGATTCAAAAGTTGATTTAGGAAGTCAGAATTCCTCACTTCCCTTGTGAAGATGAGCAATTTTGGTGGCCAGACAAGAATGGCCGATTCTCTGTTAAGTCTGCCTATCACTTATTGGTCCCTGAGATTCATAAAAAGGATATATGGAGAAAAGTGTGGAATCACAAACTGAGAGAGGTTTCACTCTGGCCAACAGATGTTGTCTATGCTGTGAAAAGGAGGAAATGGTTTCTCATTTATTCTTCCACTGTGAATTTGCTAGGGACATTTGGAGCCTCATCCTTAGTAATTTTGGTATTCAGTGGGCTTGCAATTCTGACATTCAGGAAGTTATTAACAATTGGTATCCTCCCTTCTCCCATCCCTGGCTTGTTGAGTTATGGAACCAAACTCTGCCGTGCCTGAGCTGGACTTTGTGGAAAGAGTGTAACCATCAAATTTTTAGGGATACTGCTAGAGATGCCTCTCAGGTCTCTCATACTTTCATGAAGACTCTCTTGGAGAGTGTCACTATGGCCCATATCCGCCCTGCTATGAAACCTCTGACCCAGGAGGAAGAACAAATTGTGGTAAATTGGAGGATTCTCAATCATATTCCTGCTTATAACAATACTAAATTATTACAGAGACTCAACACTAGATGGAAGCCTTTGATTTCTAACTGGATGAAGCTCAATTTTGATGGGGCTTCTAAGCTTGATGGTACTGCTAGCGGGGGCGGGATCATTCGAGATGATAAAGGGAGGATGTTTGTTGTCTATGCTGGAGGTTTGGGCTGTCACAGCAATAACTATGCGGAAGCTATGGCTCTTCTCTGGGGGCTTAAATTGGCCATCTCACCTGGTATTAGGAATTTGGAGATTCAGGGAGATTCTAAAATGGTTATTGATGCCATTACTAAAGTGTCGAATGTTGGCATTCAATTGAAAGACGTTATTAGGGATATTCAGTTTCTCTTGCAGAGGATTACTAATGTGCAGATCTCTCATATTTACCGTGAGGGTAATGGAGTTGCAGACACCTGTGCTGAACTTGGGCAGCGATATTCAAATTGGTGGGTTTGGCGCCAATTTGATCATATTCCTTTAAATCTTAAGAATCTCATTCTTAAAGACGTGGCCGGGTCTGGATGAGTCAGATGTGTTCGAAAGCCAGCTCATACTGTCAGCTCCTTGGGAGGGGGCTGACGTGTCTTTTGAAATACGAGTCCTCTCGTACTTTCTCTACTATCAAATCCGCTCATTTTTCTCATAAGGCGAGCGAATGGCTAGATCATCATGGCCTGTGCCGAGTAATTATGGTTAAGCATGAGATTGGGGTTTGTAAGGCTTCCCATTATTATGAGTTTGTGTGCGATGTTATTATTAGCCTTGTTAATGTTAGTAATTCTCCTGTTAAGACGACTGAGGAGACTGAGGGTTTCTGTGGCATGCGTTGTAATTCCGCCATGGGAGGAGACAGAATTTGAACTGAGCCCGTCTCGTGCTGTGAATTCAAAGACAATCTGATAGCTTGGCATTACTACAAAGAGGGCGAGATTAGCCCCTATCTGGAGAGGCTTAATGGGTACAATGAAGCTCTGTCTGAACAATTTGTGCGGTCTTGGCAGAACAGATGGGTTTCGATGGGTGGAATCAGATTTGAAGTTTCTGAATGCGTGATCGCTTTGGCCACTGGTATGCCTACTCAGGGCTTGAAGCTACAACAGAAAACTAAAATCGCGGACCTCTCCAGTCAGCAGTTGTTCCTTGGGGTTGGAGAAGAATTAGTCCCTTACCAGGGCGGTTTTGACAGAGCCAAATTGCCGGAGCCGTGGGACGCTATGTGTTTTATCCTCATGAAGTATTTCACCCTCGAGGGGTGTTTTACCAGGTTTTATAACTACCATCTCCCCCTGTTAAATCATTTCTGTCGCAATGCTAAAATTAGTTTTTTGTTTTATTTGCTTTCCTCCCTGGAACATTCCGTCCTTAGGGTTCGGGCGAAATTGGCTAAAAACACTGCTATGAAGCCTATCCCTCTTCACTAGGGCCTCATTCTCTGTTTGTATAATCATCATCTTGCCCTCGAACCCTCCAAAACCCTTCCCACTAATAGTGGGGACGGGGAGCCCTCCTCAAACCCTAAGAATATTCCTGATGTTGCTGAACCTGGGCCCTCCCCTGTTCCTATCAAAACTATTGAAGTCTCCTCTTGCACTCCTGTGAAAAATCCTGTTGATACCCTGGGCCCTACTGCCTCTAAGAAGGGTAAAAAGCGGAAGGTTGCTGGTGATATGAGCACTGGGAAGGCAGTGGTTGGGACCCCCAAAACCCTTAGTAGGACCTCGATGGGATAGAGAAAGGATTCTTCGGTGAAGATTTGTAGGGAGGGGCTTTCCTCTAGTGTTCGGCGGTCGGGGCGTATTGCAGGCAAACCGGCTCCTTCAGCAAAGCTCATTGACTATTCTGAGAGCGGCTCAGATGAATCCACCCGGGGAGAGGACGACAGGGATGTGGAGGTTCAGGACATTTCTGGTGATGATGATGACAAGCAGGAGACGCATGATATAGGGGCTACCATGGAGGATACTGCTGACTCTGCTGGCAATGTTGACACAGCGGGTGCCATGTTTGTGGAAGAGGCTGAGGATGCTATGGAGACTGATGATGGTCTGGGGGCTAATCTTGCAGGTCTGTGCGATCGCATTGCGACACTGGAGCAGAATTTCTCCATTGTGCTTAAGACCTCTATACTCCTCAACCTCTCTGTGCTAAAGAATCTAGGGGTTACTGTTAATACTGACAGTGATGATCTGGTTACAAAATTGGATGAGATTATTAAATCTATGGTCTAGAAAGGAGAGTTGTTGTCTCCTTAGTCTTTGTTGTATTACTGCTGATACTCTGTTTCTTAATTTTTTGACTTTCATATTAGCGGCTAGTTTTGCTGGTTTTGCTGGTATTTTGTTATGTTTGTATATGCTGTTTCAGGATTAAGGCACTGTTGATACTTGCTTCCTTCGGGCCTCTCTGTTTGTTAGGGTAAGGCACTGTTGATGCTTGCTGCCTTCGGGCCTCTCTATTTTTGTAAGGGTTCGGCCCCTTGTTTGCCGCCTTATATTATCAAAAACTAACATCTCTAGGGATAACATAACTACATTATTGAAATTAAGCAATATTCAACCATATACAAAACTCATTTAAATTATGTTTAACTACATGACTACATTATTAGTCACTAACATAATCTAACTAACGGCCAGGATTTGTTCTAATTCCAAATGCACCAAATGAATACACACACACACACACACAATTTGTAATGCCTACCCAAGAAAATATTATTAAATAACAATAATGACTTAACATGATAATTGGATAACAATTTACAAAATTAATCTTAGTAAACCTTAAGTCAATATAGAGTATATCAATATTCATTGAAGTGAAATGTACGATACAAACATTTCAGATTAATTTATACATATGTATACACATTTACCATAGTGCCAGATAATCATCCATATGCCAAGTGGAAGTCCTGCATGGCTATAGATCTCAACTACACATCTAAAGGAACATTAGTTCTGCATGATTATTAACCTAATGTCTTGAGGGCTCATGATGGCTTGCCTACATATACTTCATAGTTCAGGACAATGAACTTAATATCCACAAGATGAAACCAAACATAGCAACACAGGCTATCATAAAATAGTTTTTTTTATTTTTATTTTTTAAAATCTTCAGTAATTGTATTCATAGAAAAGATTCATAAATTGACCCCAAGATATGAAGTTTACAAAAGTAGAACTCACAATTTTCACTTTAAATAATGAGGAACATATATCCAAACTTATTCACCATCACAAGAAGAGCTAATTATCTATTTAGCAAGTTTAAGTCATCGTATTTCTATTTCACATCTACACTTCATTCCTTGATTTTATTTGTATAGTCAAAAATATAATAGGAGATGACTTATCTTGAAAATTCTAACCTGCTTAGATAAAACAAGACTTATTAGAGATTGTTGATTGAAGTGCATTCTAGGGTTAGTAAGTATAATTAGAACATATATCACACTAAGCCACAACATATGGACTAATTCACAATTTTGAAAGTCACGGATCATTCACCTAGTGAACATTATACTATCTCAACATATTCGAAATTACGATAAACTAATCATATTCTACTCAAGTCATCATTGAAGATAATTTACCCTTTTGCTATCTCAATATACCTCAATTCACTCCATTCTCAACATATTAGAAATTACGATAAACTAATCATATTCTACTCAAGTCATCATTGAAGATAATTTACCCTTTTGCTATCTCAATATACCTCAATTCACTCCATTCGACTACCAAAGGTCTACTTAAATTAACAATGTATTTTTACAACATTACCACTAGAATAAAACTAATGTCTTTATATTTATGAAAATAAATTCAATAGATAAATAAATAAATAATTAATTATCTAAATTAGAACTAAATAAAGTAGATAATAAATATCAAAAGTTAATTAAATTCTCCCCTCCAAAATACATGTATGTAAAGTAAGGAAAAAGAAGTTAAAGTAGTATATTCTAAATTTTACTTGACTCCTAAAGTAAATATCATTAATATCTATGCTATCTCCTCTCTTTTAAATTGTGGAAGTAAAAATCTGACACACAATCTATTTGAAAGAACAGCTCAAAGAGAAGTCATTCGCAGTTAAAGAAGAAAATATAATTATTTACAAGATTGTAGTAATTATTACTATGCTAAAGAAGAAGGCTTACTCAGTCCCATAGGGATGATAATATAGAAATTAATTACTATAGCACTAAGCACAACCATCATCATTGGGGACATATATTTCATAAGGATAGATAATTGAACAATTGATAATATGATACTCCATACTAGATTTAAAATGCATACCTTGGTGGTATTGAGGCAGTCTCAACCTATTAAAACCTTAAACTTATACTAAGAATATTCTATCTAGATTCAAATGTGATAACCCATGAGTTAAAACTGCTTCTAGCCTATGGTCTTCTTTTAGGTAAACATCATGAAAATCAAGAGTTTCCAACAACATATATAATTTTACACGTTCCTCTACTAGCGTTCCTCCGCCAACACAAATTTAGTCGATAGGCTAATATATGTGAAAATTAAAGTGTACACAAAATTGTCTCATGCCATTATTAAAAAGAAATTTCATGTCAGAATAATTTCTAAACTGGATGATATTATGGCTCCCTCGTGACACTACTATGATATTTCTTTGTCACAGCTTACAATCTAATAATGCCAGTTCTATCCTTAACACAGTATATCACCAAGAAAAATATTCATTTACAAACAATAAAGAATAACACTAGCAATTTCATTTACACTGGTATGAGCGTTACAAAACTCATCTACGCCAGACTCTGGCAGATGTTGCCATAGTCGGCGAGAGTAAATTATGTGGGAATTATGATTCCATTGGCCACCCGGTGGATTAAGGGGTCTACCATCTTTTAAGGGTTTCCCCTCACATATTTATGGATAGAAACTAACGTCTGTCAAAACTATTTATTTATACTTCCTACAATCCCTTCTGCATCTGGCCACAAAATCTAGAGTAACGCAAATGGAGACTATTTGTGGGAACTTCCTAAATTGGAGAGGTTGAAATACTGACAGAAGGTTTATAGCGTTACATGAAAGTGACAATTGTTGCTATTTATGCTTGCAATTAAAGATAAGGCACGGCGTTTTGTTTGCCGGAACACTTCAGCACAAGATCTTCTTAAGGAAAGCAAATGATAGTAGGTTATGCACAAAGTGGATTTAGTCAAATCTAAAACATGAAGACTCGTAGGGAAGGATCCTAATAATGGTGACCCTTCTATAGCTACCAGAGTCTTTTTAAAAGACATCTATTGAAGCAAATCAAAAGAGGAAAACATAAAACTGCTAGACAGATTGGTCTCCAGGAATCCCACAATTGTAGGAAAGAGTGCCTACAAGTGTATCAGTTGGCAGATACCATACATAGTAATAGGAGGACTGTTACAGAATTAGAATGAATTAGGACATTATGGAAAGGTTCCGATAGGCATGAATGCAAAATCTATAAGCACAGACAGGGCACTGACAGTAATGATTATTCCTTGCTTTGCAAATAGGGATTCATTCCAGTCATATTGGAACCTCCTTGGTGCTTCAAACTTTGGAGAAACTTCTCCCCTAATAACAAGGCAGATCAACCAAATTGCAGAGAAAATATAGAGACTTATGATGAATTTTGACGAATACTTCCTTCGTACTAGATAAGATAAAATTACACAGAGAAAGAGAACTTTTGAATATCCTAGAATGGATAAGATGTAATGAACCAATCTTCATACGGACTTAGCAAAAGAATTCATGGAGATGAAAGCAATTAAGGAAGGTGCATAAAGGCACAGCAATATACCTGTTGGATTATGAGGCAATTACAGATATATACAAGTCAATACAGAAAGCACACAGGCGTATAGAAATCTTAGGAGAAAGATTCATTATTCTATGCCCTAAAATAAAATGTCATCATTGGGAATGATATACAAAAGATAGATTCGATTAGATTAAAAGAAGATAAGATGTATAACCAACTTGGGATTTCTACCAACAATATAAAGTAATTTCATTGGTGTTCAAACACCCATTCAAGAGATGAAGATAGGCGGAGGGAAATAAAGAAGCATGAACTAGCACGGACGAGGCATGCGAGTTGCATGTTTGTCCAGATATCTAAATGCCATGATAAAGGTGAACATCCTTACTGTTTTGAAACCCTTAAGCAATATGTTCAATGATAAACCTTTATTCTTGTTCAAGCTTCGTAAAAAAAATAACTTTTGTATTTGATCGGCTTACAAAGGCATATGACATTCGTTGCAGGTCCATCTATTGAGAAAATTGAGCATAATACTTTAGATATGACTCAGTTCAAGAAGAACATGGAATTGAAGAAACACCATCTTATTGTATGGGAAAAATGCTAAAGATTTTTAGGAAACTTCCGATCAAATGCATGAACCTCATATTGAACTCTAAGTTCTTTACTAATAAAAGGTACAGATTATACATGCAAGCTCTTAAACTATTAGAGAAAGATTTCCTCACAGAAGGCCTCACATGCAATGTTGTGAATGCGATATATGCACAAAAGAATATGTCAAGAGAGATTTATAAAATTGCATCCAAAATCTTAATGTCTTTTCTTGAAATTCAAACATTTAAGAGAATGTAAAATAATTGAATAAGGGCATAAACTCATACCATATTGGTCACCAAAATTTTAGTGCACTGATGCAGAGATATTCAACAACAAAATCTGTCTAGCAAACATCATTCTTTCTCCAACCCGAAGGTCTCTCCTCTTCTCCTCCTATTCATAGAATATTACCACCCATAGCCCTCTTTCCTTCCAATTTCCTTTTTCTTCCCCCCCACCATGGATTTTATTCTCCACTCCAAATAAAGATAGTAAAAGCATTTATTTTTCCCATAATTCCTATCTACTCACTTACTCATATGTTTTCTAAAATTAGTTTTCCCTCATTTTCTACAAAAACTAACCATATCAAATATCATAGAAACATCTATGAAAGGGGTCACACAATTTCAAAAATGAGAAAGTATACTGCATATATCTTAAGCTATGATGGAAACGGTTATACATGAATCAAAAGCAAAAGACCGGTTACAGAATCAAAGATTAGAAATGTCGTTACTCACGATGGAAATACATTTTATAACATATACTATAAACATGCATTCCTAGACACGCATACCACAAGATGGTCATAATCAATATCAATATATCACATGTCATTCAATGTCAAGTAACTTATCTATCCATAAGAAGATCAACTAAACCAATGGCAATATAATAGCAAGATATCAAAGAGTATCAAATCGAATATTACCAAATGATCATAATAGTGTAAAATATATTATGGGAGATATTACACATACCAAGAGGATATCACAGGGAGCATTCATTATACTCACTTAAACCTTTACGTATCCCTATTATTTCACCTTCATCTCCAGTTCCAAAGCCAACTATCTGCACAACCAAAGTGAATACGGAGGGGCACTACACAATCCATTTACTGCATGCCATAATTAAACAGATTAAGCATAGAAGAGACAACCACAATCCATCACACATGAACACCAGGATTTTTACGTGGAAAACCCAAAATTGGGAATAAACACAATGATTGTTAGCTCACAATATATTATGTAAGAACAATACCAAATTACAAAGAGGCTCATTACCTTAGGGCTCACTACCCAAGGCTCACTACCCAAATAAAATGCTCACTACAAGAATGGCTCACTACCTAGAGAAAGAAAAGAGAATGAAGAATGGCTCACTGCCAGGTTGAACTGCTCATATTGCATCTACACATGCATGGATGCAGCTCCAATGAATGCTCAGAATATTGTCTCAAAACTCTTCATCTTGATTGTTTTGTTTCACTGCTCTGCATTTACATTAGACAAGATCTCTCTTCTTATGCTCTTGTTGCCTGCTCAATACTTCACATATCGAAGTTACTATCACATTCGCAACACACACTGAACACCAAATTTGATCACACACACACACACACACAGAGATATATATATATATATCCACAACAATCAAGATCTTCATATTAGGTCAGCCTAATAAAGTGTACCGTGTAGTCATGCATTATGTAGCTTGTCAGCTAAAATCATTTACCAAAATGCACAATGGATCAAAACAACACTTGAATCATGTTCATATATGTTAGCTCCAACCATATAATCACTTAGAATAATATCCCAAACAAAAAAACTTACTGCACACACATCATACTGTCATGTCGGCCTTAACAACAAACTATCACTAGTTCAATTCAACTATTAGGCTACATCTTCTACTACGGATCACAAAACTTAATCAAATCCATATTAGAGACTCTCCACATATCATAGATCATACCTTCAGAATTGCAAAGCAAAATATTCTCTTGCAGTAGAATGCAGACCACCATACCAAGTAGCGATACTTAGGCATTCATAACTGACTTTCTAATGAAGCTCAGAACTTGCAACTCTGGATTTGGATACTTCACACATGTGTTTACAACACCTCAAAAGTAGATAACAAGATATGCCATAGCAGAGGAATGCGGACCAATTCAGTTGAGTATTATATTCTAATTTCCTCTGTTCTCTGCACTGTCGGACTTAGACTTTTTGAAGATACACTTCTGGTACTCATCAAGGACTAAAATTTTAGACAAATGATCATCTGAGGGATGTGAACAACATACCTGAACCACATGATATGATCTTCTACTGCAGACCAATACCATCTCAAATATTGTCTCCTTGTCATTGCTTCAGTATACTGCCAACACTTAACCCAAAATGGTTGTCTTTTTCACTGGACCAAAACTTATGTTCTAACCTTGTTCCTTTTCTTGTTGCCATCAATTACATCTTTAGACATCATGTACAAGTTGCCAACAATGACATGATGAATGTTGTAATCAAAAGGCTCCTTCAAATACTCAAGATATGTTTCTAAGAGGGGGTTATGTGCATAGGGTCTTGTTCCTCAAGCATTATCCCTATAGGTTGAGCTTGTTGCGCTTGTTGAAAGGGGATGCTTTATTGTTGATATCCTAAAAAATTTGGATAACTAGATGGTGTCATGTTTATGTCTTGAAAATTGGGTGGGATTGTTTATGGTTGATTTTGCATCATGGGAATCCCACTTATTTGATTGAAACTCATCACATGAATAATGAGGGAAAGGGGGGCATGAATGTTTCATTACTTGTGTAGTTTAGATGAGGGGGATTTTGGGTTGCCCCCTAGTTTGATTCTATCTTGTTAATGAAAGGGTTTCCCTATGCTCTAGATTTTTCCTCAATTTTTTTTTATCAATATTGTTCAACATTTCTAGCCTCAAGGATCCTGATCTGTTGGACCAAGGTTGCTATAAGGTATATGGGTGAGGCTTCCTCTATTCTTTGATTTTCACAACCTTGCAATTGATTATTTTGCTTTGGCATTTGAGTGGCCTTATTTATTCTTTCTAATGATGCTTGACATGTCATAGATCTTTTATCTTGATGTGCTACATGGAGGGATTTTTGTGTCTCCTAAGGTTCTTGTGAACCTTTCTCTTGATGGATCCCCTTGTCATCCTTTTGGGTGGATATTTTTCTATGGATTTTTATGGGTTGGTCTTGTTGATAGATCTCAAACTAAACACTCACTCGACATGTTTTGATTTTGTCAAAGTGGTGGGGCTCTTGTTAGATGCCTTTTGAATTTGAGTCTTTGGAGTCTAACTAATTTGAGATCGAAGTTATTAGATCTAAAGGTGTGCTAGTTTCATTTAAGAGGAAATTTCCCTAAATTTTGTGTGATTTTGTCCTAGATTAGGGATGCGGGAAAATTGTAGAATGAATGAGATGAATATGGAAATGAAAGACAAAAGTGGAATGGAAGAAATGTGCAAAAATGTAAAAGAACCCATCCCAAAAGGATTTGATCTTCACATCAAATTCACCAAAATATGTGTTTGGTGAATTTGGCATCGAAAGTGGGATGAAAATGAAAATGGTATACGAAAGTGAAAATGACGATGGAAGTGGGAACATGAAAAGCTCACCCTAGAAGTATTTTCCCTTCATGTCAGGTTCACGAAAATATGTGTTGTTTAGAATGTGACTCAGATAATTTGCAAGTCAAACTCCAACGTGATACATGAACCATCTCCTTGCTATGGGAAACCTCTTAGTCACTCCTACTCTTATAGAAAGAGTCAATCAAGTAAAGGTAGAATCAGGGGTTGTTATGCTCTCAATATTGAGAGAGAAAAATGTTGTGGATGGCAGTTGGGTTGTTTTCTTGATGTGTGTGTTGACGATTGTTTTGATAAAAATGTTGTAGTTGTTGTGGTGATAATAGTATGACTTGAAGGGTCACTAGTCCTGAGTCTCCTAAGCCTAGAACGAAGGTTGTTTTATTCATTTATTAGGCAAAGACACTGTTGCATCCTTTTTTCATTTCAGATCACCTCTTGTATCATTTCTTGTTGGTCTAAGATGTGTTGGTGATGTTCTTATTCTTCAATGGTTTGTTGTTGGTTGTGAATTAGATGGGGGAAGTTCTCCCCAATTTCATCAAGGATGGACTTTATCCAATCTCCCCTAATGCCTAGGAGCATTGAATGCTTGGAAAAAGGGGGAAGAGTTTCTGTTGTTGGCTACGTTGAATTAGATTATTGACCTCATGATGGTATCGAGGGTTTCTTGAATGCTTTGATATTTGCTTAATGTGTTGACCTCATGATGAAATCAAGGGTTTGTTCACTTGTTTTCTTATGTTTTTATAATGTTTTCTATTTTTGATGGATTCAAGCTATATGAATGGCGTACAACTTTTGTTCTTTTACCCCAAATTTTGATGTGATCTAATTATCAATGAATTGAAAATGGATGCAATCTAAATGAATTTTTCAAATGCAAAGTAATCTATATTTTGGTTGTTTTGTGGAACATTTTTTATTCTAATCTAATGAATTGGAAATAACAACTAATGGAAATAAAATTTAATCTAGGAATGCAAGGAAAATCTAAGGTAAGTAATTAAAAGAAAATATAATCTAATGCAATAAAGAAAGTCCTACCAAGAGAAAATCAAACAAATTATTTACTTCTTCAAGAGCAAAGATTTTTCCTAATTACTATTGAAAATATGAAAGGAACCTGGTATGAATTGGGTGTTCATGCCTGGTGAGTCCTCAGAAGTCCATCGTGGTAACCTTCTCTTCCTCTAAACAAGGTCCTCCTCTTGGAAATAGGGATGAATATGGAAGCAACTAAAATGAATTGAGATTTGAAGCTAAAAGAATTAGCAAATGGGGTGATTTATATGAGCATTTGAATGCTAAGAAGCGCAATGGGCTTGAGCAATTAATATATGCAAATAAATAAAAGGCACATGAAGTCCTACATGAGCACGAGAATTCTATGGAGACAACTATATACAAAGCAAAGAAAGAGCAGAGATGCAATACTGAATTTTCCTTCCCAAATGCATGGAGGAGGGGAGTATTTATAAGTTGAAAATTAGCACCAAAGGTGGTGGTGATTTGGGAGTTAACATATTTAATTGGGGAGTGATCTCACTCTAATTGAGAGTGAACAGTGGTTGGAGAGAAGATCACAAAAGAAGAAGTGGAGATAACACACAAATGATTTGGAGATAATAAGGATTCATTGGAAGATGAGATTGGATTGATTGAAAGGCATGAATTGGTAAGGGGGAGTTGGTAATTAGGACTCAATTTGAAGTAAATTTGGGTTAGAACTAGAAGAAAACATGCATTACAAAAGATGATAGGGTCACCCATTTCAGTAAGTGGGTCACTCATTTTACCACACTTTAAATCTAGGTTCACCCTTGGAGACCCTAAAGACATAAGGGATGACCCACGGAGGGAGGTTTGTACATGTGGTTTCAGGGTTGGAGAATGGTTTAAAAGGGTTGCAAATGATTTATAGAGTTTGAAATAAGGCATAGGACTTCCAAAAAGTGGGTTGCTCCTTTTACTAGGGTAGGTCACCCCTAGAGACCACACTTCAATGGCAGGGTCACCTAGGGAGATTGTGAAGACAAAAGAGGCAACCCAAAATAGAAGGCTTGGAAATGCAAATTGAAGGTATAGAAGACTCTCAAAGGTTAATTTGATGGCTCTAGAAGGATGAAATGATGAAAAATACCTTAGGGAAAGTGAATTTCCCCTCTTTTGAAGTGAATTTGTCGTGTTGTTAGGGCTAGAAAGCAACTGGATGATTTGTTGAACATGGGTCAGATGACTAGGATGATAGTGTGCAAGACCTTAGAAGGTTAGTTTGAGGATTGGAGAAGCACATACAAAATGAAAAACCAATGAAAATGTGTCACGAAGAGTGAAGCTTCTAAGAGGTTGTATATATTTCATGCTTACATGTACATGATTAGGACTATTGTTATATGGAGCCTAATCAAACTCAAAGGTTAAAATTTCCCCACTTTTATCGGCGCAGATTCTCCCCAAATTATTTAACGGGGGTTTGGGATCAGCGCCCCCAAGACAGGGTCAATGATAGAAGAGGCAAATATGTCAGAAGCATTTTGGAAGGAGGCAATTCAAACTATGGTCTACACACTAAATAGAGTTCAAGTAAAAACTAAAAATGAAAAGATTCCCTTTGAATTATGGTATGGAATAATACCCACTGTGAAATACTTCAAAAATTTTGGAAGCAAATGTCTTATCAAAATGGAAAAGGATAATGCTAAGTATGAGGAGGGTATTTTTCTTGGATACTCGTCTTGGAACAAAGCCTGCCACTGCTACATCAATAGATTGGGAAAGATTGTTGAAAGTACAAATGTCAAAGTTAATGAGGACTCAATCATTAAGGAACTGCATAATGAAGCACAAGAGGGATCCCAGACCACCAGTGACAAGACAAAATGTGATGTGGAAGGACAGAGAGCTACTGTGAATCAAATGAATCTATGCTTGATTGATAGTATTGATAGTAACAATTCCAAAACTGCACTTGAAAACCCTGAGAAATTAGAAGAAAACATGGTGTTGAAGGAAAATATAACAGAAGCAAATGATTATATCAAAGAGTTAATAGAGCAAATTAGGAAGCTTCAACAAAGACTAAAAGAGGACAATGAAGAAAAAGCAAAAATTAAGGAATGCCTAAAAGACAAAATTAAAAATTGCATAAAGCTTGAAGAAGATGTTGTGGATCTGAAAGCTGATCTGAAACATGCATGGCCTCAACAAGACCAACTTGGTGTGAGTGCTGCCAGATGTGATAGACTAATGGTAATTCAGAAAAATATTGATGACAAAGAAGGAATGAGACTTGAAAAAGGTAAAAGTTCCAAAGTAGGTTAAGAAGAGAATGCTGAGGATAAGGACAAAAGTAAACAGATTCAAGATCAAAGAAATAGACCTAGAAGACCATCAGTCAGGAAACCAAATACTCAAAGGTACCCACCTTTCAATGGTTATTGTAATTCATGTAACAAGTTTGGTCACAAGGCTACTCAGTGTAGGAACAAGATGAATCAAAATGTTTCATCATTCTCTAGTCAGTGTTTCACATGCAACATAATTGGTCATAAAGTTGTTGAATGTAGAAGTAAAGTGAGTCAAAATTCTATTAGGTGCTATGCATGCCATAAAATGGGACACAGGGCTAATGAGTGTAGAAGTCAAGTGAGAAAAGTCTATAGCGAGAATAGGACAATTAAATCTTTCAGTGGCTACTATTATACATGCAATAAGTTTGGGCATAAGGCTAACCTATGCAGGACTAGGATGAATGGTCAGAAAAATACTATGTGCTTCAATTGCAACAAACCTGGACATACTACAAAATTCTGCAGAAGTAAGAACATAAAGAAGGATAATCAATCAGAATTGAGGAAATTAGTGGAAAAGGTTGATCCGGCAGAAGTCAAGAAGGAGATGAACAAGGTCTAGGTCAAGAAAGGAGTAATGAAGTAAGAGATGAGTCTACACTAGACTCTGGAGTAGATACTTCCTCCAAGAAGTAAATAGAAAACTCTGGCTTAGGGGGAGTTGTATTGAAAATTCTCAATCTCCTAGCTAGATAGTCGGTGCTAAGATTCGGCACAAAGATATGATGTGAAGATTTATATGGTAGATCGCTTGAAAGGAACTCCATAGACCAAGGCACAAAAGGATTCTGATCTGGACGCCTAAAATGACTAAGTATGAGCAATATGCAAAGTAAGTGACAGAGATTGGGTCAGTGTGCCTCTGCAATTGAAGATCATTATATGTGGTTCAGATATGTTGTTCATAGATATTTGGT
This sequence comes from Cunninghamia lanceolata, assembly GCA_027924645.1. NCBI lineage: Eukaryota > Viridiplantae > Streptophyta > Pinopsida > Cupressales > Cupressaceae > Cunninghamia > Cunninghamia lanceolata. The sequence continues at coordinate 3,240,596 of BSBN01000842.1, read as the reverse complement.
GAACATATTTTCCAGTGCTCAAGTTTTAACTTCGTCTAGAAGTCACATTGTGAATTGTCTAAGCTAGGATGAATAAAGTTAAGAACAGTGTGCAGTACCAGAATAAAAGGGTCCACATTCCACCGTTGTTGCACATTTTGTCCTACAAGAGGTTAATGATGATGTTGGATATAAATTCTAGAGTCTCACATGGTTCGCATTGGGAGTTATGATGTGACAAATGAATTGGTCAAACATGCACTTAAAGGACAGGCTGACAGGTCATGAATTTTGGCAAGTATGGAAGCTATTAGGTTGTCTCTAGCTTTTGCGGCACATAAGGATTTCAAATGTATCAAATAGATGTGAAGACTACTTGCTTGAATGGAAGGGTAAATGGGGAACTGATAGTTGTAATTGAAGTTGAGGGAAGGCTGCAGGAGAAAAGCCACAGACAAGTGTTGACCTATGGAAATTATTGGCTATATGTGGTGTCATTGATTGATATGCATTAAGTTGTCATGAAGGTTGTAAAAGATGGAATATCATGTTCCCTAAGAAGAAGGAAAATTCATAGTTGGATGTCATACCCTGACCTGAGCAGAATCAAGTCTAAGGCTCTGAGAAGACAAGATGGGCATGTGAAGGTCCTAATGTGAACTAGATACTAGCTAATGTGTACTCTTAAGAGGGAGTATTCAGAGCAGTAAAAAGAAGAAAGGTGTAGCAGTGTAAGTGGTAATCAAAGATGGTTGCTGAAAACAAGAGGAGTATGAGGTTATCTCCTGGGGGAAGCAGATAGAGGATGCTGATATGAGTCTAATAAAGAGCAGTAAGTGTTGTAGTGTTGCTAACAGAGGAAATAGTCCAATAGCATCAAAGATCTGAAGTTGAGCTTTGATAACCAAAGAAGGAGAGAAATTCATGTGGAAAGCCAAAGTTGCTATCAGAGAAAGCATCAAGTAAAGGGGAGTAGTCAGATGGAAAGAGTTTAGAAGAAAGTTTGGTTCAGAGCGGCAGAATGCAAGTATGTGCCCTTTGCCATTGATGTCAAAGGGGGAGAGAAATCATGTGAAAAACTCAAAGAGAAAGAGTGCATATGTGTAAAGCGATAGGGGAGAATCATGTCTTGATGGCTGTTGCAGTTTTTCACATCATATGTTGCCATCAATGACAAAGGGGGAGATTGTTGCAAGTATGTGCCTAATCGGTGTTGTCATTGATGTCAATATATCTTTGTTGTCATTGGTGTCAACTGTATCCTATTTTGTTATTTGTCTAGAAGATTTATATGTTGAGGATATTGATAAAATTTTCCTCTCCAGAAGAAACTGTAAGTTATAGTGAATTGCAATGAAGACAGTGAGTTGCATACTGAAGAGCAGTCCAGAAGATTGCTCTGCATTTCTTGTTGATTGAAGATCTTGGTCTGCAGATGGAAAGTTATTTAGAGGCATGTCTGAAGATGCTAAATCCTGAGTTTGAGCTTTTGGTGTGAAGAATTGAGTGAGTTACATTCACCAGAGCAAAACCTATTTTTTCTGATTATTTACTGGTGCCAGAGAGAAAGTATTTTACTCTGCATTCCTCCGCATTGAAATATTTTGCTCTGCGGTTCTAGAGGGAAGTTTGGGATGATGATAAGTGCCTACAATTGCAATGGTTCATGTTTTGGTGGTCTGCAAGCTATCTTTCTTTTATGACAATTGAAGACATTAAAATTCATATGCTTCGGTGTGAAGAATCTCATGGATAAAGTGGTTTGAGTTTGTGCGGTTGCTCCTGGTGATTTCAATGTGCTTGTGGATGCCTCATGATCATGTTACTATCTTTACATTGGTCCACGTTAAGGAATTGAGATCATGTTTGAAGATTATTCCCAAATAACATAGCGTGTAACTAGTCTTAGCCAACTTGGTTAATTCTAGTGATTGCAGAGATCTCTTGAAGATCATAGAAGCTTGTTGTGGCATGGAAGATCATGTTTGAGTCCCAGCTAAGGCATGGCATGATCCACATACATCTATGCTACATTTCCTTAGCATAATTTTGTATTAGGTCCAGACCTATTTTGTAAATGATTGTAATGCCGACCTTGGAGATTGTTCCAATGGTTGATGATTGTAATACCGACCTTGATGATCATTCCAAGGTTGATGTTGTGTATAAATACTTGTAATTGAGTCGTGGAAAAGATGTTCTTGGTGCGAAGATGCGAAGATAAGGAAAAAGGTGGAAAGGCAGAGTAGAGCAGAGGAATTATTGTACTACAATGAATTGATCTCAGAAATGAAGAAGATGTTGATCTTGGCAGTGAGTCTGGCAGTGAGCCACCAGTAGGGTTTAACAGCACTCATTGTAATCTTTCTAAGTTTAGGGTTGAGGCAGTGAGCCTACTAGACCTAGTTGTACTTTATGGCAGTGAGCCAGCATGATCTAGGCCCATGGAGTGACCAAGCCTAAACATCATTATTCAAAGATTGCAATATATATTAAGAGCTAATCCTCTCCATGGTTTTTCCCTTAACAGGGTTTTCCATGTAAAAATCTGGTCTCTTGTGTTTTGATGGTGCAACTGTGTTTAAGTTTCTGATTTCATGCATTCATTGTTTAATCATAATATCTATGAACAAGTGGTTAATGTTTAAAGTGCAAAAGTGTTTTTTTGGGACAACTAATTCACCCCCCTCCTCTCAGGTGTTCTGTGCATTTCAACATATTGTTGGCGTTATCCTTAGCGAGGAAATGCGACAGAAAAGCTCAGGAGGGTCCACATCAGGTAGTGTTTTGAATGTAGAAAGCAGGGGCAGATCAAAGGAGAGAGGAAAAGGTTCTAGAGGTCATGGGAAGTCACGAGGAAAATCAAAGGATGAGAGGTCCCAATCCAAAGGACAAAAGGATTGTTGATACTATGGGAAACTAGGTCATCTGAAGAAAGATTGTTGGTCTCAAAATAATAAAGGAGACAAGCAAGAAGGCAATAAAGAGGCAAATGTGGTAAGTAATAAATCTGAAGATGATGCTTTGATTCTTTTCCTAGATAATGTTGATGATTCATGGGTTTTAGATTTAGGTGCCTCATTTCATGCTACGCCCCATATAAGTTATTTTTTTTATTATGTCCAAGGAGATTTTGGGCTGGTGTATTTGGGAGATAACAAACCCTGTCAGATTGTTGGAAAGGGAAGAATTAAGATTAAGTTGCAGAATGAGAATCATTGGCTACTACAAGAGGTAAGGCACATTCCAAGGCTAAGTAGGAATTTAATTTCAGCAGGACAACTAGGTATGAAGGTTGCACAGTTACTTTAATGATAAAAATTGGAAGGTTTCAAGAAGTGCCTTAATAGTAGAAAAAGGTGTGAAAGTAGGCACCTTATATCTTTGTACAGGTCATACTGTTCCTTCTACTTTAGTTGTTACAGAGAAAAAATAAACAGGTTCAGGCACAGTTGTTGCAGGTTCGCAGGAAGAGACTGAAACAATTGTTGTAGGTTATGAGACAACACTGTGGTATAACAGACTTGGGCATATGAGTGAAAAAGGTATGAAGGTACTTCATTTTAACAAAGTTTTACCAAGTCTGAAATGTATTAATATAGATTTCTGTGAAAGTTGTGTGTATGGCAAACAAAAGAGAGTTAGTTTTCTCAAGGATGGGAAACAAAAGAAAGATGAAAAGTTGGAGCTTGTGCATACAGATGTATGGGGACCGGCTTAGGTATCTTCTCTCGGTGGCTCTCGGTATTATGTTACATTCATAGATGATGCAACTAGGAGGTTTGGATTTATTTTCTTAGGTAGAAATCTGATGTATTTGAAACATTTAAGAAATGGAGAAGCTTGGTTAAGAATGAGATAGGTAAAAGATTAAAATGTCTCAGATCTGATAATGGTGGTGAGTATTGCAGCAAAGAATTTGAGGATTATTATTCCTTTAATGGAATCTATAGGTAGAAAACGGTTCTAGGGACTCCACAAGAAAATGGAGTGGTTGAACGCATGAATAGGACAATAATGGAGCGTGCAATGAACATGAGATTGCATGTTGGGCTGCCTCTAAACATGTATGCAGAGGTTGTCAATACCATTGTATATTTAATTAATAGAGGTCCTTCAGTTCCTTTGGTTTGTGATATTCCAGAGGAAACATGGAGAGGTAAGAAGGTGAGTTATTCTTTTCTCAAAACCTTCGGATGTGAAGCATTTGCACATGTAGATTCTGAAAATAGAACCAAGTTGGATGCAAAATCAAAAAAGTGTATCTCCGTTGGATATGGCATTGATGAATTTGGTTATAGGCTTTGGGATGTTGAAAATTTAAAAATTGTGAGAAGCAAAGATATTGTATTCAATGAAAAAGTGTTGTACAAAGATCAATTGCAGCAGCATGAGAAGAAAGAAAATGATTATGTGGTGCTGGATGATACTCCAGATAGTGATATTCTAGTGGTTCCTCATGCTCTGCAACAGCAACAGGAAATATCACAAACTCCAATGAATGTTAGACGATCAACAAGGCTAAGTAGACCTCCTGAAAGGTTTTCTCCCTCTTTGTATTCTATTTTGTTAATAGATGCTGGTGAACCAGAAGGGTATGATAAAGCTATGCGGGTGGATACAAAGGTTCAGTGGGAGTTTGCAATGAAAGAAGAAATGGACTCCTTGTTGAAAAATCAGACTTAGGAATTATGTAAGTTGCCTACAAGTAAAAACGCTTTACCAAACAAATGGGTTTATAGGTTGAAAGAGGAAGATGGAGGTAAGAAAAGATTTAAAGCCAAGTTAGTTGTAAAAGGACTTGCACATGAAAAAAAATATTAATTTTGATGATATTTTTTCTCCGGTTGTTAAGATGACTTTTATTCGTACTATTTTAAGTATTGTGGCTACGGAAGATTTGTATTTGGAACAACTAGATGCGAAAACTGTCTTTCTTCATGGTGATTTGGAGGAGGAGATATAAATGGAACAACCACAAGGATTTGAGGTCAAAGGTAAGGAGAAATTGGTGTGCAAATTGAAGAAGAGTTTATACGGCTTGAAACAAGCACCTCGGTAATGGTATTTAAAATTTGATAGTTTTATGGTTGAGCAAGGCTACAACTGGTGTAATTCTGACCATTGTGTTTATTTTAAGAGGTTGGATAATGACAGCTACATTATTTTATGTTTATATGTTGATGACATGCTTGTAGCAGGGTGTAATATGGATCACATAAGAGAGTTAAAACAATAGTTAGCACAATCGTTTGCTATGAAAGATTTGGGGGCAGCAAAACAAATCTTTAGTATGAAAATTTGCAGAGATAGGAAGAACAGAAAATTGACTCTATCTCATGCTGATTATGTTGAAAAGGTGTTGCAGAGATTCCATATGGAGAATGCAAAAGCTATCAGCACACCTTTGCTTAGTCATTTGAAATTGACGAAGGAGATGTGTCCTAAGACACATGAGGAGGAAGGAAAAATGTCAAAGGTACCATATGCTTCAGCTGTAGGAAGTTTAATGTACGCCATGGTAAGCATGAGACCAGATATTGCACATGTTGTAGGAGTTGTAAGCATGTATATGAGTAATCTTGGATTGGAGCATTGGAATGTGATAAAATGGATTCTCATATATTTGAGAGGTGCATCCAATAAACATTTATGTTTTGGGGGCTCTAATATTGATTTAGCAGGCTATGTGGACTCAGATTTGGCAGGCAAGGGATATTGATACTAGGCAAAGTACTACAGGTTATGTCTTTACTGTAGGTGGGATAGCGGTGAGTTGGATCTCCAGGTTGCAAAAGGTGGTTGCTTTATCCACCACGGAGGCAGAGTATGTAGCTGCAACAGAGGCAAGCAAGGAGATGATATGGTTGCAATCTTTCGTGGAAGAATTGGGCAAACAACAGGCTAACAGTTATTTGTTTACAGACAGTCAGAGTTCCATACATCTTGCAAATAATTATGCTTTGCATTCAAAGACCAAACACATACAGCTAAGGTATCACTTCATCCGGTCGATGTTGGATGATGGATAGTTATAGCTGGAAAAGATACATATAGATGAAAATCCAACAGATATGTTTACGAAGGCAGTGACAAGGGAGAAGCTGAGCTCCTCTTCAACTTCGGTTGGTCTTCAAAACTGAAAACAATAAAATCAGAACAAGGTTGAGGGTGTTTATTTCCAGTGGGAGCTACAGGGTCAGTAGTGTTATGATCAGTCTCCAAGTGGGAGATGATATGTTGTGGAGTCCGATCAATCTCCAAGTGGGAGATTGTTGTTATATGGAGCCTAATCAGACTCAAAGGTTAAAATTTCCCCACTTTTATCAGCGCAATTTCCCCCCAAATTATTTAACGGGGGTTTGGGGGCAGTGCCCCCAAGACGAGGTCAGCGTCCCTTGCGGGGTCCAGGGGCAGCACCCCTAGCGCGCTCCCTATCGCGATTCAGGGCAGGGTCGAGGGCCAACGCCCCCGAAACCTCAAACAACTTTTATTATTTTATAAAGGCGTTAGGAGTTATTTTTCTATTGGCCAACATAAAAAATTTATTAAAAAAAACCCTATTTTGTAACCAACATAAGTCTTGATAAAAACGGCTAAGGGTCAGGGTTTCTATTGATATTGTCGCATTTGTAGCAGTATTGAGTTGCAAGGATCGCTGGTTGTAATCGATTTGATTTGCTGGATAATGATATTGGACTCTTTGTTGGTGGATGTAGCCTGAGTTTGGGTGAACCACGTTAAAATTGTCTCTCGTTGTTATTATTTCTGTGTATTTTTCATTCCTTTGTTTAATCTTTATTTGCATTTAATTGATATCTTCTGCATGCAATTCCTAACAAGGACTATAACTCATCCTCGGACTGCCATGTAGGAATGTACATCTTTTTCATACTTACAGTACTTAAAAAAATATTATTTCTAAGAGAAAGCATGTAGAAAGGTCAAACCTCTTCACTATGGACCTTATACTAGTCTCTAGTGATTATTTAATAATTCTTTTTGACTTGATCTTTCAACATAGTTGGTCATTCATAATGTTTCAATGTCAATCTCCTCAAGTACTGCTATGAGCTAACATAAGAGTTTGAGTTTCCGATCATCCATCATGCAAATGTTGTTCCTAATTTTCAGCTTCCACTAAATTCTAATCAATTTCTCAATGCAAAGACTCACCAAATATGCCAAAGTTCAACCACTTCATACTGTATTGCTAGACAAGGTCAACTTTTTCATCATGCCCAATGAATTTCTTACCATCACGTCCTAGTTTTTTCCTTCTCATTTGAGAGCATTTGAGTCTATTGTTTTTATTGTTGGGAGTGATAAGGATTCATAAGGTAAAGCATAGGTTGTTAAGAACTTAAGATAATTTTATATTCTATTATTTTATTTTTTATTTTCATCATATGTAAAAGCATAAAATTAGATTCCCTAGTTGTTAGGTTGTTAGCCTAAGGGTAGTTAATTGTTTACTTGTTTTCATTTTAGTTCTCACATTGGTTTCTCATCCAACAAAATAAGATTTGGAATATTTTAATTTTGCATGGCTTATTCTTATACAAGCTTGTATTTTTTTAAATAATCATGATAATCAAGTTTGTAATGTAAATTTGCATAGATATTTGTTAGACAATTGTTTTGTGGACCTTTGACCACTACTTTTCTTGATTCTATATCAAATGCAAAAATACAACTCTTGACATAAACTATTTTTATTTAATGAGTGATATTATTTCTTTAAATTGTGAACCATCAATACACTATACCAAGTCATTTTAGCTAACAACCTAAAAGCCTCTTGTTTAAAAATATCATTAAGTTCTTTTGATATAGCATATCTATAGATTCAAAAGCGATTTTACAAGTTGAACTAAAATGATGATGGCAATTGATCAATTGCAAATTCACTTCTAAAACAATCGTCAAGCAAGGTTCATAAGTTCTAGCATTACTTTTGATGTACATCACGTTCTTTTGTGCAAGTTTCTTAAGTATTTTAACTTTAGGCATTCAACTTCTACGAAGTAAAGGGAATCATGTTGTTTAGCATTAAAGGTTAAATAGTTGTAATTTGGATCATCCCACTAAATGATACACGTGTAACAAATAAAAGTGCATACCCTACGTGCTCTTACACCTTCATTTAGTGCTACTTTTCTTAGATGTCATAAATACACAATTACAATACTTTAATTCATCTTATTTGGCACACTAATTGACTCCTACCCTTATTCATATCAACCAACAGCCACCTTAAATATATCTAAATCCTTCCCATCTACAATCCACAACATTTTACTAAGACTAAGACGTAGATGTGGTCCTATCCCTTGTCCTAGAACATGAAGGGATCATCCCAAATTTTTAAATTTTAGATTTGTGCTCTTTGAGCTAACCTTTCCATAAATCTAGTCTTTACTCTATCAACCTACATGTCATTTACATCTAATTGAGTGACCAAGAACGTGTATTTATAAGCATCTCTTAGGTCATTGTATGTATCAAGTGTTATCAATCAAGAGCATTATCAAGTACTTGCATCAAGCATCAAGCATTAGCAAGCACCATCATCACAAGCATGACTTGTATCTGACCATGTACATTAGAATAGGGCTTGACTCATCATTGAGACAAGTTGAGGCCTTCAACTTTTTGTCTCCAAGAAAGATCCTCAATGTGCCTTTAAACAACAAGTTTTAAAACATAGGTAAACAAGTTCTACATGTCAACATGAGTAAAGGATAGATCTAACCTATTAGGATGTGATCACACTATAATGAAACAAACATGCCATCATAACTAAATTGCAAGTATTAATTCATCCTAGGTGCCATAAAGTGCAATATCAATAAATATTTGTTGTCTAACATCATATCATTATTAGATCTAGATTTTGTCGATTTTGTCACAATAATCATAGCATATTAATCGATCAAAGGCAAAATTGGTGGTTGCATTAAAATAACTAAGGCCTTCTTATCTATTCTCATTCTATCATTTACATTTATCAATCACAACTATTTAATTAATTTAGCTCTAATTTTTGTTTTTGAATGAGGGTAAAGTAGATTTTGAAAGGACTTCATAGCTACAGCCAAGCTGCCACAAAGGACAATAAACCAACAACACAAAACCAATTAGGCAACTTCCTCCACAACCCCTGACCCTGTCCTAGCAATCCACACACCCTTAACCTAATTATGGGATCCTAATATAGATTTATGAAGACGTTTCTTCCTTCTTTGAACAATCGTCCAAGTCATGCCATTTTCTAAATCCTCATATCGAGGACAAAGGAGAGGGAAATCCTCAACCTTCACTCCATCCACAATCACTTCATGTGATTAGGGGAATGTCTTATCGAAGAGTGCAGATGTTGCAAAGTTTATAGATAGAGCATGAGTGAGGATCTCACCACAACCCACTGTGGGGGATGAGAATTGATAAAGGAACTATTATAACCTAGTCTACAGAACAAGTCTTAGTAGGAGTCGTTGAATTCACCAAAGTTATGCCAACACCATGGGGAGCCACCAAGGAAACAGGGGGAGAATAATCATCATCCTGAGAGTTAGAACCATCAGAAACATCAATTCTTCAAGTGGCTGAGGGCATTATGTCACCACAAAGCCAAACCAACATTCTTGTGGTGAGAATGAGGGCAATCAGAAGCAAGGTGTCCAATAGTGAAACATCACCTACAACATAAGGGGGGACCCTCATAATCAAATAGCTAAGACCAAATCCTATCCTCCACCATCAAGACAACATCCCCAAGAAGAGCCTTAGAGATGTCGATGTCCACAAAAATATGTCTATTTTTTGCTAATAATTTATCATTAGATTTAGTTGATTAAATTAATTGTTGGGTGTATTTTTTTTCCCTATATTTTGGTGAACCCACAAGATCTAACAACACTTAGGGCTTTGCTTTTAGTTTATCCTTATTTTTCACAATCCATAGTTCTTTTATTGATATTATCTCATTCATTATGGATTGCAATCAACTCTTATCTTGTCTTACATTCATTCTTATATCAAGTATCTCCATGTGTTCTCACAATTTGCTGCATTTGATCGGTTATCCTTGGGAATATCATACTAAAAAGACGGCGGTATGTGTTTAATGGATACATTGTTTCAATGTGTCTCTAACTTTTCATCATTCACAAAACTTGCTAGCAATTTTCCTTCAATGCTAGAGGCTTTCAATTCACTTGTTTATGAGCTTAATGATAATTATACCCCTTCCATGGGCATATGATAATGACTTAACTCTAAGCTTCCTTCTATTCTATTGATATATTTAGGGGTCATGATTCATGTGATGATGTTCCATCTCTTTCAATTGATTTTGATATACCTAATGATAGTGATATCCTTCATCCAATTCAAGATAATCCTTCGTTTATGTCCTTTCACACTCTAATGCATGCACCTAATGATTTATTACATGTCGATACATGGATTCATACTATTCATAATGATCTATCTAATGAAGAAGTCCAAGATGTTTCCCTAAGTGATGGACATTGTTTGTTTTCTCCCTCGCACAATGTTGCTATGTCTAATAATGATGACATTTCTCAAGCAACACATGATAGCCCCATGGATATTGATGATTCATTGCTTGATAATGGTTTGGTTCATGTCATTTCTGATGCACATATTATTAAAGAACCTATGGTAAATAAATTTAGTGTAAATGAAGATGCATATTTACACATTAGATCATTTTTGTTTTCATATTATGTGCATATACATGATGTTCTCCTAATGAATGCATCTAGAGATGTTTTAATTGACAAAGCATTAGAATGGTTTGATTCATGTCATGTTTTTATACTACATTCAATGATTTATAATATGCTTTCATAGATTACTCTACTCTTCTCTAGAGTGTGTTTCATGATGATTCAAATCTTTCAACCTCTAATGATCATTCCTTAGAAGTGTTATAGATCCATCCATATTTTCTAATGGTCATGATTTCACCCTATATGTCAAGATTTCATCCTCAATGTTTCACATGATCTCATGCTTTTATAGATTGTAGTAGCCACATTAGTTCCAACTCCACAACAACCCTATAGGTCACAATTTTATCCTCGCTTTTTTCTACCTTGTGCTTGTATAGATTGTGGAGGCCACACTATTTCCAACTTCATGACAACCCTATGCATCATGATGTCATCCACAGACTTTACATGGTCTTACAGACAACACCGGTTCCAACTCCATGACAACCCTATACATTAAGATGTCATCCACAACTTTTACATGGTTTCATGTGATCCAACTCAGTTACATCCTCATGTCTCCATCTCAATCTCAAACTCAAGACTTGACTCTATTTTATATGGTGTCATGCGTGTTCACATCGTGGGGGCCAACTCAATCACAACTCTATGATTGGCTTATATATCATGACTCCATTCTACACCACCCTTCATGCTTTTTTACTAAGTTTGTTTACACATGTAGCTTGTTGTGATGATGATTATGTATTTCTATGAGCAATAACGTCTTTGTAGGCACAACTAGCAACCTTGTGTGTGCAAATATGGAGATGTTGCTATACAACTACACAAAGAAATCACAAGGTGTGGTTGTCCTTTATCATGTATATGTCAAATAATTTCATTTACTACATACATTGCTCTAGCATGCATGATTCATGTAGTTCTCACATGCACACCAAAGTGGACATAATGTGAGGTATAAAGTGCACATTATGTACTCATACACCTTCATTTTATCACTTTGCTTCTATATCAAAAACAGACAATTGCAATACTTAATTTCACTTATTTGACACACTACACAACTCCTACCCCTATTCACATCAGCCAACTACCACCTTAGATTTACCTAAATCCTTCCCATCTATAATCCATGACATTTTCATTACCAAGACACAATCATTGATGCAATCTTGTTGTTACTTCAACTAGAACGCAAACATGGTTTCATCCCCCAATTTCAAATTTTTAATTCCCACTCTCCAAGATAACCTTCTCAAAAATCACAAGTATATCATGCACCATATGCCTTAAAATAAGCAACCAAAGAATTGTATTTATAGGCATCTCGTAAGCCTTTCTAAGTATCAAGTGTTATTAATCAAGAGCCCTACCAAGCTTTGGCATTAAGCAAGCATCAAGCATTAGCATTTCTACATAAATCATTGTTAATCATTTTTGCATACATCATCAAGTGCATGGCATGCATTCAATCTTCTACATCGAGATAGATGTTCAACTCATCTACATCTTCAACCTTTTGCCTACAAGCAAACCCTCAAAGGTTCTTTTTGATGCCACCAAGTTTTCAAACACAAGCAAATAGGTTCTACAAGTTAACAAGTATAAAGGATAGATATACACCATCAAGAAGCTACCATACCATCAAGACTAAACCATGGGCACAAATTCATCCAAATGCCAAAACTTGCAATATCAATGCCTCTACTTTTTGAACATCATTTCATTATCAAAACTAGATTTCATTTTATCAAATATAACATATCAATCACTCAAAATACAAAATTGATACACATTGAAATCACCAAAGACTCTATCACTTGTCCTATATACTTTATTCTCAACTCATTAAATAATTCAAGTCTAATTTCTATAAGTGATTTATCATTAGATTTAAACACAAAAATCAATTATAAGGTGCATTAACATAAAATGAGTGTTTTGTGCAACTGAGCAATTTAAAGGGGTGCTTTTGGACAATTTGCAATTGGAAGGTGTGCTTAACAATATATAATTGTATTCAGAAAATTCGTTGATTATAAACATTAATCTAACACAATCCAACACTTTGAAAAGGTTGAAGTTTTGACTCATTTAATATATTGAGAGCAAGCATAACATTTTTATTATTTTTTTTAAAAAAAAAAAACCCTCTACTCTTAAAATTAGTCAATAAGGACTGCTTAACTTATTTTGACTAACAATCACTCCTTAATTTTGAAGAGATATTTGTGGAGCTAGTGATCCCATGAATACTTTATTTTTCTCCTTATTTTAAGCAGCATATTTTTTATTATGCAATTACTATATAATTTCAGCCTCCCCTTTTCTTCACAACTTATTTTCAATCCCTAAAATATAGCTGCTCCACTATAATAGGGAAAGATTCTAAATTATCCTTTATTTATAATTTAAAATTTGTATAAAATATAACTGCTCCATTATAATAGGGAAAGATTCTAAATTATCCTATATACATAATTTAAAACTTGTACAAGACCACAGTGCTACTCAAATTTAAGCAAAAAAATTCACTTATGTACCCACATAACCATTGGGTAAGACACTACATACCCCAAGTCCTTCTCAATAAAAAGGTAAAAGAGTTAAGAAGTTCTAGTACACCGGATACTGTCCTGACTTCTACTTTATAGACCCCTTGTCTTTTACCTGTCACAAATATCGTAGTATTTTCAAAATTAGAAGCTAATTTTCTAATAAAGTTGAGTCCAGCCTCTTTATTGTCCCAAGAATATATTTATGTTGTCACTTCTGTTTTAAACACAGACACCCACAAGGCTGTATATGTGATTCCAATTCAAAAGTCCTCCCCATTACTTTGTGCTTTGCAGTTTAGAGAAAAGGAGGCACTGCATACACTGTATGATGAATACACTCTAAATCCAAAAGCTCTAAACATTAATCAGAGGTTACTTCAAAGCTTTCTATGTCGCTTTATCCTGTAACTGTTACTGGTCTCTATATCAAAAAGAACTCCGCTTTTCTAAATTGCAAAGAGAACTTAATGTTCAAAAATGTCATCTACAAGCTTGCTCCTCTAGCTAAGGATTTCCTTACACTAGGTAGGAGAACTAACAAAGAAAAACTTCGCTTTTCTAAATTGTGAAGAGAACTTAATTTTACAAAAATGTGATTTACAAGCTTGCTCCTCTAGCTAAGGATTTCCTTCCACTACGTAGGATAACTAACAAAGTGACGCAAACTTCAGTACAAATAAAGAAGAGGTGCTCTTCAACAAGAAAATAAAAGCAAACTTATTTTCTCAGAGCGAGCATTATTGTTGTTTAGAGATTATTCTGAAAATATTCAAAAGCCTCAGTACTCTCAGGCCAGTCGCTAAGTAAACTGGCCTTCAACGTTGTTAAAATACACAATTGCAGAATCTATCAGCTTAGAAATATTTACTTAATAAGTCCTGAAAAAATTTAAAAGACCAAGTAAATTGGGGCCTTAAATGTTGTTGACATATACAATTTCAGAATCTTAAAAAGTCCCTATCTTGGAAATCATTACTTGAAGGCCCTGAAAATATAAAAAAGCCAAGTACTCGGGCCAGTCACTAAGTAAACAAGCCTTGAAAGTTGTTGAAACATGCAACTCCAGAATCTAACAGATTAAAAATAGTTACTAATAGGTCTTTGCAGGTTGAGATTCAATTCAAACCATTAACTTAGTATCAAAATTCAACATGGACTGTACAAACACAATGTAAACGTTAACATACAGATTCAAACTCACATAAGCAGGCACATGGCAAAGAATGAACTTATCCACAATTCTCATGTTTAGCAATCAATTACAAAATATCTGACGTGTTTCAGATAAAGCATTGTTTGTTTAATGTTAGTATTGCTCTCTGCAAATGGTGCAGCTCAATATATTGCCATAGGCAATACCGAGTAAAATAGTACTAGTAATTGTTAAGTGCACTAATAATTCCAAAACCAAATGTTTTAAGACAACGAGATGACAAAAATAACCATCAAAAGCTCCACAAGTTGAAATGTATATGATGTTTGCTTTCACACTGCAAATTTGTCAAAACTTCTATACAAGCACAAGGTCAGATGTTAACCAGAGTACAACTGACCATGTCATCCTGTAACGTTGCACTCATGTGTAAAGTGAATGAATTTTTATGCCATAAAGCTGTAACAATTTACAAGTTCTAAAAGAGGATTGTGCCCTCATAAAGAGAAGACCAAGAAAACCAAAAAAGTATTGCTTGTATCATTTTCAGAGCTGCATTGCATTTCACAAACCATATTTGCAAGTGTGCCTGTGCCTGTCAAACTGATGACACAAAAGCAGGCTTGCACTTTTTATAATTCCTTACAATTACATTTACTTGGGACACTCTCAGCACAACCCTCCAAAATGTGAAAGGAAATTAAAACATAAATGAAAAAAGCTACATGACTCCCCGAAGACAAAATGTGGTGATACTAAGCAGATGCATAGCGAAATAGATTCAAATAATAAACAGGTGAAAGATTGCAATATTCACAACTTTAATACCAAAACACACTCCTAGAGATGGAATACCTACTTTTCCATCTCCAGCAAAGAAAATGGCAGAGCTGCCATGTAAAAACGCCTCCTTAGGACAACACACTTCTGCACATAAAACATAGGTATTTTACCTCATACATCTTAGAGGATTATTATTTCAGCACACCAGTATCTTGTGTACATTTGCAAGTATCAAATAAAAACAGAAGTTTCCAATTCTCATCCAATCCCAGATACATAAGTTGCAAAGAAAAAGAACTAAAACCCATCAAACCTTATGAGCAATATTCCTTTGTAAATACCCAACCATCAAACCTTATTTTGACATTTGTGTGAAATGCTAAATCTTTACTAAAATTCACAAACAGTTATGGAATTCTGTCATACGTTATCTTTGAAACCTATATACTTCATTCTGTACTGCAGAGCATCTGCTTCTGCTACCCACTATGGTTGTACGGAAGCCAGCAGTCTTTCCTTAAATCTATTCTATTTTGCCACTTCAAAATCCAACGTGCATAACCACATGCAATAGAATCAAATTCAACTACAGCCATTTAAACATAAAATCAGTAATGCATACACCCAAACAAATCCAAACTCACAAATATAGCTGTAATTGAATGATTTTTCCAACTATGTTGTACAACATGCAACCTCCACAAGCATATATTACCTCAATTATTTTTTCTAGGAAAGGCTTTGGTTTTAAAGCAGTTACTGATTCCAAACTTTGGTGTTAAAGCTTTTATTGATTCCAAACTCTGGTGTTACAACTGTTATTGATTCCAAACTTTGGTGTTAAAGCTGTTGTTGATTCCAAGGTATTGAATCAATTTAACTTTATAGGGCGATTTAAGAAAATGAAAATAGCTAAGAGGAAGCCACATCAAATATACAGCGAAAGAGATAAAGCTGATTATACCTCCAACCCATGAATCAATTATACTTTACCAAAGGCAGAAAAAAAAACAAAGCACAGCTTACTCATGATAAGCAGGGCTGATTAAATCGTGGCCCTTGTTCAGAAACGTATCAATGCTTTTAGCATCCAAAAGAGACCTTGTTGTTACTGTGCACAAGCATAATATAAAAAATTATGTGCACCATTTCAATAAAAAAAAATTATGCTAAAAAATCTTCACATTGAAGCTGTTTAGCTCGATTAAGATGAAATCCCATTGCTTAGTACAATGTAAAGGAGGAGGCACATTACAATCTTTATCTGAATTTAACCTACTGAGTATTGTTGTAAGTAAGAACAAGATCATATGAAAGGCGCCAAATAACAAAAGCCATTCAATCATTCAACACATTAGAGTTCAGCGAGTCAATCAATATTCACCAAATTCACAAAGCAACGATTTTGAGATGCCTATTTATTAATACACACGAGGCCGAAACCAAAACTGAGAGAGATCGTAATTTGTAACAGTTAGAAAAAAGAAACACAAATTCACAATTACTGATCACATGTAGCAGGAGAAAAAGTAGGGGGCATTCGAATCCATGATTACATGCCAAGCAATCTGAGAAAGATATAGTGATAAGTCCATACAAATCAATAGATATGATACATCAAACATAAGTACTTACTGATGAGAGTTAAAAGAGAAAACATCTGGCCCTGGCCCTCGTTCAGGAGAAGCTCGCAGGAGCCCAGATCCAGCAAAACCAAAACAGATACCATTTGGCCGTATCAGGTAAGAAGCCGAGTTGTTGCCAGGGCATGCAAATTGGTGACGAAATCGAAAACAAAAAACAGGTCAATAACCGTCGGCCAAGAACAAGAACAAGAGCAAGAGCAAGAGCATTCGCCGATTTCTGCAAGCAAGTTAGGAAGAGGAATCGGAGTCCCTGGGCGAGTGCAGAGGAAACAGGGGAAGCAGCTCAGGTTCCGAACCCCTTGGAGTATGGAGCGGCGAAGGGTGCAAATAAAATCCCTTTTCAGCAATAGCCTTATCCTCCTCCGTCAGAGAACAGGAAGAAGCAGAGGTAGAAGTAGTAGAGGTAGTAGAAGAAGGGCAATCAATAAAAGGATCCCCACCAAGAGGCGTTACAGGGCTAAGGACCAAAGAAGGCAGATCCAGCATGGAGGGCGACAAAATTTCAGGGGGGGAAATTATTCTCCCATTCAGATTCAAACGGAGCGGCGAGGGCGGGTTCGGATTGCCCACATTTATACCCAACCTTCTCAAATTCTGTCGCCGCTCATGCAGCTGCGGCTTGAAAGCCGCCTTCCTCGGACCCACTTCAAAGGCAGGTTTGGGCGCCAGGTTTTGCTGGTGCTCCGATGCAACGGCTGTAGGGGCCGGGGCCGGGGGCGGGTTCGATCGCGGGGCATAACGGGCCGGCATGGTGATTGGAAGCTTCTTATCATCGGATGCGCCTGTGAGCTTCTGAACAACTTCTTTGAAAGAGGAAGTATCCGCCTGAACAAAGGTTGTGGCGACCTGCTGCTGGGTTTTTTCCGCCTCTGAGGGCTGCTGGGCTCGAGGAGACTCCATTGCCGCCGATGTGGTTGCGTTTCGAGGAGAGGGCAGAGGAGAAGCCGCGGCTCCTGCAGTCGGAGACCAGATAATTGTGGGCGGCGCAATAGCATTTGGATTTGCAGTGGGAGAATGAGCAAAACCAACTAATTGCAGCACTGCATATGATCCTCCTCCGCTGGTTCCTCCGCTCTGGTTGGAAGCCGGCATTTGCACAAGAACTCTACGCCCCCCACTGTTGTCCATTGTTGTGACTGATGATAGTTTTTGCTGCGCCTTCTTCCTCGAATGCCTTTTTATATGGCTGGGAGGCGCATTTTTCTGTAGAGAAGGAAAAAGAGGGGAAAAGTTTTAAAGAAAAGGGGCCGGTGTGGGCTGAGGAGGAGGAGGAGGTAGTGAGCGGTTGGAGAGATGTGTTTTTGAACAACACCAACACCAGACGTTGACTTGAGTCAGAAAAGCGACCGCCGGTGGGCACAGTCAAACAGAAAAATTAAAACCGAGCTTCTTTCCCTCTACTCCCTTGGCCCCGCCAGTGGTTTTAGGTGAGGATAGATTGATCAAAATATAGGGAGACATTGGTGGGATGCTGCTGCTGCCATTCATGCCTCTTGCGTAGCCTCTAGTCTTGTTTTTATTACCATTCAACTCGCATTTAATGTAGGGTTTACCTACTCAATTTGAATGCTTTGTCATAAGCTTAACTATGCTTGAATGGGATTTTTTAAAATAATGTAATGGATAATTTAAATATAAATGTGTTTATCACTTATCTCAATGTGTCAAAATATTCAAATTTAGTGCTTAGGATGTTTTATTAAAAGACGTACTTTTAGACAATAGTTATACATTTAAGGATTGTCAAATTATATTGGGTCTTTTCCCCTATCTCACCTATTGGAACTATCTCACCTATTGGGTCTTTTCCCCTATAAGCTAGGGAGTAACTTTTAGGTTAAAGATTGTCAAATACTACACATAAGCATATTTCATATACAAGTCTTTTCTATATTCAAATCTTGTGGAATTGGAAAAGGGGTAGGTATGATGAGCAAAAAGGAAGTTTCAAACTTTAATCATCTTACAGTAAACTCCCTAAAGTACAACTTAGCACCACTAGGTCCTAAAAGCAAATATCTTTACAAGTGCACATGTTTTGATAGTTTACAATAGTAGATGACAGAATCTCAATAGGGTAGACATGATTGTGCCACCCTAAGACAAATTCATACATGGTCACATCCATAAACAAGGCAGACATCAAGAGCAAGTCAGTGATAGAGTCTTCATAACTAATATAAAAAAAAACTAGATATGTGTAATGAGTGCATCACATAGTTAAATTGGTCACATCAACACAGATCTAAGCACTTTCTAACACCTTGTTTACTTTATCACTTGTCAATCTTAGCTCATTAATTAATTTAGGATTTAATTTATTACATTATTTATTAGTCGATAGGCTTTTATATGTGAGCATTATAGTACTCGGAATTGTCTCACACCGTAAAAAATTCACAGAAAATCTTCTGAACACGTCGGTAGTTCCTATCGGCGTATTTCTTGAACCTCATATGGGTGCAAGTGCTAGTTTATCTCAAATTTAGGGTCCAATCACTCATCAATTCTTAGTTCATATATGAAATTTGTGTGCACTCTTTTCTTTCTTTCAATCAATTGAATATAATTCTATGTCAAAACACCTACCAAGATATCATCTTCCAATTAGCTAAAGTCCTAGGCTTAATCTAACCGTGGCCATGGATCAAAGTGAGATTATTTTGCTAAAATTTTGAATGTATATATTTACTTGAATGAAGAATATCCTTTTAACCTTGAGGCCCATATTTTTTTTGCTAGGTGAGGGATGTGGGTCCCTCTCCCTTTTCATTAACTTCAAAAAGAATGTTAAAACTTGTACAAAAAGCCTATAATTAACACGAGACAATAAATGAGGCCTTCCACAAAGGGACTCAAATAAACCAACTTGCCCTAATTAGCTATAATTACAATCACCCCAAAAAAACAATATTAGCTATAATTACAATCACCCCAAAAAAACAATCTTCACATAAGCAACTACCCCTTCTTTACTTAGGACCAGAGAATCATCTTGCATTGACTCCTCTCTTTCTTGGAAGAAGAATGTCTTTGTTGCATAATAGTCCATTTATCTAGGCTATCCTCTACTAATTCTAAAAAGGTTTTCTCAATAGCTATCAATGAAACCCCATGAGAGGAAGAATCCTCAGTCTTGGAGGTATAGGGAGTACCAACATGTGTAGTGCATAAGATAACGATTTAGCCTAGAGAGTTGCACCCTCTAGACAAATTGATCTTACAAGACACTACTTTGGAACATCTAGCTTCAAAAGAAGAAGTTATGTTTAATCCTACAAAACTATCCTAGATATTCTAGAAATGTTATCAACTTGAAAATATATTTTTTTCTAAGTTAAAAGCAATAAATAAATAGGAATGAGATGTTTATAGAATATAGGAAAAGATTTTTCATGAACAAAAAGCAGAACTTAAAAAGACAACATAAAATGGACCTATCACTAAAGTTAGGAAACCTTAGCCTAGGACACTAGCGCGTCATGCAGACGTCTGCGCATTGTGTTGTCATTTGTATGGAGCAATACATACAACATGATCCAACAGTTGCATTATGTGCTTTCTCGGTGAGCATGTATCCTACTTGTGTGATTTCATGATAAACCTACACAACATGACAAAGAGGAAACACAATCACAATATCAAGATAGACAAATAAACCAAATGAACTATGATAGGATCTACATAAATGATAAAATTAACATTCACAAACCTCTATGCAATTAATCTCCTTCAAAAATGACCTGCTTCTAATAGAATAGAAAAGAAGATTAGGACTTAGGAGCTTGCCAAGAATGGCCAAGCCCCTACTTTGGTCTTTCAACCTCCATGACCAATCAAATGATAAAAGACATTGGAAAAAGTGTGTGCACCTATCCTAAGTGTGTCTAGGAGATAGAATTTAGTGACAAAATATGCTAGGAGCACCTCTCTGGTCTACGGGGAGGACATTAGGCCTAGAATGTGGATTGGATAACAAAATGGTTATGTCTAGACCAGTGATTTGCAAAGAGACAAAAAGGGGATTTGCTTGAACAACAGTAGGGAGATTGTCGATTCACTGCTTGTGCAATGGGATCAACAAGATGATGAAGAAAAAAGATTATGAAAGCAAGTTACTTTTTATTGGAATATGATAAAGAGAACACCAAAGATTCACTACCTTACTTATAGAGATACGAGTGTTGGAGATGAGGAAGACCTTCAAGGAGCAATCCAATGTTTACTGCCTATTGAAAGCATCTTCAATGGTAGAAAGAAAGTTGGAGGAATCTTTGGGAGAAGCCTAAACTTCTATAGTGGAAAATATGCCCTTATGGTTGCTCTATGTATCTTGCACAATAACTATAGGAAATTTACATGCAACACAAAGGAAGATTGTAGGACTGTTGAATAGTGATCTAGGAAAGGGACCTATCTACTATGTGTAATTCATTGAGAAAGATCAGAAAAATTTAGAGAGCTAGTCTATAGATAATTCAAGAATCTCAATCTTTTGTATGGGAGAGAGAGAAAGAGAGGGAGAGAGAGATCTTCTAGATCATAATGGTCTTTTCCAACTATCCTTATCCTCTAGTCAAGAGAAAGATAAGGATAGAAAGACACCTCCATAGGAGCATTGCTGCCATTAGGAGACATTATGAGGTGGTGACATGCATGAGTAATGCACATTTCAAGATGTTGTACGACATGTGATGCTAGCATGTAGTGTATACATCTATGCATTACACTTGTGTCCTAAGGGAATGTGCTCAAATTTGACACACATGCTTAGAAAAATAACAACATTAATGTTCTAGTACTAGGAGAACTAATCCAAGATTAAGTTTAGGCAATTCTAAGACATGCTACAGAAATTAGCACTGAGGTAGGTTCAAAACATGACGTGAAATTGTAGGGTATGCAATTTTTGACATTACAACATGAACTATCAATGTTAAAGTAGAAACTTCCATAGTCTCAATAGGGAAACAGTGTCCTTTTGAAGAGGATAGGGTAGATGAGGAAGCATTTTTCTTCGAAGGAGTAAAATCTAGAAAATTTGTTACATGAGAGTTAGGATAAACTAGTTGATGCTTCAATCCTGCCCGTTTCCACCAAGTAGCATGGATTGAGAAATATGGATTACTTGTAGAAGGAAAGGATATATGATATGAAGCTACCAAATGGCTAGTAGCATAACACAACCAATATTTGAAAGTGATTCCTTCAAAATCCAATTGTTGCGTCTAAATCTTATTACCCAATTTTAACCAAATTTCTTCTAGTAAATCTTGAATAGATCAAATTCCATAAGAATTCTTATAAAGGTGAAGTGACCCAAAAGTTGGGGAATTTGTAGAATTGAAATGAGTTTTCTAAGCAAATTCCCAATAGAATAAAGTCACTCAATGCTCCACAGCTAAAGAGGAAGGTTGGGCAATCTTACCCACACTAGAGAGAGAGAGGGATTCACTGAGAGGGTTAAACTCAAGAAACCAAGGCTTCATGCCTAGGAAAGCTTTGTCCTAGAATTAAGGGCCCCTTATAGAAAAGACTCCCTATCCTTTGTGGAATCACAATAATAAGAAAAAATCATTTTGCACAAGGGCATATAACAATGTTATTTTCCACAATGGGCTTCCAATTTTTTGAAATCTAATCATGTAGGTTAGCCAAGCTTTGCCAATATTTCTAAAACATTAATCAAAGTCACATGTTTGAACCATTATTTAGTCTCCATGATAT
The DNA here is from genome assembly GCA_027924645.1 of Cunninghamia lanceolata. NCBI lineage: Eukaryota > Viridiplantae > Streptophyta > Pinopsida > Cupressales > Cupressaceae > Cunninghamia > Cunninghamia lanceolata. The sequence continues at coordinate 3,217,984 of BSBN01000842.1, read as the reverse complement.
CATCCCCAAACTCCACAATCTAAACTAAATCTAGTTGAAACCTTTAATCATGGAAGATCATATCTTGTCAAAAACATTTTAAAAGAATATCTAACATCATCAATAGTTGAAGAATCAAACTTGTCAATGATAGAACAAATGCAAATCCTTAGATTGAATTTGTAAAATCAATTGTCACCCTTACAATCATTAGAGGGGTAACCCATGGCCTTCAAAGTATAAGTCTCCAATCTCTTCCCATTCAAGTCCAACTCTTCTAGGAATCATTCTCCTTGACATGCACAAATTTTGCAATGGGCTTAAGGCAAGAGGAAACAAGAAGTGAAGTGGAAGGGGTGCATTCAGTATCAAATGTAGCCACAAGAGCCATCCCTAAATATTATGAGTCCCATCTTGCCACTATGGACAATCATAATAAAAAAAAGATATTTCCAATATGGTGTAAATGCTTACGAAGGATATTGCCAAACTTGATGATGAGACAAATACTCGATATCTAATGAATGTATTTATACTATGCTTATGTCCAAAACTTACATAATATAATTATTTAAATGTATAGGCCAAAGGATGAATGAATCAAGCACTCTTAATGATGTCCCCCTCCCTTTACATTCCCAAGATTCCTCTTCCATTTTTCCCTCCCAAAACTAACCCCCTAGTTTTTTCTCTTCCCCATTCCACTTACCCTATTGTTTCTCCTTTATCATCCACCTCCATCTACCACCATTACCCTTTTTATTCCTACTTCTTACATACATCATAACCCCATTATACCCTTACCAACTCTTCCTCAACCTCACTCTATCATTCCTCCCTCAAACATTCAATCTCAACCCATCTATACCCTACCTATTACCAATCGCATACCTACTCATTCTCCCACCATCACTTAAACCACCCTTGACAACATCATAAAGATGTCTGTCATAGGAGCATGCCAAGTGTACAAGCAATATTCCATCAACCAAAAATATTTATTTTGTGTTTATTTGCCTTTTGTAGGTTTTCTTAGTTTCAATGGTCATTCTATTCTTGCCATAGAGGTTAAATTCTTACTACAATCATCATTTTAAGTACGCAAAGTAGCTAACAATGTTTCTACTATGTGGTGTCTCATATTCATCATAGATCCTTAAAATTAATATCAAAGCATCATAAGGGTCTCCTAAACAAAGCCATATCTTTGCTAAGTGTTGTATTGTGATTTGATGTAATGTGACTTGTTACACCTACTCAACAGAGTCATGATTAAGCTTATGCACCACACATTCAAATCTTATGCCAACTAATAATTCCATCTATGAGATTATTGGTTTTGGGGAGGTTCATGGTTAAGGCTTCGAGTTCCAAAGCATGCATCTTGATTCACTCATCTAAGAAGGGTCATTTACATATTTCACAAACAAGTGTCCTATTCCAAGTCAAAATCATATGAAAAATCATTTAATATTAGACCTATGATCCTTATCACATGTGCATGAATAAATGTACTATGTTTTTGGTTGATGCAAGAATACTACATCTTCTATCTCTATAGAAGATCATCAACACTACCTTGAGAGGTAGTTGACTCTAGCTTGGGTCAATAAGAAGAAGAGTTCAAAAGATTAAAGAGAGCATCATATTGAAGCTCAACTCATAGCTTAGCATTTTGAGAAACTGGCACATTTTTATGCTTGTGTTTTATTGTAATTCAAGATTTAGGTCCAATTCTAATTTTAAGCCCTAGAATCAAGGACAATTGATGTGTTTTCAAATGTGAATATATCTCTTCTGTATTTACATTCCTTTGTGTAAAATTGTAAAGTGTTTGTGTTTGACCCAATGTTTGGATAACCCCTAATGGAATCCTTTGTCTATGATTGTATCCAATGGCATCTAAGCAAGTTTTCAAATCCTAATGAAGAGAAAAAGGATGTGGTATTAGATATATTCCAATACTAAGTGTTGGATAGAAGGTATCAAGAAAATCTACTTGTAAATAGATTATTGAATTATGAAGCAATTTGCATTAGATTATAAGACAACATACCTCCATAAAGAGTGGGTAAGAGTCAAGGTGTTGTTAACATTATAGGAAGAATGGAAGAAATGTTGAAATAATGATAAATGTCTAGATCCAATTGGATATTGTTGAAGAAGATAGAAGAGGCCATAACCATAGAGATGATGATAGTGATGAAGAAGTTGAAAGAGGTAATAGACAAGTTGTTGTACCAAATGTGGAAGAAGAAGAAAAATACTAAGATCAAGAAAAGATGTTGAAGGTTGTTTCAATTATTGGTAAAAGATCTAGAATTGACGTCTCTAGTTATGATGGTAGTTTAAATCCTAAAGAATTGATAGATTAGTTGATTGAAACAGAAGAATACTTCAAGTATGAGGAAATCTAAGATCTTGAAAGAGTGAAGTATGATAAGAAAATATTGAAGGGACATGTTGCATTATGGTGGAAAGAAGTGCAATTTGAAAGAAATAGAAGAGGAAAAGCACAGATTGAAAGATGGGATAGAATGGTGGCAAAATTAAAATGTAAGTTTATTCCTATTGATGATCTATTGAAGAAATTACAAAATTTGAGACAAGAAGATATGAATGTGAAGGATTATACTGAAGAATTTTGCATGTTGACAATTAGGATTGGTCATCATGAAGTTGATCAAGAAAAGGTAACAATATATGTTAATGGTTAAAGAGGATCAATTTAAGAAGAATTAAGTATGATGAAGGTTCATTCAATTGAAGAAACATATCAGTTTACCCTAAATGCAAAGGAGAAGTTGACAAAAAAAAATTTAGATGAAGAAAAACAAACAAAAAGGAAGAGGTGACAAATTCGAGAGAGGAAGAAATCAAGGCAGTACTAGAGGACATGGTTGCGAAGATGTTGAAGAAAAAGGTCAGAATTCTTATTGTAGTGACAAATATGATGGATATAAGCATGATACAGATAGATTTAGTATAAGAGGTGAAAGATCATTTTATGGTACTCATTTCAAGTATCGATCTAAAAGACATAGGGCATTTAAGTGTCCCCAATCTCAAGGAAGCAATATTAGAAGAATTGAAGGAACTATAAGAGGTACAAATGTAGATGAGGAGTCAGTTAGATCACCTAGATAAGTATATGAATAAGAATGAGATGAGTCGAATTGTTGATGAAAGGAGTATTATTGAAACTTGATAGTGAGGATAAAAAAGAACTAGTGGAAAGAAGGAATTTTTTTAGAACCATTTGTAAGATTGAAGGTAAATGTTGCAAATTCATAATTGATGGTGGAAGTATTGAAAATCTTATGTCAAGTGAAATATTTAGTAAATTGAAGTTGAAGAAGATGGAGGACCCTAGTCTAGATACAAAATTTCATGGTTGTAGAAGGAACAAAAGGTTTTGGTAAGTGAACAATGTTAGGTCAAGTTCAAGATAGGATCATATTATGATGAGGTATTGTGTGATGTTATACCTATGGTTGTTTGTCATTTCTTGTTAGGAAGACCATGGAAACATGATAGAAAAGTTATTCATAATGGTGGAGAGAATATATACTCTGATGAGGGGAGGTGAGAAATGTATTCTTATTCCATTTAAAGAGAAGGGTAATTTAATATGCAATAATGCCAAAGTTTATTTAGTGGGTGGTAGGGATTTCTTAGAGGATTTAAGGGATGAGAAGATGTGTTTTACAATAATTCCCAAGATGCATACAAACAATTCAAAGTTGCTAAAGGAGTACACTAATATAGTATGGGATAATACATCAGATTGATTACCACCAATAAGGAGTATGTCACCACATGTATTTGATTCTTATTGCAAATGTACACAAGGTAGCTCAAAGGGTGATGCATGTTAGTAGAGAATAAAGAGTTGAACCAAAAATGGTAAGAGATATTAAATGAAGGATTGATTAGAGAAAGTTTAACTCCATATGTGGTACCAATCATGCTATCACCCAAAAAAGGAGGAGAATGGAGAATACATATAGATTCTAGAGCTATCAATAAGATCACAATAAGGAATAGATTTCCATTGCCAAGAATGGATAACTTGATGAATTTTTTGGATGGAGCAAAGTTTTTCAATAAAATAGATTTAAAAAGTGGTTATCATTAGAATAGAATAAGGGAGGGAGATAAATGGAAGATAAAATTTAAGACTAAAGAGGAATTATATTAGTAGTTGGTTGTCTTTTGGTTTGAGTATCACACTGAGTACTTTCACGAGGTTGCTGAAAAAGGTTTTGAAGCCATATTTGGGTAAGTTTGTCATAGTTTACTTGGAGAGTATTTCCAAGGTAAGAAGTTTTAATACATCGATTAATTTTTATAGGAAACTCATTAGAAATATTAGTAGGATACGTATGCCAATAACTCTATGTTGGGAAAGGTGTGTTCTACACCTTTCATAATAATGTAATATCATTATTTAGATGTGGTCCATCTTAGTATGTGCATACCACACTAGGATAGGAAATCTTGGGTACACTTGTAAGAAAGTTAAGGTAGCGGAACAACTTCCTACACTAATCTTGAGGGGAGGGATGTGCATAACTTTTTAGATCTTTACAACAATTACATAAATAAACACAAATAGCAATTATGTGGGGAAACCCTTTTGGGAGAAAAACCCCACTCCAAAGCTGCCCAATATATTATTCAGGAATCAAGAAGATTACAATATACTTGCATAGCAAGCTTTCATAGGAGTATAACCAACCAAAGATCTAGAGGCAAATCAACATCTATAAGACTCTTACACACAACCTCCATCTCAAGCTCCTGATATAGAGGAGATACAATACAGTAAACCATCAACATTAATTACAAAACCATGAGCCAAAACCACCCAAAAGTGGCACCCAAATTATCTCCAATCAAAGATGCCTTGTGAGGTGCCAAATCACACACCAACTGTTATGTCAGAAAATGTCCCCTTGGGGGCTTTTCCCTCTTAAGGTTTAGCTCCCGGGTCTTTGGAATGCATTTAGAGCATCTTGCATGATAATTTTGACTTTCAATGAGAAAACCCTGAAGTCTTATGGCAAATAGGACCTAGGGGGTGCTATTTTGATGATCCCTGAATAAAAATAAGAGGGTGGACTTGGATGCTAGCGCCCTAGTCCTGCCCTATTTTGGGTCAGTCCTAAATTTAAATGTTGGTTTTATGACCGTTATTTAGGTCCTATGATGACATCTCAAGTTTGAATTACGAGAATCTTAGTGGGAATCTTTGTAGTTGCATATATAAGCATGTTTAGGTTATCATTTGCAAACTAGATGGAAATTAGATAAACATTGTTAACTTGTGATTTTGATTCAAGGCATTCATTATGTTGTAGAGTAGTACTTTGTTGTTATTGTGTTTGTATTTGCAGATTTGACTCCATATCCTCATGGCATGAAGAGCATCTTCCTTCCATTAGATCTACACTTCAAGGTGATATCTATTGTGCTTTCAATCATTTATCATTTAGATTTTTGCCTCTATCCCACGGGGATACGTACTCTTATCTAACAACGGTGTTTGGAAGACTTGAATGTCTCTCTGGGGCTTGACTGAGGCAAGCCTCTAAACACCACAACCCCCTCCCGCACTCCTTTGTGATTACAAGTTACAGGTATTGAGTTTCACGGAGTGGAGTTGTAGAAAGGAGGTTGTAGACAATAAGGATTCAAGATCCGAAAGAAAAAGGATAGAGGTGAACATTTTAGGACAAGGGCGCTAGTCCCTGTGTCCTCCACTTTTCCCAGGGTAGAAATGGAAGATACAGTGTAGATCAATTTTGGAAGGAGATTCAGATTCCATGATGAAAATTGTACCTTGGACTAGGGTGCTAGTCCCAGTGTCCCTAACTATTCTACTTTTTGAACTTTAGAAAATGGTGAGTTAATAATCTCTGTCCTTCACCTTAATCTAAAAGGATTTGTCATAATTCATTAATTTGCTTATTATTTTTCTTATTTAGGGTTTTAAGTGTAATTGAGCATTAAATTGAGATATTATTTGATACATCTAAACTTCTGCATCATTCCAAGTGGCAACCCAACCTAATAGGTGATTGCTCTCGCTTAGTGGAGATTCTACTCGGTTGATATGCCCTTGAACGTTTGGTGAGAAGGGAGGATTTACCTTTGAAACCTAAACCAAAATATTCCCCCCTTTTTCACTGTAAACACCAACATGTGTACAAATCTCCCCTTTACAGCTCTTTTAAGTGTTCAACACATTCTCACATTTCCCAAAATAGGAGGTCCAACTTCCAGAGGCCATAACTTTTGATTCAAGTGTCTAAAGTTGACGAACCATTTGATATGTTGGAAATATTATGAAGAGATCTATCAAGCTATAACCCACTTTGTTAGTTATGACAAATTTTGAGGCATTTAGGGACCTCTAAGTGCCTCAAATTTGAGTTTGAAACTTTTTTCAAGAGTTTCAAAAATGAAAACTTTAATATCTTGCAACCTAGGTATGATCTTGAGTTGAAACTCACCCAAGATGTTTACTTGGAAATTCTGCACCTTTTGAGAAAATTCTGGGTCCACCTATACTCAAATGTAGAGTTGTTACTAAAAATAGTAAACCCTGCCATTTTTAGCCCCTTTTGGAAACATTGAAAGTTCTAAATCATTCTTCAAGATAAAAGGGTATTTGAAAAGACCAAAATTGGGAATAATAGAAACCTTTTGTAGTTTCAAGGTTACGAACCTTTCCTAACATTCTCCTACTTGTCAAACACCTTGTAAGAGAAAAGGGAGTATCAACACCATGATTTAATTGCTAGGGGTCAAGAGGCCCATAGACTTCGAACACCATTTGAACTTCTTTGTTCTCACAGGCTTAGTTAATGAATTTGTAACATTCATCAAAGTCTCTACCTTAACTAGATTCACCCTACCATCCTCGACCATATCTCTAACAAAATGATACTGTACATCAATGCGCTTGGTCCTGACATGAAATGTTGGGTTCTTAGCTAGGCAGATCGCACTCTAACTGTCTCAATAAACTGTCATTGCACCTTGTTTTATTTTGATATCTAAACACAATCTCTTCAGCCAAATGGCTTCTTTACAAGCATGAGTAGCTACCATATACTTAGCTTCAGTAGTAGAAAAATCAACCATAGCATGTCCCTTACTCGTCCAACTAATTGCACCACCAAATAAAATAAATACATAAGCACTCGTGGATCGTCTGCTATCAACATCACCTTCCCAGTCTAAATCCACATAACCATGCATATCGAGAGAATGCATGTCTCCTATCAAAATACCATGATAACAAAAGGAATACTCTAAGGTACCTTGCAAATATATGAAGACTCTTTTAACTGCATCCCAATGAACTCTACCAAGATTAGACATATATATGGAAAGAACTCCCACTACTTGGGCAATGTCTGGTCTAGTATAGACCATAGCCTACATCAAACTTCTGACTGCACTCTGGCAAGGCACTTTTCTCATGTCTTCCATCTCTGATGGGGATGTTGGTCATTGTGAAGTAGATAACTTGAGACACATATGGTGTCTAAGGTTGTTGTCATTGATGTCAACACTGTCATAAGGATGAGAGAAATTGCTAAGGTTGTCAGTGTTACACATATGGTGTTAAGGTTATTGTCATTGATGTCAACACTATCATGAAAGTAAGATATAGTTCATGATTAGATGCCATGTTCCTAAAGAAGATGTAGTTCATGGTTGGATGTCATGCCCTAATCAATGCAGAGTTGAGTTTGAAGCCATATTAATAAGGGAATTAGAAGCACTAAGAGGATCAGATGTGTTGAAGCATGTTATATGATATATCCTATTGATCCTAAGTTTTATGTGTGGATACACAGAAGATTTGGCCTACGGGAGTTGGTGATAGTCTCTGTTTCAGGATAACTACTTTTGAAAGACTATCTGGGAGATTGTTCTGTATTTTCATTCTACTGATGTCAAGCTTTTGTGGCTTGAAACATAGCTTCATATAGTGTCATACTATGTATGTTCTAAGTTTCATGATGTTTTGATCATCGGAAGGATGTTTCCATGTTGACAATTTGAAGACAGGGTTGGTTCTATGAAGGTGTTTATCATCAGGGTAATGGAATGCTCTGCATTCCTCCACATTTGTAGATATGGCTATGCAGTTCTAGAATTGTGTTAAGAAGGAAATAAAAATGTTGCTTCCAAGATTTTAGATCATATTTCCTTCTGTTGAGAAAGTTATGTGTGATAGAGTACCGGTATGTGCTCTGGCAGAATGAAGTAGTGATGAAGACCTACTAGAATGCTCTGCATTCCTCAGAAAGTGAATGGTTGTCTTTGCAGTTCTGAAGACATGTTCTTGAATGTGCATTACATGCTATATTACAGTTTCAAGCCTCTCGGTGGTCAACAAGCTAAGTTTTTCTATGACAGCATGATACAATGTGTTCTGGATGACTGGATGTTCCTAGAGTTCATAATTGAAGGTGTGTAGGACAAAATCCTTGATGTGCAAAGGTAAAGGAATGTTTGAGGATGTTGTATTAGTCATGAAGACTCATCTAGAAAAATTTTATGAAGATCTACCTTGTTTCCAGTACCGCACAAGGTTTTCAAGTTGTTGTGGTCATTATGCTTCAAGTTTCTTATGTCTTTGCTTAAGGCTGTCCTATTTTCAAATGAGCGGAGCATGTGGATGGAATTCCTTGATGATTGATGATGTGAAGGATGTTTTTAACCTGGTTTGGCAAGTTTTGGTGTCCACAAGGCATGGTTTCTCTGTTGGTGCAACGCGTGATCTTAGTTAGGACCTATATTCTACATGTTTCATATTGTGTGTTGTCTGGCTAACTTGTAAATGTATTTTTCATGTTGCATCTGGATGACAAGAAATGTAATCAATGTAATATAATGTATAAATAGTGAATCAAAGTGAGTGATGTGGGGTGTGATTGTAATGTGATTGAAAAGTTTGCAAGTAGATAAAAGGCAGAATAAATGCATTATTGATGTGTGACTAAAGGAGAAAGAGCAGAAGTTGTTGATGTTGTTCGGATTCATCTTGAAGACATATTTGTGACAGTGATCAAGTATAGAGTGTGCCTAATTGATTAGATCCTCAGAAGGAAGTGTGTGGAGACAGAAGTGCAATCATCAAAAGTGTGAGTTTCAATGTCAGTTTTCAAATAGTAGAAAGACTGTCATACAATAATCTTTTGTAAGTGTGTTCTCATTTTAGGGAGTAGTTGCTTCCTTGGTAGTGACCCTTAAACAAATTTATTAGGGAGTTATAGCTTCCTTAGGAGTGACCCTAAGTCAAATTTTTCAGGGAGTAGTTGCTTCCTTGGGTTGCAACCCTAAAACAAAGTTGTTATTTGTGCTTCATATATTGTGAGTTAATCCTCACCGTGGTTTTTCCCTTCTTGGGTTTTCCATGTATATCTGGTGTTATGTGTGGATGTGCATTGAGTTAATCTTTCATGATTATGTTAATACTATGATGCTTGAATGTTAATCTCCTTCAGATAAGAGGAAATTGTTAAAAGAGAAGATTGTTTAAGACACCGAGTCACCCCCCTCTCAGTATCCTGGTGTGTTCAACAATTGGTATTAGAGCCAAGTTCCTCTGAGGGAAGCTTAACCGCTTGAGGAAGGTCTAGGATGGCATTAGGTGGATCCAACAAGATACCTAGGTTTGATGGAACCAAGTATGCTTTTTAGAAGCTAAGGATGGAAGGCTAGATCAACTCTCTAGGGTGTGGTGTTTGGGAATTTGTCAAGACCGGTTACAAAGTTCCTACTTCTATTCCTACAAATGTAGATGAAGTTAAGAAGTATGATAATAATGCCAAAGCAAAGTTTGCTATCATGAGTGGGTTAGTTGATTTAGAACTATCAAAGTTAATAAGTTTTGGTTTTGCTAAAGAAGTTTGGTATAAACTTGAAACCATTTATGAAGGAGATAAGAAAGTGAAGCAAGCCAAGATGCAGATCTTCAAGAGCAGATTTGAGAATCTAAAAATGTCAAAGGATGAAAACATTGCTGGATATATGCTCTAGGTAGACAAAGTGGTCAATGGCATCACAGGTCTTGGTGGAGAAATAAAGGAAGATGGGATTGTAAAGAAGGTTCTGAGATCTCTTCCCAAATCCTACAGTCATAAGGTATCTGCCATTGAGGAGAATGCAGACTTGGATACATACACTGTAGACCAATTGTTTGGTTCCATTATTACCTTTGAGATGAGAGAGTTTGGCAGTGATGTTCCAAAGAAATAAGCTACTTTCAAAGCCAGTATGAAGACAAAAGAAGAAGTTGTTGATGAAGATGAGAGCTCTGATGAAGTTGAAGCAAACTTTGTGAGATGATTGAAGAAAGGTACTGGAAAATACAGAGGTAAGTTACCTTTCAAATGTTTCAATTGTGGAAAGGTTGGTCATTTTGCTTCTAAATGCCTGTTTAAGGAATCAAGGGGTAACAATAGAAGAGACAAGTTCAAGAGAAGTCTATACTCCATAGAAAGCAATTATTCTTCAGAAGATGAGGATCATGATGATTCAAATGATGAAACTCTTTTCATGGCCATGACTGTTGGTAACAAAAATGATGATGCTAAAAAATGTGAGAAGACTGATGCCTTGCAAACAAATCAAAACAATGAAAGATCCATGGTTGTATGGACTGATTTTCATGCAAAAGAAGAATCCAAGTCTTGGGTAATTGACAGTGGATGTTCAAATCATATGACTGGTGACAAAGGGAAGTTTATCATTCTTGAGAAGTGGGATGGTGGTGATGTCAAGTTTGGTGGTGATGAGTCAACACAGATCTGTGGAAAAAGGTGCTATAACCATTGATGGGAAGAACATGACTGAAGATGTTCTCTATTTAAAAGGACTAAAACATAATCTTCTCAGTGTCAGTCAGATGTCCAACAAAGGGTATAATCTCACCTTTCATGCCAAGGGTTGTGAAATCAGAAGGCAGGTTCCAGAAAATTAGTTGCAGAAGGTATCAAGACATATGGTGATATCTATCATCTGAAGGAGGTAAATGGAAGAACATGTTTGGCTCAATCCAGTGAATGCTGGCTTTTGCACAAAAGAATGGGTCACAACAACTTTGATAATATGGTAAAGATTAGTTCTACTCATGCAGTGAGAGACATGCCTAGGATAATCAAGCCTACAAATACAATATGCAGAGAATGTCAAATGGGAAAGTAGATAAAGACAAGTTTCAAAAACAAGGAGTATTCCTCTTCACAACCATTGGAGTTGATTCACACTGATCTATGTGGGACTACAAGGGTGAAGAGTCAACAAGGTGAAAGGTATTTTATGTTGTTTATTGATGATTACTCTAGAATGACTTGGGTCACTTAAGAGAAAAATTAGATGCTCTTGATAAATTTAAAGTGTTCAAAGCTTTGGTTAAAAATGAAGTAGCTACTAAGATTAAATGCTTAAGGTTTGATAGAGGAGGTGAGTTTACTTCAAATGAATTTGAAAGATTTTGTGAAGATCATGGTATTAGGAGACATTTGTCAGCCCCTAGGACCCCTCAGTAAAATGGGGTAGTGGAAAGAAAAAATAGGACTGTGCAAGAGATGTCTAGGGCAATGTTGAAAGATGTAGATCTACCTGACATGTACTAGAAGGAAGTAGTTCACACTGCTATCTATCTAATCAACAGGGTGTAGCTAAGGGTCAACAGCTCCAAGACCCCTTATGAGCTTTGGTATGGAAGACCACCTACTGTCAGATACTTTAGAATTTTTGGCAGCAAATGCTACTTCAGAAGGGATGAAGAAGATCTAGTAAAGTTTGACTCAAGAAGTGATGAAGGAATCTTTCTTGGTTACTCAACTAGAAGCAAGGCTTATAGATGCTACAACAAAAGGTTGGGAAATATGATTGAAAGCACAAATGTCAAAGTGGATGAAGACTTGTATCATTTCTCACAAGAATCAGAGGACTTTGTACTTGACATCTTCCCTTGCACTGAAGAAGATGTTGAAGAAGAAGTGAAAGAAGTAAAGGAACAAGAACCAAAGCAGGTACTGGCTAAGCCTCCAACAAAGTATGTTTAGAAGAACCACTCAGAAGATTAGATCATTGGAGTTAAAAATGAAGGAGTGCTAACAAGGAGAAGATTTGCTAAGACACATGAGCAAGTAAACTTGTGTTTGTTATCAAAAGTAGAACCTAAAACCTTTGTTGATGCTAGCAAAGATGATGGATGGATAAAGGCAATGGAGGAATAATTTGATCAGATTAAGAAGAATTAGACATGGGAATTGGTTCCCAGACCAACCAACAAGAACATCATAGGAACAAAGTGGGTGTTCCGGAATAAACTGAATGAAGAAGGTGAAGTAGTAAGGAACAAAGCAAGGCTGGTATGTAAGGGCTACAGTCAAGTTGAAGTCATTGACTTTGAGGAGACTTTTGCTCTGATAGCCAGGATGGAGGCAATCAGAATGTTTCTTGCACTTGTTGCTCATAAGAACTTCAAGGTATATCAGATGGATATCAAGTCAGTATTTTTGAATGGTGGTCTAGAGGAAGAGGTTTACATTGAGCAACCAGATGGATTCCAAATATCAGAAGATCCGGACATGGTATGTAGACTCAAGAAGGCTTTGTATGGGCTCAAGAAAGCACATAGGGCTTGGTATGCTAGGTTGGATAAGTACTTACTTTAGTAGGGCTTCAAGAAAGGTACTATAGATATCAATCTTTATATTAAGGAAGAAGGAGATATGATATTGATAGTTGCAGTATATGTTGATGACATAATCTTTGGTGGAGATGATGACATGTGTAAGAAGTTTGTAGAGGAGATGCAAAAAGAGTTTGAGATGTCTATGATTGGTGAGATGTATTTCTTCCTTTGTATTCAAATTTCTTAGCTAGATGATGGTATCTTTATTTCTCAAGCTAAGTATGTCAAAGAGTTGTTGAAGTTTGGCATGGAGGATTCAAAACTAGTGAGTACCCCCATGATCACTCAATGTCACTTGAGTAAATATGATGAGTCTCTGGAGGTGGTTCAGACTACATAAAGATCTATGATAGGAGGATTATTCTACCTGACTGCTTCTAGACATGATATCATGCATGCAATATGTGTAGTTGCTAGATATAAAGCCAATCCTAAGCAAACACATGAGAAGGTAGTGAAAAGGATATTCAGATACTCGAAAGGAACTCTGGATTATGGACTATGGTATCCAAGAGGTAATGCCTTTGATTTGAATGCTTACACTGATGTTGATTGGGCAGGTTTTGTTGATGACATGAGTATAAGTGGAGGTGATTTCTTCTTAGGAAGCAGACTACCCTATCTAGTAACTACAATTATAGACTTATTAGCATTGTAATGATAGAAGAATATTAAGAATGTCTTGAAGTTAGATTGGATAATTATGTAGTTAAAATTTGTTGCTGATTAAATCTTGTTACCAATTATCATAACACATTATTATTGGAATGTTTTATCTTATGCCTCAATTTATTTATATTAGAACTTATGATTAATTCTTTTATTTATATTTATTTTATCAATACTTGCTCTTCTCAAGTACAAGTTTTATTTTGAATGTTAGACACAAGGAGTATGCTATTATGAAAACACAGAGGTAATCAACATTCTGACAAGTGAAAAAGCTATAATGCTAAGGTAAACTAATGCAGAGGTCTTTAGTAGAAACATGCAAAATGTTTGTTTTTGTCAATACTGGCAAGAGACTTTCAACGTCTTACCGAACTATGTTTCTTTATCCTTATTGGCCTGACTTGCCTTGTCGGCCTTCACTCGTTCTTTCTTCCCGACGGTCTCTCTCTCGCCGAAACCATTATGTTCATCGGCCAAACACTCGTTATCGGCCTAGCTTTCTCCTTGCTCGCCGAAACCAAAATTCACACCAATGATTATTTCATTTAGGTGCTTATCGGCAAGATAGTGCCTATCGGACTCTCCACACTGACTTGCTCCGATGACTGAGGTCACACTGAAACATGCAAACCCTAACCCGTTGAATAGGTTCCCGTTACCTCCGCTGTCGGTCACCTCTATCTCCAAGATATATAACTATCGGCAAATACTTCATTCCCTCTACCAATGTCACTTGTCACTCCGAAACCCTTTACGCCAACTCCTTCGTCAGCCAAACCTCCACCATTGGCCAGACTATGACTATTGGTGACACCTTTAACTTCTCCACTGATGGCATATCTCATGGCGATATACTCTTCATCTTCGACTATACATTTATTGACTTGATGAGTTGGTTCTCCTCCCTTCTATCACCGGTCATCCTTTGCATCTATGGATCAAATACCCTTCCAACATACAAACTAGCTACCATTTCGGCCGGTCACCATTTGTATCAAATATATTGTATGTCTTTGTTGTATCTTCAACATACAACAGCAAAATGCAATTGTAGTATACACACAAATTGACAATCATATACAATAACGATATACACATACACTGTCTATGACATACCATGGACATATACATAGGAAATATATTTCCCCAGACAATCTCAATGTGCACAAGGTTTAACACAGAATGTACACTGGTGATATACACACTAATGGATACTTAGACGCAACAACGATATAAACAAAGCAAATACCTACATTCATTTGCGATATATACAGGAAATATATATTCAAAATTTCCTGCTGATAACCCTCTCTAAAACGGATTCTGCCATTTCTATACTGCCATGTATAACAAACAAAAGAATGGAACAAAAATGGAAAATTATTTTACAAATACATTCCACTGATTTCACATAAATCCACCAATGGAATGGATTTAAACCTGCATCACAGCAATAGGGAAACTAAGCTAAATATGAAACAGTTCTCTACAGATAATATACAGAACAATTCGATATACGAAGGTTTCACATAGGATTCAGACTTTTCAAAACACAATTTTTAGAATTTCTATTTCCTCATTTCAACCTTTTCAAACACAGACTAATTATAGAGATTTTCTTGAAGATGGAAGAAGAACTGCCTGTTCGACCATCTCTTCCTATTTTTGTTAACCCCTCTCCTTTGTTTGCGGGATTTTGATTTCTTCAAGATTAACAGTAGAGACCCTAATTAATCACATGGCATCTATATTTCTTAAGACAACAAAACATCAGATAATACGACATATGTGATGTAATCCTACACGTAACCCAAATGCCTGTTGTTGTCCATGATGTCAAATACTGGCCTCGGGAAGGGAGATGTTAAAACATAACATGTCAACATAAAATGTTACATTAGTTAATGACATACAAATGCTACATGGTAACATTAAGTGTCAAAATATATATTAAAACCTTATTCTTCTCCCTCTTGTGCATATTTGTCTTGTTGAAGGGTGTTGAAGGGGTGCCCCTGCACCATACTCCCCGGGAGAAGAGATCTCAAGCCCCCTTTGAGATCAGAGTTTGAAAATTGGCACCAGATTTTGTAATCTGATCTTCAGTCATCCAGACTGCCTCTAAAACAGGTTGTTCGTGCCAAGCTACCAAGTACTCCATGTACTCTTTATCCCTTGTCTTCTTTGTCACTCTTGATTCTAATATCTTCTTCAATTTTGGTGGATCATGCTTAGGAATATGATCATCTGCTGCATCCTGCAATGGTTGCTATTCTATATCTGCATTTGGCTTGTATGGAGTCAGATCATAGACATTGAAAATGGGTGACAATCCAAGATCAGGAGGAAGTTGGATCTCATAAGCATTCTGCCCACACTTCTTTAAAATCTGACATGGTCCAATCTTCCTTTGCATGATCTTGGTATACTTACCTTTGGGGAGTCTCTCCTTCTTTAGATTTGCCCACACCAAATCTCCAACTGCAAACTGTAAATCTATTTTCTTTTTGTTAGCATAGGTTTTGTACTGCAATGTAGTTTGTTGGAGCTGGTTCTTCACTTGATCATGTACTTCTTTGATGGCTAAAGCAAAATCTTCTGCATCTGCACTAATAGGCTCTCCTATAGGTAGATCTCTTAATTCTAGGATACCCCTTGGATGAATTCCATACACTATCTGAAAAGGTGACTTTCTTGTACTCCTATTGATGGTGTCATTATAGGAGAATCCTGCTTGGGGTAGGATATTATCCCACTTCTCTCCATGTTGCCTTGTTAAACACCTTAACAGATTTCCCAATTAACGATTAACAACTTCAGTCTGCCCATCTGTTTGAGGATGGTAGGCTGACGAGAAGGACAAATTGGTTCCAAGCTTCTTCCAAAGAGTCCTCCAAAAATGGCCAATAAATTTTACATCTCTGTCTGAGACTATGCTCAATGGCAATCCATGGATCCTCATTATTTCCTTGAAAAACAGGTCTGCAACATACGAAGCATCACAAGTGGTTTTGTATGGCAAGAAATGTGCCATTTTACTAAATCTGTCTACTACCACAAAAACACTATCATATCCTTTCCTTGTCTTAGGCAAACCTAGTACAAAATCCATGCTTATGCTCTCCCATGGCCTAGAAGGAATGGGTAATGGTTGATACAAACCTGCATTTGTGGATCTTCCTTTGGCTTTCTGACATATTACACATGCTTCCACAAATCTTCTCACATGTGACTGTAGCTTAGGCTAATAGTAATGTCTCTTCACAAGATTAAGAGTCTTATCTAGACCAAAATGTCCTACCATGGCCCCACAATGTTTCTCCTGAATAATATTTAGTCTCATAGAACATCTTGGAATACATAGTTGTCCACCTTTGAAAAGTAATCCATCTTGGATCAGAAATTCAGAGAACTCAACAAGATACTTGTCTCCAAAAGAAGTACATACCTTGTAGATCTCGCTAAAGTCTTCATCATCATCATACATTTTCTTCAAAGAATCAATCCCAACACTCTCCAATTGGATCTGATTGATGGTCAGAACTCTCCTGCTCAAAGCATCTGCCACTTTGTTCTTAACCCCTTTCTTGTGCTTGAGCATGAAAATGAAAGCTTGCAAAGTTTCCACCCACTTCATATGCCTATGGTTCAGCTTCTCTTGACTATTTATGAAACTGAGGGCCTGATTATCTGTGAACACTATGAATTCTTTTGGCATCAAGTAATGCCTCCATTTCTTAAGTGACTGGACTAGAGCATACATCTCCAAATCATAGGATGAGTATCTCTTCTTGGCATCATTTAATTTCTCACTGAAGAATGCAATAGGCCTACCTTCTTGGCTGAGTACTGCTCCAATTGCAATATGACTTGCATCACATTCTACTTGAAAAATTTTGCTGAAGTCAGGAAATGTAAGAACTGGTTGCTCTGCCACCTTCTTCTTCAATGTTTCAAAGGAATTATCTGCCTCCTTTGTCCATGTAAACTTGCACTTCTGTCCTCCCTTTATAGTGTCAAGCATGGGTGCACAAATATGACTAAATCCCTTTATAAACTTGCTATAAAAGGTTGCTAACCCATGGAAACTTCTAACATCATTCAAGGTTTTGGGTGTTGGCCAAGACAATATGGCACTTACCTTCTTTTTATCCATTTTTAGTTTGTTATGTGAGATAATAAATCCCAAGTAGATGATCTCTTCCTGCATAAACAGACACTTTGCTAAATTGATCATTAGCTGCTCTTCATATAACCTTTTGAGAACCAAGTCTAAATGGATGAGGTGCTCTTCCCTCATATTACTGAAAATCAGGATGTCATCTAGATATACTATGACAAATTTTCCTATGAATTCCCTCAAGATCTCATTCATCAGCCTCATAAAGGTACTAGGGGCATTGGACAAACCAAATGGCATGACCTTCCACTCATATAGCCCCTCATTAGTCTTAAATACAGTTTTCCACTCATCACCAGGTCTAATCCTAATTTGATGATAGCCACTCTTTAAATCTATTTTTGAGAAATATTTAGCACCTCCTAAACAATCAAGTAAATCTTCTATCCTAGGGATTGGAAACCTATACCTGATGGTTATCTTGTTGATCACCCTTGAATCAATGCAAAGTCTCCAAGTGCCTTCCTTCTTCGGTGCTAGTATAGTCGGTACTGCACATGGACTTAGACTTTTACCAATTAGGCCTATCTCCAACAACTCTTCAATTTGCCTTGCTACCTCTGTATTATGATCTGGAGTGAGCTTATATGCTGCTTTGTTTGGAAGTGTAGATCCTAGGATCAGATCTATACAATGGCTAATGTCCCTAATAGGTGGTAGGGAACTTGGCATTCCATCAGAGATAATGCCTTTGTACTTGTCCAATAGCTCTTGGACAGCTGGGTCTATGAATTTTTGCCTCTTCGCTCCCTTGACTTGTTGCTGTTGTTCTTTGTTTACCTTTAGGCAAGGGATTAGAGCATATTTAACTACTCCTTCTTCTCCTATCCCTTTCATGAATTGTTTTCCTTCTACCATCATCACTTTGACTTCTTTTCCTTTTGACTCCACCTCCTTCTCCATTAATGGAAGCAATTCTATCACCTTACCATTCTTGGTAATTGAATAGGTGTTTCTAACTACATCATGGTATGCTTTCAAGTCATACTGCCATGGTCTTCCAAATAGGAGATGGCAAGCATCCATCTTGGCAATGTCAAACAATAACCTATCCTTGTATGGGCCAATATGAAATTCTACCCAAGCCTGTTCTTCTACAACTGTTTGCTGACCTTGGGTAAGCCATGAAATTTTATATGGGCAAGGATGTGGTAGTCTTCTAAGCTTAAGCTTTTCTACCATCTCAATGGACACAAAATTCTCAGTAGATCCAGAGTCAATCAGAACTTTACATACCTTTCCTCCTGCCTTGCAAGTAGTTCTGAAGAGAGACTTCCTTTGTGGAGGTTCTTTTCCAGGCACCTTCATGGTGGTCATTGCTCTCCTAATCATCAAAGATTCTCCATTCTCAGGATACCCATAACTGTCGGGAGCATTCACACTTTGATTAGTGCTTGAGCTTGCTACACTTTGACAATCAAATTCTTGGATCAGATTTATCCTCTTCTCTCCTATTGAACTTGTTGTCTTTGCTGGACATCTGCTGGCTATATGGCCTTCTTGATTGCAATTGTAACATTGGATAGGTCCTCTGCCCTAAGATTTCCCTCTAAATGGTGGTCTTCTACCCCTGAAGTTTCCCCTTTGATTGTAGCTTCCCCCTTGGTTCTGACTGTTGTCTCCTCTACTGTTGTCTTGGTTGGATTCACTTTGGTATCCAAATCCTCTGCCTCTAAAAGGACTTCTTCCTCCTCTTTGCTATCTCCCCCTACCTCTATTGTTCTGCTTATGCCTTCTTTTTAATTTGTCTTCCACTTTGAGTGCTAACTGATAGCACTTTTGAATTGTCTCTGGGTTATGCATACTTATGTCTTCTTGGATATTAAACCTCAATCCATTTAGGTATCTTGCTACCTTTTCTTCCTCACCTTCCTTTACCTTTGTTTTTACACACAGTTTCATGAACTCTTCTATGTATGAGCTGACATCTAGCTCCTTCTACTTCAAATTTTGTTTCCTCTTATGTAATTGGATATTATAATCCAATGGAACATAGGCTTCCTTCACTAAAGCCATCATTCTCTTCCATGTTGCAACTCTGTTCTTTCCCTCTTTCACCCTGTCATCTTGGATGAAATTCCACCAAGTCAGTGCAGCCCCTTTCATTTTGGACTGAGCCATCTTCACTCTTTGGTGGTCTGGTATTTCCTTGGTCTCAAAGAAATTATTCAAGGAGTCTATCCACTCCATCACCGAATTAGGTTCCATTTTTCCTACAAACACTAGCAGGTCTATTTTCATATCCATGGTCCTTCTTTCCATGGACTTGAGGGCATTGAGTAAGGGTCTTTGGTCTGCAGGAACCTATATCTCTTCCTGCTTTGGGGTCTCCTCTTCATCCCCATCTTCTCGTTCACCAGAGTTTTCTTCCCCTTTCTCCACTTTGTCCCTCAACTTCTCTAGTTCTTCTTTCAATGTCTGATTCTGAGCTCTATCAGCTCTGCTCTCTGCCATGTGCTTTCTTACTAAGGCCGTCAACTCAACGTTGGTCATCTTTGTTGGGTATGTTTCTGATCCTTCTCCTTTTGACATCTTGTCTTCTTCTTCTTCCCACAGAACACTCCTTGGCTCTGATACCAATTTGATGCAGAGGTCTTCAGCAGAAACGTGCAAAATGTTTGTTTTTGTCAATATTGGCAAGAGACTTTCAACGTCTTACCGAACTATGCTTCTTTATCCTTATCGGCCTGACTTGCCTTGTCGGCCTTCACTTGTTCTTTCTTCCCGACGATCTCTCTCTCGCCGAAATCGTTATGTTCATCGGCCAAACACTCGTTATCGGCCTAGCTTTCTCCTTGCTCACCGAAACTAAAATTCACACCGATGAGTATTTCATTTAGGTGCCTATTGGCAAGATAGTGCCTATCGGACTCTCTACACTGACTTGCTCCGATGACTGAGGTCACACCGAAACATGCAAACCCTAACCCGCTGAATAGGTTCCCGTTACCTCCACTGCCGGTCACCTCTATTGCTAAGACATATAACTATCGGCGAATACTTCATTCCCTCTGCCGATGTCACTTGTCACTCCGAAACCCTTTACGCCAACTCCTTCGTCGGTTATACTATGACTATCGGCGACACCTTTAACTTCTCCACCGATGGCATATCTCATGCTGATATACTCTTCATCTTTGACTATACATTTATTGACTTGATGAGTTGGTTCTCCTCCCTTCTATCATCGGTTTTTGCATCTACGGACCAAACACCCTTCCAACATACAAACTAGCTACCATTTCGGCCGGTCACCATTTGTATCAAATATATTGTATGTCTTCGTTGTATCTTCAACATACAACAGCAAAATGCAATTGTAGTATACACACAAATTGACAATCATATACTATAACGATATACACATACACTGTCTATGACATACCATGGACATATACACAGGAAAAGTATTTCCCTAGACAATCTCGACGTGCACAAGGTTTAACACAGAATGTACACTGGCGATATACACACTAATGGATACTTAGACGCAACAGTGATATAAACAAAGCAAATACCTACATTCATTTGCGATATATATAGGAAATGTATATTTGAATTTTCCTGCCGATAACCCTCTCTGAAACAGATTCTGCCATTTCTATACTGCCATGTATAACAAACAAAAGAGTGGAACAAAAATGGAAAATTATTTTACAAATACATTCCACTGATTTCACATAAATCCACCAATGGAATGGATTTAAACCTGCATCACAGCAACAGGGAAACTAAGCTAAATATGAAACGGTTCTCTACAGAACAATTCGATATACAAAGGTTTCACACAGGATTCAGACTTTTCAAAACACAATTTTTAGAATTTCTATTTCCTCATTTCAACCTTTTCAAACATAGACTAATTACAAAGATTTTCTTGAAGATGGAAGAAGAACTACCTGTTCGACCATCTCTTCCTATTTTTGTTAACCCCTCTCCTCTGTTTGCGGGATTTTGATTTCTTCAAGATTAACAGCAGAGACCCTAATTAATCACATGGCATTTGTATTTCTTAAGACAACAAAACATCAGATAATACGACATATGTGATGTAATCCTGCACATAACCCAAATGCCTGCTGTTGTCCATGATGTCAAATACTGGCCTTGGGAAGGGAGATGTTAAAACATAACATGTCAACATAAAATGTTACATTAGTTAATGACATACAAATGCTACATGGTAACATTAAGTGTCAAAATATATATTAAAACCTTATTCTTCTCCCTCTTGTGCATATTTGTCCTGTTGAAGGGTGTTGAAGGGGTGCCCCTGCACCATAAACCTTTCACTTTAATGTTATGTTAAGAGCTATTCTTAGCTAAGGTAACTATTTCGATAGGCGTAATATAGTCACATCGGGGTGGGGATGAGAGCACTCATTTTTTCTGCCTAAATTTATAGGAAAAAAAAATTAAAATTCCAAAAAGGAAACTTATTTTCATTTGAAGATCATTGGTTCCAATTTCTTTTTTGGTTCCATAGTTTTTGTGATTTTCTTATTTTTCAATTTCTTTTTTGATTTTTAGTTTTTTGATTTTTTCCAATTTCTTTTTTAGTTTTTATTTTTTCCAATTCTTTTTCAGTTTTTAGTTTTTATTTTTTATTTTTCCCAATTTCTTTTTTGGTTAGATAGTTTTTGTGATTTTCTTATTTTCAATTTCTTTTTTGTTTTTTATTTTTCCCAATTTCTTTTTTAGTTTTTATTTTTTATTTTTTATTTTTTATTTTTTCAAATTTCTTTTTCAAATAAACTAAGGAAAAGAGATATCCCTCGGCGTACTTTAGATATATTTTTTTAAATATAAATATACTAGTGTTATTACGTCGAGAGACATTCTACAGTCACAACGGGGTGGGGATGAGAGCACTCATTTTTTCTACATAAATTTATAGAAAAAAAAATTAAAATACCAAAAAGGAAACTTAAAATAAAACTTAAGAAAAACAAAAAAGATATTAAAAAGTGCTGAAGGAGAAAAAGTTAAATCACAAAAGCTATGAAACCAAACAAGAAATTGGAAAAAAATAAAAACTAATATATTTATATTTAAAAAAATATATCTAAAAGTACGCCGAGGGATATCCTTTTTCCATAGTTTCTTTCATTTTTTCACCTTTTTTTTGGTTTTTATTTTATAATTTTTCTAATTTCTTTTTTGGTTCCATAGTTTTTATGATTTTCTTAGCTTTTTCTTCTTCCAACACTTTCCAATTTCTTTTTTGTTTTTTTTTTAATTTTTTCCAATTTTTTGTAGCTTTTATTTTTTATTTTTTCCAATTTCTTTTTTGGTTCCATAGTTTTTGTGATTTAGCTTTTTCTCCTTCAATGGTTTTTAATTTTTTTTTAATTTTTTTTTTATTTTCTTAAGTTTTATTCTTTTTTTCCTTTTTGATATTTTAATTTTTTATATAAATTTAAGCAAAAAAATGAGTGCTCTCATCCCCACCCCACTTGACTATACTAGTATATTTATATTTCAAAAAATATATCTAAAGTACGCCAAGGGATATCTCTTTTCCATAGTTTATTTGAAAAAGAAATTTAAAAAAATTAAAAAATAAAAACCAAAAAAGAAATTGGAAAAAATAAAAAATAAAAACTAAAAAAGAAATTGGAAAAAACAAAAAAAAAAAAAAAATTGAAAATAACAAAATAACAAAAACTATCCAACCAAAAAAGAAATTGAAAAAAATAAAAAATAAAAACCCAAAAAGAAATTGGAAAAAATAAAAACTAAAAACTAAAAAAGAAATTGGAAAAAATAAAAAAACTAAAAATAAAAAAAAAAATTGAAAAATAAGAAAATCACAAAAAATATGGAACCAAAAAAGAAATTGGAACCAATGATCTTCAAATGAAAATAAGTTTCCTTTTTGGAATTAATTTTTTTTTTTCTATAAATTTAGGTAGAAAAAATGAGTGCTCTCATCCCCACCCCGATGTGACTGTATAAGCCTCTTGGCATAACTAAAACTAGTATAATTATATTTTAAAAAATATATCTAAGTACACTGAGGGATATCCTTTTTTCATAGTTTGATTTTCTCACATTTTTACATTTACAATTTTTTTTTTAAATTTAAAATTTCGTTTTTTGGTTCCATGATTTTCTCCAGCTGTTTCCAATTTTTTTTTTTTTTAAAATTTTTTCTAATTTCTTTTTTGGTTCCATAGTTTTTGTGATTTAACTTTTTGTCCTCCAACACTTTTTAATTTCTTTTTTGTTTTTTTACTTTAATTTTTTTAAGTTTAATTTTAAGTTTCCTTTTTGGTATTTTAATTTTTTTTTCTATAAATTTAGGCAGAAAAAATAAGTGCTCTCATCCCCACCTGGCTATGTACTAGTATATTTATATTTAAAAAAATATATCTAAAATATGTCAAGGTATATCTTTTTTCCATAGTTTCTTTGATTTTCTCTTGTAATTTCTTTTTTAGTTTTTATTTTTTAATTTTTCCAATTTCTTTTTTGGTTCCATAGTTTTTGTGATTTTCTCTAGTTTTTTCCGCTTGCAACAATTTCTAATTTCTTTTTTAGTTTTTATTTTTTATTTTTTCCAATTAGTTTTTTTTTTTCCCCAATTTCTTTTTTGGTTCCATAGTTTTTTGTGATTTAGCTTTTTATCTTCAATGGTTTTTTTTTTTTAAGGTTTTTTCTTTGATTTTCTCAAGTTTTATTTTTTATTTCCTTTTTGGTATTTTAATTTTTTTCTTATAAATTTAGGCAAAAAAATGAGTGCTCTCATCCCCACCCCAAGCCTCTCGGTGTAAAAATACACCGATGTATATCTTTTCTTTTTGATTTTCTCTTGCAATTTCTTTTTTGGTTCCATAGTTTTCGTGATTTTCTCCATCTTTTTCTCCTTCCAACAGTTTCCAATTTCTTTTTTGGTTTTTGTTTTTTGATTTTTTCTAATTTTCTTTTTTAGTTTTTATTTTTTATTTAATTTTTCTAATTTCTTTTTTGGTTCCATAGTTTTTGTGATTTATCTTTTTCTCCTTCAACCATTTTTAATTTCTTTTTTTTTTTTTTTCCTTTGATTTTCTTAACTTTTATTTTTTATTTTCTTTTTGGTATTTTAATTTTTTTCTTATAAATTTAGGCAAAAAAAATGAGTGCTCTCATTCCCACCTCGATGTGACTGTATAACGCCTCTTGGCGTAACTAAAAAAAATTGGAAACAATAAAAAAAAAAAATTGGAAACTATTGGAAGGAGAAAAAGCTAGAGAAATTCACAAAAACTATGGAACCAAAAAAGAAATTAAAAATGCAAACCCTTGAAACCTCCGACTGATATGTCATTGATCTACCCTTTGATATGCAAAATTTGACTTGCTGCTCCCGGTTCCCCTTACCGCTGCTACCAGTCACGCTTTGCATTTAACTCAAAGTACACGCTCAATGTATATTTCAATATACATTCACTACATGCATTCTACCAATGACTTAACACAATGTATGTTGCAACATACAATCGGAAGATACATTAGCTTCACAGAATGTACATTTGACCGTTGACTTCCTTTGTATGTAACCTGATGTACATTTGCGATGTACATTCGCAACATGCATTTCAAACAAGCATTCGTTGGGTTTGACTGAATCGTTGATTCCCTTGCATGCCGATACTGTCAGCCTGACCTCTCAGTTCGGAAGCTTCCAACTTTCTCACGCTGACACCCTTAGTCCCGCCAATGTACAACGCAAATAGGACCTTGTTTATTTTTCTTTCAGAAAGGTATTCACAGATGCTTTGTATGATTGAATTGTATAACCTCACATACAACACCCAAAATATACAACAATTAAACCTTTTTCATAATCGTTTGATTCCGCGACATGCATTTTTATCGGTGAAAGCTCTGTTAAAGCACACGTCATCATTCGGGGAGACTGTAGGGTATCGGAAACCCTGTGTTTTTTCTCTTCGACAATAATACTCCTGCGGATGACTGATAGTCCTCAGTGCTAGGTTACTTTGGTAGATATACAATACAATTTTTTTTCCAGGTATTGGCTTATGCAGTGAATCAGCCAACCAGAAGGGGATGCCCCACATAATCTGGATTTTAGTTAACACTGAAACAAGTAGGTTTGATTAATTTGGATAAGCTTGGCAACAATCAAGTATTTTCTCTTCCTTTTCAGGAAAAGATTATTACAGAACTAACAGATATTTGCAGGAGATTAGGTGTTATGATTTGCTACCATTTGAAAAGAAGTGGTAGCTTTCATGTGGTTTCAGGTTAGACAGGCATGCTGGTAGGAGCAAGAGAGAAGATGCTTTTTTTCCCAGGAGTCGAAGATCCTAAAGACATACAGTAAGAAGTATTCAAAAGAAAGATCATGTATAAGGGCGCTATCTGTATCCATTTCTTAGCAATTGTATAAGAAAATATGTTTCCTTGTCGGGCTCGCCCCGACATAAATAAATAGTTTGTACTCTACTGGACTGCTAAAGTCCCGGGCTAGACCAGAGGTTTTCTTTGCTCTGTTCATTCCTACCAGTGCCCGCATTGAACAGAGCTGTATTTTTTAACTGATTTTATATATTTATGGCTTCAGCCTTTTACCGATAAAAAAAAAATAAAAAAAAATAAAAAAAATTGCAAACGAAAAAATATGAGAAAATCAAACTATGAAAAAAGGATATCCCTCAGCGTACTTTAGATATATATTTTTAAATATAAATATACTAGTCATATTTGATAATCATGTGATTAAATGCTCTTTGCCTTTCATAAGTGTGTGTGATGATTAGAATATTTATTTATCTATAGGATAGACTAAGTTAAATATTTAGTCACAAATAAATTAATATATATTTAGTTGTAAAATTGTTAATTATGCCAAGAGGCGTTATACAGTCACATCGGGGTGGGGATGAGAGCACTCATTTTTTCTGCATAAATTTATAAGAAAACAAATTAAAATACCAAAAAAGAAATACAAAATAAAACTTAAGAAAATCAAAGAAAAATAACTAAAAAAGAAATTAAAAATAGTTGAAGGAGAAAAAGCTAAATCACAAAAACTATGGAACCAAAAAAGAAATTGGAAAAAATAAAAAAATAAAAACTAAAAAGTAAATTAGAAAAAATAAAAAATAAAAACCAAAAAGAAATTGGAAACTGTTGGAAGGAGAAAAAGCTAGAGAAAATAACGAAACCAAAAAAGAAATTAGAAAATTTAAAAAATAAAAACCAAAAAAGAAATTGCAACAAAAGGAAAAAAGATATACCTCAACGTATTTTAGATATATTTTTAAAAATATAAATATACTAGTTTAACAATAAACGTAATTAAATTATGATTATGATTACGAAATATTATTATTAATTATATTTTAATTTGATGATTAAAAGAAGGTTTTAATTATGACTTTTGTTTACTTACGCTGAGAGGTGTTATTACACCGAGAGGCGTTATACAGTCACATCAGGGTGGTAATGAGAGCAATCATTTTTTCTAACTAAATTTATAAGAAAAAAATTAAAATACTAAAAAGGAAATAAAAAATAAAAATTAAGAAAATCAAAGAAAAAAAACTAAAAAAGAAATTAAAAACGATTGAAGGAGAAAAAGCTAAATCACAAAAACTATGGAACCAAAAAAGAAATTAGAAAAAATAAAAAAACTAAAACTAAAAAAGAAATTGGAAAAAATAAAAAATCAAAATCAAAAAAGAAATTGGAAACTGTTGGAAGGAGAAAAAGCTGGAGAAAATCATGAAAACTATGGAACCAAAAAAGAAATTGGAAAAATTAAAAAATAAAAACCAAAAAAGAAATTGCAAGAGAAAATCAAAGAAACTATGGAAAAAAGATATACCTCAGCGTATTTTAGATATTTTTTAAAAATATAAATATATTAGTACAGTCACATCAGGGTGGGGATGAGAGCACTCATTTTTTCTGCCTAAATTTATAAGAAAAAAATTTAAAATATCAAAAAGGAAATAAAAAACAAAACTTAAGAAAATCAAAGAAAAAAACTAAAAAAGAAATTAAAAATTGTTGAAGGAGAAAAAGCTAAATAACAAAAACTATGGAACCAAAAAACAAATTGGAAAAAATTTAAAAAAATTGGAAAAAACAAAAAAGAAATTAGAAACTGTTGGAAGGAGAAAAAATTGGAGAAAATCACGAAAAATTATGGAACCAAAAAAGAAATTGGAAAGAAATTGCAAGAGAAAATCAAAGAAAGTATGGAAAAAATATATACATTGGTGTATTTTAGATATATTTTTAAAATATAAATACACTAGTTGACTAACTTCATTTATCAGTGAAAAATATTTGCATTTATTTTATTTAAATTAAAATAATTATTTATTTATAGGATTTGACTAAATTAAATAATTAGTTATAAATAAATTTAAGAATAATAAATGCAAAAATTCTATTAATTATTTAGATATTTTAATACTTATAGAAATAATCATTTAAATGCTTGTCATTATTTGAATTATTTAATTAATTCTAATTTTCACAACAAGATTGAAGTGGTAGTTACAAAAGGAAATATTCGGAAAATATTTCTTTAATTCAATTTTCTAAGTTTGGGAAACAGATTTTAGAAAAAGAAAAGTGAGAAAAGTGGATTAGTGGCAATTAATTATTATTTCTTTTTATTTTGAACTTTGTGTTAGTGAAATCTTTTAAATAGGAAAAATAAATAGCTTATATAGTTAGTTTCTTAATTTGTGTGTGTGCATATTATTTAATTAATTGATTTATTATTTATTTTATGGAATAAAGTATATTATTTCCTTAATAAATAGTTGTTGAGTTGTCAATTAATTTGGGAATTATTTAATTACTTATTGAAAAGATTTTTTTTTACTCTTAGGGTTACCTTTTTAGTGGGGCTTAATTTAGTAATAAATAAATAAATTTAATAAGTGCAAATAAAAAAAATTAGAAATAAATGCATTTTAATTTTTAGAATTGAATAATTTCATTTTGGAAAAATATCTTTTATGATTTATGACTAATTGGTTTTAATATTAGTTTCCAATTTCAACAATGAGAAAGAAGTGGCAATTTCTTATCTTATGGCAATTAAAGTTTCCTTGGAGTTTTTACTATTTAGTAATGAGTGAAAATTAGAAGGAAATTTAGATAGAAAATAGTAGAGAAGAAAAAGAAGGGGTTGGATGAGAAAATCAAAGTAAGTTTACATTTTAATTTTTGGCATATGAATTTTTTAAAAAAGGAAACATGTTAGAAAGGAATTTCTTTAGCACATGTATGGCAAATTTTTATTTAGATTTTCTCACATCAAAATCCTTCACCTTTATTTTTGAATGAGGGGGATTTTTATTTTTTTTTCTTTCTTTTGTGAGAATGAAAAAACTTGCTTTTGCAGATTGAGAAATTTGGGAGGATTGCAGGGATTGAAGGAATTATTTTATTTTGGTCTAGCAATATTATCAGAGAACATTCAAATAGATTGAGGAATCTTGGAGGATTGCAAGGATTGGATACATTGTTTTTCTTTTGTTCAACAATATTATCAGAGAACATTCAAGTAGGCAAGATTGGGATTTGAAAACAAGTTCTCTTTTCTTCAAACCTAGTATTAATTTTAACCATGGCTCTAGTATGAATTCCTTTCAATTATTACATTTACCAATAACTTTTGCTAGAAATTTTTTTATTTAGGTAATCCAATATATGAAATCCTACATTCATCATAGTGGATGCCTTTTGTGATAATTAATTAAATAGATCGCATATTGTCTGCTTACTGTAGGTTTTGTCAAGTTTTTAGAAAAACCCTACTGATGTTTTATAAACTACTCTCTACATGGAAAATGTTTTGTAAAATGGTTTCTAGGTTTTGAGCACCTTGATTTAAGGTTTCCACAAAATTTTATGGTTTTAAATTTTATTAAGTATTAAGAAAGTTATGGTGATTTTAGTACTGTTGTAACCCTGCTAAAACCCTATTGATGTTTTATAAACTTCTCTCTACACGAGCAAGGGATTGTAAAATCATTTCTGGGTTATGAACATCTTTATTTAAGATTTCTAGAACATTTTATGATTTTAAATATCATTAAGTATTTTGAAATTTATGGCATTTTTATTACTGATGTAGCAATAGTTGAAGACAAGAGTTTTTATTGGTAATTGTACTGTAGTTTCAGTGCATAAGAATGCTTGATAAATTTGTATATTTAACGGTTGTAAAAGGAAGAAGGATGTTTTTCATTTGATTATATATATTGATTTATGTACAATAAAGTTCTAACAATGAGTATTATAAGTTCTATGGATTTTAGTCACATCCCAGATCAAGAAGCAATCATGTGGAAATGAGACAAGAGGTATGTGATGATTTGAAATCATTATTTACTGTGTGTATTTAATGCATTAAGTTGTCCATTCCTTATATATATTGGAATTTATCTCTTTTATTTAAAACATATTGAATATTGATATCCAACTCAGCATGAGTAATGGGCTAAAGGCCTATGAATGCATATCTTTTCCTTTTAAGTGTACTACATTGTTATAAGAAGATAAAAATCTTTTAGCTAAATAAGGTGATAGTCATTTATTTATTTTTGCATATGTCTATAGAAACTTGTGCATGTTATCAAGGATAATGATTAGATTACTTAGATTAATATTATAATAACCTCCCTTTGTACCTTTAAGAGATCTCTTGTAAATTGAACCGTGTGATGTCTTTTCTCTTGCACTCTATATTAATATATAAATTCTATAGGTTGATCTACTTAGTACTTGTATGGCTCAGTATTTGTATAGTGTATTCAACCTTAAGAACAAAGGTCTATGAATATAGTTAGCTAGTTACCCTAAACTTTTATTATGTGTTGACCTAGTTATAAATCAACTTATGTTAAGAAAACTTTGTACATTTGAGGTTGTACCCATCCTTGACTCGAATAAGAGAGTCTTGAATTCTTATCATGAATCTAGTATTTTAACTAGTACTATTGTTGTCATGGATCTATGTATCTAAGACAACCTTATGGTTGCAAGACAAGTTACCCCGAACTACAAAGCCTCTGCGTTGCGCGTACGTAGACAATGCCATCATAGATGAACCCCCAAGGCATTAGGTCTAGACCTTAGGTCAGGTTTCCTTTCTCTATCATGTTTTGGAAGTGTTATATGATTAACTCATTTATTTGAAGAGACTAATTGTTTTACTTAGTGTTGTAGAAAGTAGAATTTTATAGGAGTATCGACATCACATAGGCTTTAGCTAACTTGGATTGATACAAGGTAAAGCAAAGGTATACGTAAATCATTTCATTTCAGTTATTACATTTAGTTAATATTTGATTTGTATTTCATTTTTATCTAATCCTCTGGAATTGCCTTTTCGAATATCAGGTAACTACAAGGGATGTTAGTTAGAAAGTACTTGTATGGTAAGAGTGGATCATGTAATAATATTACTTACCACTTGGTGGATTATTGATAGAAATTATATTTGGTAATTGTAGTAAGGTAGTTATATGTTTAATTCCTATACTAAAGGTTTGGAATGATATATTTTCCTACAATTGATGTGCTAACATAAAAGAGCATATTGAACTTATGTTAATGTTTTGTTGTGAGAGTGTTAGAATCTGAAAAGATTATTAACCCAGAAAACTAGTGCAAAGAATAGATATCTAAACTATGAATGCAAATCATACGAAATCAAAATAGCAACATAGAGTTAGTCTCCAAGAGAGTAATGCAAATGCTAGAAGCAAAATAGCATTAAGAGGATGCAAAAACAAAAGATACAAAATACAAGCCAGGTAGCATGCTTATATAGACCAGGGAGAGGGAGGAGGTGACAACACTGACCAATGAGGAGCAACCATCTATCGGACTAAAGATAGCAAAGTATCTTCCCAAGATAGCTAATGGATGCTCACATGTAGGAAGATGACACCTCGCAACCACTCACCTAATAAGACATGCTTTATTAACCTAAGCCCAAGTTAGTCATCAAAAACCTATCATGAAGGGCAGTTTTGACAGCCCCAATGGTGGATAAAGAACTCCTTGTATCAGCAAGTCATCAACATACAAAACCAGAAATAGGAGTGAATAATCCTACTACAGAATGTAGACATTGGGATCAGAATGGCACCGAGTGAACCCAACTGATAGAAGGAAGGAGTCCATCTTGGCATACCAGGCTCGAGGAGCCTGTTTGAGGCCATAGAGAGACTTTTGAAGATGACACACAAGTGAAGAATCCTGAAGGAACCCCTATGGCTGCTCCATGTAGATCTCCTCCTAAAGGTCACCGTGAAGAAAAGCACTCTTCACATCCATCTGGTGTACTTCCCAACGATTAGTTGCAACAATGGAAAGAACAAGTTGGATGGAATTCATTTGGGCAACTGGCGCAAAAGTCTCAGAGTAGTCAATCCCAGGAACCTGGGAGAATCCTTTGGCAACCAAGTGAGCCTTATGCTTGTCAACCGACCCATTTACTATAAATTTTGTTTGATAGATCCACTTACATTGAACAAGTTTTCTTCCCTTAGGAAGAGGGACAAGATCCCAAGTGTGGTTCCTCATCAAGGAACTATACTCCTCCTGCATAGCTGTATCCCACTCAAGAATACCAGAAGCCTCATGAAAAGACTATGGATCTGAGGCAGTAGCAATGAAGACATGTGGAGCATCCTGAAACTGTGAATGAGTCTGCCTGGTGTTTGATGGATCCCTAACCCAATCACCTACAGACTGTAAGGTCTGTCTAGCCCAAAGTGGACTAGAAGATGGAGAATCTAGAGGAGAATCATCAACCTCTGAATGATGACTAGGAGAGGAAGGAGGTGAGTCCTCTGAATCACTCTCTACATCAGAAGTGGAGGTAGAAGACTGCTCAGGTGAATCTGACTCATCAGAAGATCTATCATGTATCCCAAGTGACTCCAATGTCAAGGTAGAAGGAGTTGGAGAAGTGCTAGAAAGTGAGCTTGAAGAGCCCTCCTCAAACTGAACTCTCCTCTCAATGAACAACTCATGTGTAGTAGGGTGGAGCAACTGATAACCCTTCACACCATCAGGATAACCTACAAATATGCAAGGTCTTCTCTACGGATCCAAGGCCTTGCGTTTCTCTGCAAGAATGTGGGCCCATGTAGGAGAACTAAAAACTTGAAAGTGCTTAACTGATGGTTTCCGACCACTCCAAGCTTCAAAAGGAGTGACTCCCTTCAAGGCTCGGTGAGGAACACGGTTCTGGATATAACAAGCACAATTAATGGCCTCTGCTCAATACTATGGTGCAAGAGATCTGGAGTGAATCATGCAGTTCGCCATTTCCTTTAAGGACCTATTCTTCCATTATGCAACACTGTTCTGTCGAGGATTGTATGGAACTGAATGCTACAAATCAATCTTCTCTGAAGTGCAAAACCTCTCAAACCAATGGTTGACATACTCACCACCATTGTCAGTGTGCATAACTTTGATGGCTTTCCCAAATTGCTTCTCTACAAAAGTTTTGAAGTCCTGAAAATGATCAAATACTTCTAACTTCTTTTTGAGAAAGTACACCCAAGTATATTGAGAAAAGTCATCAATGAATGTGAGGACATATCGGGCCCTGCTAAAAGAAGGATGTTGAAATGGACCAGCCAAATCACTGTGAACTAACTCCAATATCTGTGAAGCTCTCCATGCCTTACCTTTGTCAAACGTTTCCTTAGGATGCTTACCAAGAATGCAACCTTGGCAAACACCACCTGAAAACTAAACTGAAGGCAACCTTGTGACCATGCTCTGCTGGTTGAGCTGTTGCAAGTAGTGGTAGTTAAGATGGCCAAACTGCTTATGCCATAATCTACTCACATAATTAGAATGAGTGAGCAAAACAGTTGAAGGAGGATCAAGAACAAAGTGAGAAAACAGATAGAGCTGTGACTAATGATCTACTCTCCCAACTGCAACTGTAGAACCACTATGCAACTCATGAATCTCCACTGAATCAGGAGTAAACTCAACCCGCTTGCCTGAACCTGTGTGAGTGATCTGATATACTGATAGGAGATTAGTTGATAATGAGGGCACACAAAGAACATCATGGAATGTGCCATCCCCCACATCAACAGACCCTCTCCCACACACCTTAATAGGAGTGTCATCACCCATCAAAATAGAAGGCATAGTACATGGCTCCAAAGATGCAAGTTCTTCCTTATATGAAGCCATTTGGTGTGAAGCACCCGAATCAAGAACCCAAGTGGATGGTGAAGAAGCAACTGCAACAAGGGCCTTGCCCTTTCCTTTCCCCTTGCTATTTTCTTTTGCCCTATTAGACCCCTCATTAGAACTCTGTTTGATAGACTCAGGAACACTGATATTATTCTTCTTAAGAATGTGTGTCAAATGATCAATTTGTTTCTTCAGACATTTATGTTCATCATGACCGGGTCTTTTACAATAGACACATTGGACCCTCTCTTTCTTAGGCTTGTCACCCTTGGAAGATTGGGTCTCATTAGTTGCTTTTAAAGCAACCGATATCTGATCCTTCTTCTCCTTGCTATTCTTTTGTTTCTTATCCTTACTATTGTTGCTACTACTTTGTCCTTTTTGTTCTTTTGTGCCTTGGTTGGCAGCTAAGGCATGTGACTTAGAGGACTTAAGAGTGCCCATCTAGATTAGCTTGTCCTATTCCTGAGTGAGACTGGCAGTAAAATCATCTAAAGATGACATGGTGAATTGAGTACCAAGTGCACCCTTAGTAGCATAGAAAGTAGAAACAAACACAAAATATTCTGAACTTAGCTTAGAGAGAATACTAAGAATCAGTTGTTCATCTTTCTTTTCAATTCCACATTGTTTTAACTGCAACCTTAGTGATTTCAATTTAGTGAAGAAATCCTGGATTGTGTTGAAATTGCCTGGACTTAAACTAATTAGTTCATTTTCTAACACATGACCTCTCATTGAATCTTGTGTGCCAAATAGTTTTTCTAGCTTTGTCCAGATTTCATTTGGTGTATTCAAAGACTCAATGTGAAAGAGCAAATCAGGAGAAACAGACAAACACAATGTTCCATATGCCTCATCACATTTGTTAAACCACTTAGGCTTATCTTCATCTTTAGTAGGTTCAGTTTCAAGTCCCATAGTTATCCTATTTAATCCAGCTTTCCTTAAGTGAATTGTCATGCGTGATTTCCACTCAAAGTAATTGTATGGAGTTAGGATGGGCAGATTTGTTTGATCCATGATGAAGAAATGCAGAGAAGAAATGCCAAAAAGAGGAGAACCCAACCAAGACAACCCCCCCCCTTTTCACTTAATCAAAGAACCCCCCAAGAAAATATGATTTGGCACTTTATATTAGTGCTTTTACAACTACCACTAGCAAGAAATACTAAGTGGTCTTGATTTCAATGCATTACAAAACCCTCACGAAGAGCACATGCTGAAAATACAACTTTGGCACATTATCTTGAGAAATAAACAACACCACTGCGATCTACTCAAAAAATCGTGCACTTTCAGAAAAAGAATCGCCTCGATATGAGGTCGTATGTGAAAGTTATGATCATCCGAAGTTCCCAAAACGAGAACTGTGCAATGTCACAACTGAGAATTTGTAATTTCTAAAAAATCTCAGCATCAAAATCAAAAAATTTCTACACTAGTGCATAGAGCACGAAAAAATAGCCAAAATAAAATAAAATAAATATGGGAAAAGGAGTCTGTATGAGCAAGAACGGAGCATTTGAAAACTGCCTTCAAAACTGCAACTGCCAATGGAGAGGGGTCCTACTGTAGCTTTCTAAGCACGTTTCTGCAAAATATACAGACTGCATGCAAAAATAGAAAGATACTCAGATGGTTTTTCTGTGCTGCGAACAAAACCTAGAAGGCATTTTTCTTGCTGATGTACAGAAGATGTTGATCCAGTGTAAACAAAACGCCTTTAGCTACAAAAATGACCCCAGCAACTAAAAAATGACATGCAAAGGTTGAATCAGCTACCTAAGACAAGCAATGGCATGCTGGAACCTACAATATTGATTGAAAACACCAAATATGCAAGTTGGTTGTTAGATTTGAGCTCAAAACCCTGGTTTCGCAACTGTGTATGATGATCTCTGATTTCGGTGAAACGAAAGCCGAATCTGACTTTCTCAAGCCTCTTAGACGTGTTGGAACAGCTGAAAATGCTGCCAGTATAATCAGAAATGCTGCAATAACCCATATTTCATAAAACACATGTGCAAGTCCCAGAGATTAAAAAAGTTTCCGTTAAACTTTTTTGATTCTCAAGATCATCCGAAGATGCAAGAGAAGAGCATACTGGGTTTTCAAAAAATTGTAATAAGAGTTATTAGCCCCCCCTGAATCTCTCAAATATGGAAACTAAAATCTACTCTTGCACATAGAAAATCTCTTATACCATGTTAGAATCTGTAAAGATTATTAACCTAGAAAACTAGTGCAAAGAATAGATATCTAAACTATGAATGCAAATGATACAAAATCAAAATAGCAACACAGAGTTAATCTCCAAGAGAGTAATGCAAATGTTAGAAGCAAAATAGCATTAAGAGGATGCAAAAGCAAAAGATATGAAATACAAGCCAGGTAGCATGCTTATATAGACCAGGGAGAGGGAGGAGGTGGCAACACCAACCAATGAGGAGCAACCATCTATCGAATTAAAGATAACAAAGTATCTTCCCAAGATAGCTAATGGATGCTCACATGTAGGAAGGTGACACCTCGCAACCACTCACCTAATAAGATATGCTTTATTAACCTAAGCGAGACTAATAGAAGTGTAGGAAAAACCTAGGAAAAAAGGGAAAAATAAATAACCCACTAGGAAATAAAAACCTACACTAACAGAGAGAAGTTTGCATATATATATATATATATATATATAATTTTTCAATCTTTCTTGATAAAATAGACCTTGGAGGATAAGAGTTCCAACTGCACATTCTATGATTAATCTTTTCTATGATGATCTATGCATTCATTTGAGATTTGTGCCATGAAGTTTTAAAGCAACTATTGTATGTAATTCAGGGTTTCTATCTTGTTTGTTGTCTATTGCGTTATGTTATTTATAGTTGCGAAAGAAATGTTTAAACCTATGATTATCATTTTTACAAATGATGCAAAAAAATCCATTCTGTTAGTTGCACAAATAAGTTCAAAGCATGTATGATATTGTATATTAGTCTAATATTTTTTTCTTATGGATTTAATTTTTTTAAAATTAATTATGGTATTGATCTAAGTTTTATGGTTCATGCTCAAGTGTGATAGCTTAGGCATGACAGATGCAATGTCCTTATCAACTGTAGAAGTAGAGTATACTACAACAGCATCTTGTTGCACATAAGTGTTGTGGATGAAGAAAACTCTGAAGGATATCAAGGTATTATATGACGAGCCCATTCTTATCTTGTGTGACAATACAAGTGTTGGAAACTTGCTGGTGTTGTCATTGATGTCAATCTCCAGTAGATGGTTCACTTGGTTTCCAAGTGCTTTTGAGAAAATTTGAATAAAAAAGTGTTTAGTGTGACAAAGATGTGTTCAGTGTTGTGCTATGCATTTCTCCATAATTGAAGATATGCTTGTGTAGTTTGGAAGTGTTGATCAGAGGTGTTATATCCAGAGTTTTAGGTTTTGGATTGTGTGGAAGTAGAAGATGTGTTTGACAGAGTATTTGACTGTGAAGAAGGTTGTCTGGGAGAAATGAGAATGCTCTGCATTTCTTTGCATTGAGGTTTCTTGTCCTGCGGATCTGGGAATGTGCTTATAATGCCTATATCTACTTTACCTCAAAGTTTCCAATCTTGGGGTGCTTCCCAAGTTTAGCTCTTATGTTGGTGATCAATAGTAGTGTGTCTAGATGTGCATAATGAAGATATTCTTTGTTTCAAGTGGTTGTGACAGTGGTGAGTATTCTGGCAAGGTGTGTGGATGCAGTAGAATGGTCCCTTGTGGTTTGCATGATGTTTTTGACTTGGAGAAGCGTGGAGGTGATTACTTATTGTGTTAGTTCAGGTTTGGCCGACCTCACCTAATTGCACTATTTGTGGAGGTACCTCATGGATTGTGGATGTGATGAGCAGATTGGTGATACAGATTTGAGTCCTAGTTAACCCTTGATAGGGTCCACTTTCACTTATTTCCACCACGGAAGTGTTTAGTGCCAACCTAATTGGTTTTGCACATTTGAGGTGCACACGCTTCATTAGGACCGACCTAATTGAGATAGGTCTTGGTTGTAGATGGTATAAATGCAAGATGAAAATGGGTGAAGCAAGGTAGAGATGATGATGCGAATGTGAATCAAGGGTAGTGAGTTGTGTGTGAGCTTAAATTCTTATGACTCTGAAATGCAGTGAGCAGAAGGTGTCTACATTTTTAGTGTGCTTGAAGTTGCTAGAGGCAGTGAGCCAAAGGTTGCAGATGGGAAGAAGTGGCAGTGGTGGATCTCTCCTATTGCTTTGAGATAGTGAATCTCTCTGTAGCAATCTTCTTCTATTCTTCTCTCTTCTAGATAGTGAGTCCTTTTGGGTAGTGAGCCTTTCTTTGGTAGTGAGTCTTTCTTCTGGGCAGTGAGCCTATTTTTTTCAGTGTTGTTATTCATATATATGTGAGCTAATCATCACTGTGGTTTTTCCATTCTTAGGTTTTCCACTTAAATCTAGTGTTCTTATGTGTTTGGATGTGTTTGCATTGATGCTTCATATGTTTACATTCTGCTAATGCATCTTGAGAGGTTTATGTTTCGAATTGCTTTGAGGGTTTAATGTTTTAATATACAATTGATTCACTCCCCTCTCAATTGTCCTATGCATTCTAACAATTGGTATCAGAGCCAAGTTCCCTAAAGAATCTTAACTACTTGGGGTAGATCCGAATGGCAAACAAGAAAGGTATGGAGGTTCCCATGTTTGATGGAATAGATTATGTTTTTTGGAAGACCAGGATGGAAATCTTTCTTGTCTCATTAGGATATGGCGTATGGAAGATTGTTGACAAAAAAATACTATACCTACTAATGGTCCAAAGGATGAAGATGAGATTAAAGAATATGAGAACAATGGCAAGGCAAGGAGTGCTCTTCTGAACAATCTTTTTGATTTTGAATTAGTGAAGGTAATGAGCTACAAAACTACAAATGAGATCTAGAAGAAGCTGGAAAGTATCTATGAAGGAGATGACAAGGTCAAGCAAGCAAAGATGCATAATTTGAAGGCCAAGTTTGAAACCCTAAAGATGTTAGAGGATGAAAATATTGCAAGCTACATATAGAGAGTGGATGAAGTTGTAAACTCCGCCAATGGTCTTGGTGGAAAGATGGAGGAAAGTGAAGTGGTAAAGAAGGTACTAATAACTCTTCCAAAAACTAATAGTGCTAAAGTTTTTTCTATTGAAGAAACTCAAGATTTGGATCAGTATTCTAGGGATCAAATGTTTGGTACTCTAACTACTTTTGAGATAAGAGAATTTGGTAAAGATGATGCAAGAAAAGAAACTACTTTTAAGGCTAGCAAGATAAAAAAGAATGTTGTATCAGATTCGGATGACTTTGATGAAGTGGAAGTAAACTTTGTAAGTAGGTTGAAAAAGGGCTCTAAAAAATACAGAGATAAGTTATCCTTCTATTATGTATGAAAATGGGGATGATCAAATTGTATTTTAATTAGATGCAATCAAACCCTTCTTTCACACATACATTCAAGGACATAGACTGAGCTAAGTCACTACTGTGATAGAGGACTTAGCTATAGCTCTGATGTCACTATGAGATGATTGGAAAGATAGAATATATTGATATTTTGTAAAAACCCTAATCTGATTAGGTCTAAAATCTTAATTATGCAAAATTGTAAACAAACAAAGGAAACTTGACAAATTCTCACACAGGAAGGCACTAAATGTAGATTAGAAACATACTAGGATTTGAATTTCAGGAAATGGAAAATTTGTGGACAAAAGAGGGGCTGCCTGTGTCCAAGGTGATACTTTTTCTAAGGGCTGGGAACCAAAATATGCTTCAGACTATAACCTACTTAGAGATTTTTGACAATGCTAAACTAGAGGACAAAAGAGGGGCTTCCTGTGTCCAATTAGGGATATTTTCCTGCTATTTTCTTTAGATCTGGAATCTTTATGCTCTGCTATGATCTCTTGCAACACCTCTCTGCAAGATCTGACACCTATAACCTGTAATCACAAGAGAGGGGTTGGGGGTTGTGGTGTTTAGGAGCTTGCCTTGGTCAAGCTCTGGAATGGCATCCAATCCTTCCAACACCATTGTTAGATAGAGTGCATGTCCTTGGTGGATAGAGGAAAAAGCAAATGATATGATGAATTGATCGAAACACAAAGTAGATACCACCTTAGTAGGTGTAAGCTCTCACGAGGAGATGAAGATCTTTCACACTATGAGGAGATGGATTGATGAAGACAATTCTACAACAAACAAGTACAAACACAACACAATACTACTTTGCAACATAATGAAAGCTTTGAGTATCCTTAGCATAAGATCACAAGTGTGCATTGTCCATCTAGGTTTAAAATGAAGTCCTAAACATGTCTATATATGCATTCCCAGTAAACATTTGTAAATTAAATTAAGTAGGCTGACAAAGGGAAACCTGTTAACGACCACTTTGCCAACATTTAAAATTTGGGTCCTGACAAAATAGGTTTGGACTAGGGCGTGGGTGCCCAAGTCCAAGGTCCTATTTTGGGACTTGATTAAGATTTAGGATACACCTCTAGGCCCCATTTGACATGGGTTTGAAGGGATTTTGCTCTGAGATTCATTTTTAACATGCATGATTAAATCTAAAGGACCTAGGAGCTAAACTTAGGAGGTAAAAGTCCTAGGGGGACATTTTACGACATAACATTTAGCCCCCACTTTAATGTATGTATGATCTTACGACCCTATGACATGCATTAAAGTATGGTCGAAAACACATCAAACATGCTAGGCACATGAAGCTAAGGCATACACAAAGATTGAGGAACTATTTCTATCCCCCAATCTTAGGTAAGCACTAGAAAACACGTCACAAACATGCAAAACACAGAAAATATAGTAGGAAGCACATGGGACATGAAGAAGATAGTATTGAAGACACACAAAACATGATGAATACATTTTCATATATATATATGCATGAAAATAAAATTGCATCATACAACCCTGAGTGTGGGTGGAGACCACATAAGGAGGGGAAAACATGCCAAACAAACCTCGAGTGTAGGTGGAGCTCGTCACTACACACATAAGAGGGGAAAACATGCCATACAAAGCCTGAGTGGGGGTTAACCACACAAGGGGGAAAACACATAGAAGACACATGAAATACACAAGTACCGTATAACATGCTAGAGGCATACTATGTGTCTTATACATGGCAAACATAGGTGATGGAAGGAGCTTATTGTTAAGTCCCACCATCTCAAACATGTTGCAGACACACCTTATGGTTGGGCTTATGCCACAACAACTTCCAAAGACATGCTTAAGGGAGGAAAGCTCAAGATCCAACCCCACATTCTGATGAGGACTTTGTGATAAAAGGATGTGCACTAACTCAAGAGATACACCATCCCACCTCGCAATGAGGGCTTTTGTATAAAAGGATACGCACTAGCTCAAGAGATACATTATCCTGCCTCATGGAGAGGGATTTTTTTATTGTAATATAGATAAAGATGTATACTTGTGCCGAAGATACAACATCCTACCTCTCAGAGAGGGCTTACAAACATGTTTCGTTAGTACCAAAACCATCAGACATATATCATTATATATGCCCCCACCTTAAGGTGGTTGATGTTATGTATCGATATCAAGCACATTAAGGTAGAGAGGAGACACGCAAGGAAACAAGAGATTTCACAAAGCCCATGCCCCCAAGGTGACATGTGCCCACAATCGCCAAATGTTCCCACAAACACATTGATATAATTTACTTAAGACAAACAACAAGAGAGGTTAGAAATCTTTTTCTAAGATAATAACCAAAGCAATTCATTAAAAATATGCATGAAAATAATTATGTCAAGGACCAAGGCTATACCAACGAGTCCAGAGTTGAGTGTAACCATTGGGCTATACCGCATATACCTCAGAACTGAGTGTAGAAACAAGGTGAGATACCAATCAAAGTGTGCAAGAGCAGATTGAGTGGATTGTAAAATGTTAGTTGCAAGAAATGCCATAAGATAATATATCACACAAAGTCATCTTACCAATCAAGCATCGGATATATATATATATATATATATATATATATATATATATATATATATCAACCTTGTCTTCATGTATGGTCTAGGTCCATTTTTTCTTTGCTTGCTGAAGGGACACACAATTTGTATCAGTATTTGATTGTTTTTCATCATCTGCCGACTAGGTAAAATCACTGAAGAAGATAAACAATAAAATGAGAGAGGAGAACAAGTACCTTAGGAACACCACATAGGAGGATGCCCCCAAAATACCCTCTGTAATACTATGCCCCTAAGGCATGACACACAACAATAAAACAGAGAGGAATGATAGAAGAATGATGATACAAATAGAAGAATGGTCATAAGAGAGGCAATCTCCTTGTAACCTTGACCTTACATGAGTATCAAGGGTCATCCAAAGAGACCTAAACAACACATATAACACAACTCGGGGGAACACAACATGATTCTAAAAACATATATATCTTGGAGGAGGCCATCCTTAAGAGAAACTAGAATAGGTGCTATAGTGACTGTGGCTTAAAGAGGAAGAAATACTTACTTGATTTAATGGGATATTTCCTGGGAAACAATTCTTGTCTACTAGCTCAAGATATCTCACCTGTCATTTCGGTCTTGTTGATATTGCATTAACATTAAGTTTAGGATGATGAGAGGCTTTGGTGGGCTCCAAAGAACGGTATCCAATACTGGATGTGTAATTAATTCTAGCAACTTGTAAAGGTACTTTGATTCCTTGTTGATTTACACCACAACCATTATTTGCATAGTTGCAATTTTTGTACAAAATCTGAAATCCACAACCACAGAGAGAGTTCATTTCTTTAGAGGATGGTGAGGCTTCATAGGTCTCATAATCTATAG
The DNA here is from genome assembly GCA_027924645.1 of Cunninghamia lanceolata. Classification (NCBI taxonomy): domain Eukaryota; kingdom Viridiplantae; phylum Streptophyta; class Pinopsida; order Cupressales; family Cupressaceae; genus Cunninghamia; species Cunninghamia lanceolata. The sequence goes on along the minus strand of BSBN01000842.1, from coordinate 3,175,286 downwards.
TATAAGTAAGAGTATTGTCTTTGTTTTCTAGCAAGGAGACTTTAGGTTTTGCAGGCATTTCCAAAGATTGCTTAGATGAGATCGATGAAACTTTTGATGTGTCAGAGTTATTAATTTTATAGTCTCCCATAAAGGAGGGAGTAAAATCTAATGAACCCCAATCATCACTGAAAAATGCATTTGATGGTTTAGAGTCTTACACAACATTAACTGTGACAAGAGGTATTGACGAATCAGCCTATAGGTTGTTTAGGCTCTTATGATTGTTAACTTGTTTTTGTGTTTCAATATGTAAAAAACTATTTGGTTTAGGATAGGCTTCAATGATGTAGAGCTTGCTTTGATAATAAACTTTATTGATCAATGAAGGGTAGACAGAACTGCCCCCATGGCATGAATCCATGGTCCACCAAGTATCATGTTATATGAAAGTGAACTAGGCATGACATGAAAAAGGGTAGATAATGTCACAGGTCCAACCTTTACAAGTAAAGTTATGGTGCCCAGGGATTGTCTACCAACATTATCAAAGCCACGAATGTTAAGCCTATCTAATTTGATTAAAGATGTGTCAATCTTGATTTTGTGCAGTAGGTCAATGCCACAAACATTAAGAGCCAATCCATTGTCAATCATAACTCACTTTATCAACTTTTTTTTTTCTATTGTGACAAATATTATAAGTGGATCATATTCGCCTTCAACTTTAATTGACGGTATTTCGTGTTATTGAAACAAAATATCCATTTTTTTTGCATGCATACAATCTAACAGAGTTGCTACATCATTCAGCTTAATAGAAGGTGGTACAATTTTGAACACCTTGACTTCTTTGAGTGATTTGTCTTGCATAGTTTAGAATGTAATCTGGGATCAAGGTGTTTTTTGATCACCTTGAATCGTAATCACTAGTTTTAAACAAGAAGTTGCATTAGGTGTCTCATGGCACGCGATACCCAAACTGATGGCACAACCTTACCAGACACCTCACAATTCCAATTTTAGAAAGCTAACACACAGATCAATATATAAAAATGACATGAAAATCAAACAAGAGTGACATGAAGATTACAAAAGAGATTCTTCTTATTGAATATTTCGGTTTATTACAAAATCATTATTGGCCTTACACAGTCGGCCTCTCACAAGCAAAAATCAAACAAAAAATTAGAAATGCCAGAATTCTATTTTATTCTCCTATGTTGACCTTCCTTCAAATCTATCTTTCTCCCTTCAAACCGGCTTTCTTTTATCTAGCAAGGATCAGCCTCTATATCAGATATTTGGCCAACTCAGAATTAGTCTTCCTACTATTCAATCTCAAATCGACCTCCCTCCCAGACTGTCGACCTTCAAAATCTTCCTCCCATTTAACTCGTCAGCTGTTGACCATATCTATGTCCATCCACTTGCGAATCGAGCCTCCAAACTTAGAAAAAGTTCAGGAGAAAGAGAGAACTTTCACCACGTCGCTACCAGGAATGATAACCATTGCCCAAACAAGGATAATGCAGCTGCTAGCAATGATATCCATGATCTCCCCAAAGATGCATGACACCAGAAGCAGTAATAACTAGCGCTGCAATAAACAACCAACGATGCCCACCATTACCATACTGATATCAGTCGCCAAGAATTAAAGCAATCGCTGCCAAAAGAAACAACCCTTGTCTGGATAAAAAAATGCAGAAATTGCTAACTTAGGAAACAACTAGCATAATAAAAGATATAGAATTACATTGCCCAAAATGATTCTAATGTTGCTAAGTTTGGTTGAGCCATCAAGAAGAATAAAATCTCATCGCATCTTTGTATTGCTTTATGCCAGTTGGCCTGCATTTAATGTGCATGATAAGTGGCCTTTTAAATCTTACTAATTGTAGATAACCACCAGTCATGACCACAAGATAATAATAGAATTTTAATGGCTTAGCAAAGGTCGATAGAAAATAAAATATAATGGCCAAACAAGCTTCGATCATGTTGGCGACAGAAGGTCCAAGACAAAGCAACAGGAGCTTCAGACACACACCAAAATTGTAGAGAGAGAGAAACCTACTTTATTCACCTACAAAACCAAAACATGTTAAACAACCAAAGCCAAAATTGTGAGGGACAAGATGCCCCTGCATCAGTGTCCCTCACATAATCATCTTAGGAACATTAGTATACTTATCCATTATCTCCTTAGTGGGTGGAATAAGTCTATTAATGAAGATTGAATTAACATTGTTTTCCTCTCGATTATGCTCAACATCTATCCCTAAAGGATGTCATGTGAGAGACCTTTTCTCATCCACCAATGCTTCTACTTTTGAAGGGAGAGCATCAAGGCTAAGGTAAGGTACAATGTTGTTAAGCAGATTAGTGGTGATAGTATCATTGGTGATGTCTAGGGGACTTGAATTGTTAACCAAAGTAGAGCTAGCCATGGTCTTCTCATCCAAGGTTCTTGAACATTTAACTATAGGATGAGTAGGATAACTTATGGAATCATCATATATTTTAGCTATTAGTTCCAAGGCATTAACAGAAGAAAAACTTTCACATTCATCATTCTCAAGAGTATTCATGGAAATGTACTTTTTTAGATCTTCTACTATTGAATGGTAGGTATTCATGAAAGTTATGAATTTGTCAAAATTAGATACATAATCAAGGATTTCAAATGAAGAGCATTTAAATATATCCTTATGATACATAGCTTGTATGTAAGTGAGTACATGAGGGTGCATATTAAGAAATTTGTAGAAATTCTCAAAGTTTTTGATATATGCATGTAAAGATACCAAAGAGAAATGAGATGAAGATGACATAATGAAATGTCTTGAAACATAAATGTCCAATAAGATCTAGTAAGACAAGACATGCAAAGTTTTATGATACTTAAGACACCCTAGATGTGAGAATATTTTGCACCCAAGCACTTGTTTGAGGGAAACGGGTCTTAAAGACAAACAAAGTCCATAATAAATAGAGTGGATAGGAAGAAAGAGTACTACACAACAAGGCAAAGTTGATGGTTTTTAAAGATTTTGATAAAAAAGATATGAAAAAGGTGTGTAACCACTTAGTGTTGAAATACACATTGTGTAATTAAGAATATGCCAATTTTCACACAATGATACGAAATTATGCAAAATTTTCAAATGAAAAATGAATATATGCTTGAATATGAATGCAAGATCTGAAATGCAATATATTTAGAATGAATGCAATGAAACAACACCAATTTATGCTTGTTTATGCACCTAAAATGTTTACTTTTTTCACTTTTTCAATGCAAATGCATAAAATATGTAATGAAACAAAGAGGATGATAAGGTGAAGCAACCTAATATCCTTGAATTAGTCTAATAATGCAGCAAAATTTGTCACAACACACCAATCTTGCAATGCTAGATGAAAGATTAGCCAAAATGTAGTAAAAATGCAAGTATTTTTGAAACCCTAACAGTGAAATTAAGCCATGGAACTATGCAAAATGATGAATGAATGAAGTCTAATCAGATTTAATGTGAAAAATAACTTAGATCAGATTTGAAAGTGCTGCCAAAATCTTACAATGATCAATGCAATGTGGAAATTAAGGAAAATTAATGAATATGCTAATTTTTGTTGAAATACACAATGTGTAAATGCAAAATTTGAAATGTAGATGCAAAAACACATAATGATAAAACACTACAGTCCAAATCAGATTTGAAAGAGTGTTTTAAATGAGTAGTAAAATCTGAAACAAGATTTTAGCTACAAACCCTATCTTTTCGAATTACTAGGTGTGTATAGGTAAATTTGAGATTGATTAATGAGATCAAAACAATGATAAACAAACAAATCAATCCTATAACATCAAAGAAACAATCTAGATAATAATCAAATAATAAATGAATAATAACAAAATAATAAAAGATTTCACCTAGATTGTATTGTTTCCTTGTTTCTTTGTGGATTGCTCAATACATTGCGAAACCTTGTTTGCAACAAGCGGATGTAATAGTAATTGTGTGCTCAAAAGGTCAATGTGCTCAACGATGCGTGATAAAATCACAAAGCACGTAGGAATGCAAAAGCTTCAATGATTGAAGAGTGCCCAAAAGTTGAATGATCGAAAAGGATTTATGAAAGGATGAAGGGGGTATATATAGGTTTCAATAAAGATCGATCAACGGTTGGAATAATTAAATAGAATTGATAGATGAGATAAACAAAATAACTCATGATGAATGTGCACATGACATGTGTTACTCCAAAAAGGTATTTTTATTAAGTTAATTGCTTTTTGGCTAAAAGACACGATAAAATTTCATAAATTAGAATGCTTTTTCTAATTTATGAGTTGATGATAAAAATAATAAAGATTAAAGCCAATTAACTCAACTTTAGATTTGCTTTTTGAAGTTATACAAATAAGACTAATTGTGCACATAGAGTTAAAATGATATTTTTAGAGGAATTGGAGGATTAAAACAAATTAAATAAATAAATTTATTTAATTGATTGTGCATGATTTAAGAATATATAAGATATGAAGATTTAAATAAATTAAACAAATAAATTAATTTAATTTATTTTGCATGATAGAAGAATAGACAAGATATAAATAAAATATTTAATTTAATTTATTTTTAGAAGATAATAGTCAACTTAAATAAACTTGGATAATTTATTTAAATCTAGAAGAATAATTAATTAATTAAACAATGAAAATTATTTAATTGTAGATACGAGGAAATTTGATGAATTAATTAAATAATTCATTTATTTAATTAATGCGGATTTGAATATTTGAAAGAGGTAATTAATGAAATTAATTAAATAAATATAATTTATTCAATTAATGTTGAAATTAGGGAAAATAAAAGAAATTGAGGAATTTGACAAAATTAATTAAATAATTAGATTTTCAATTAACGTTGAATGCAGGGGATTTGACAAAATTGATGAAATGCAAGTAATGTGATGCGAAGGGTCATTTTTAGGTGTCTACCTTTTGCCCCTCTTTGAGATGATGTTGCAAAGTAACATCATTTCAAAGAAATTTAAAACATAATGCTTGATTTGGTAGGAGAAGATGGATTTATAAGAAATTGATTAGAAGAAAAAATGATTGGATTGGAGATGGTGATGCCCCAGTCACTCAAAAGTGAGGATGATAAGGAAAGATAATGGTAAGTTAATGAATAATATGAATGATGATGATGATGATGATGATGCTGATTATTAATATTATTATTCAAAAACAAATAAGGTATTTGTTGGCAAGAGACACTGTGTGGCTTCATCATTGTTGTCATTGATGGCAACAAAGTCTATCCCACACATCTGCAGGACATGGTATGTCTAGACCGGAAGTCAGATTGAAGAGTATTTTGGTCCGGTGAACAAGAACAGAGCATGCAACAAGGTCCGACAATCAGGTCCGGATCTCTCAAAGGATATATCTCAGCAAAGTGCAGACTTGGAGAAGTTAAGAGAAGTACCATGATTGCTACATTCCAAAGATTGAGCCTTCGGTGATGAAAGAGTGAAAAGATATGAGCACCTAAGTGTTGGGTTCTTGTTTGGCAGAGTAGACTAAGGAAGAACTGACTGACAGAGCATCAGACCTTAATCTGGATGAGGAATTGATGGTAATCAAGCTTCTTGAGGGATCACTCATGGTTGGCTGACATGATTGATGACTTCTATAAGTATCTCTTTGATACACATCACTTAGTAAGTAGGGATTCAGCTGACAGACCAAAGTTTGGGAAAATCTTGAGTATTCTGGATGCCGACTAGAAAGATGTTGAAATCCTTGGTGTGGATATATATACCAGATGGATTTTGATATGAAGGTGTGTGTGGTGTGATAGTGTGTGTGAAGAAAAGCAGAGAGCAGTGTGGAAGCAGCTATACAAATCCGGTATGTGACATAACAGTAGCACTAAGCAGAGGAAGAATGAAGTGCAACAGATCAGTATATTGAGCCTAACTAGAACTGAACCTCAACATATGTGGATGCCCTTGATCAGTTTGAACACCTGGTTACTTTCTATATGCCTTGTAGACAGTGAGTCTCTTGTAGGCAATGAGCCTCTTGTGAGTAGTGTGCTCGGGCAGTGAGCCCTAATTGGCAAGTGCCATTTTGTACTTCTTATTCTTTTAACAGAGAATACAATCTTGGGTTAGTCACCCCATGGTTTTTCACTTAATAGGGTTTTCCACGTAAAAATCCTTGTGTTATGTATGTTGAGTTCATTTCTGCTTTCATGTTCATTTATGGTTATATGTTTTGATACTGCACTATTGTTAAAGAAGAAAAGAAAGTTGAGAAATTTAAGATAACTGATTCACCCCCCCTCTCAGTTATTTGCCTTGTTTCCAACAATTGGTATCAGAGCTAAGTTCCTCTAGATAGAGCCTAATAGCTTGAGGAAGATCTGGGAATCTCAATGGATATGTATGGTATGAGGGAACAACTTCAGTCTGCCCTAGATGATCTTGAGCAATCTCACTCTGAAGTCAATAACCTGAGGGAAAGACTCAAACAAGCTGATGATTTCATAAATGAACTCAAAGAAAAACTAAGTATCTCAGTGAAGAAAAGAAAGGAACTACTTCAACAATTAGCAAGTCAAAGTGAAGCCAATGATACTAATGAAAATCTGAATGAGAAAAACAAGTTATGTGAGAAGCTATCAAAGAGGTCATTATGGTAAGACATGAAATGGAATCAGGGGTTATGAAATTCACCTAAGAAATTGAAGAGAAAAGAAAAATTGAAGATAATCTAAAACAATCTCTCAAGGAGAAGTCAGAAGACTGCCACAAAATGGATAGAATAATTAGGCATCTAGAATCTGATCTTGAAGAAACTAGAGATAATGAAGAACAATTTGAGAATCAGATATACACTCTTAAAAGGGATCTTCAAATAGCAAATGAATACAAAGAGAAATTCAAGATAAGCTCTGCTCAACTTGAAGTTCTTCTTGAAAGCCAAAAGAGGGTAGATGACAAAACTGGCTTAGGATTTGAGAAAGGTGAAAGCTCCAGATCTGGTTAGAAGAACTCTGGATCAGGAAATCCAAGGAACAGGCCTAGAAGACCTCTGGTAAGGAAACCAAATGCTCAAAGATATCCATCCTTCAATGGATACTGCTACAACTGCAACAACTTCGGTCATAAAGCAACTCAGTGTAGAAGAAGAATGAATCAGACTAATTCATCCTTCTTTGGACAGTGTTTCAATTGCAAAAGGTATGGTCACAAATCTCATGAATGTAGAAATAGGCAAATAAACAATTCATTCAATGGTAGATGCTTTGCATGCAATAGAATGGGACATATGGCTAATCAATGCAGATTAAGAGGATATCAGCCAAATATGCAAAGAAATGTTATTTGCTACAACTGCAATAGATCTGGTCACATTGTCAAATTTTGCAGAAATAAGAATTAGGATAAAAGGGGTCCAGTGCATCATAATCAAAATCAAGACAAAGGAAAAGGAAAAGTGAATGCGAATGAAGTTCAAAGGGAGATGAACAAGATTTGGGTGAAGAGAAGTACAAAAAATGTTGGGGATGGATCCACACCAGAATCTAGTGCTGATATTCCTTCTAGAAACTAAATAGATGAGCTCTGGCTTAGGGGGAGTCACAAAGGAAAACAAATTCCCCCAGCTAGTCAATCAATGCCTAAAATTGGCACTTGGTAAGTTGTGGATTAAAGGGTTCTTAGAGAAATATTTAAATAACCCTTGGTAAAAATATGAAAGATCCGCAAGGAGTCTAAAAAGATTAATCATCCAAGATTAATCCGGTTTGACAGTTATCCGACAAAAATAGGATTTTCACAGTTAGATCTGGTATGATTCAAAATTGAAATATTTGGATCTGCGGTTAGATGGAATGATTGGAGAAAGGGAGATACATTGTAAGTTATCATTCTAAGTGCATCTCAGTGATCTGGAAAGATCTCTCTCGAAACAAGGAGAACAAGGCAATCGGAATGACTCAAGTTGTGCATTTATTGCAAAATGGAATTAGGGTTTGCGCAAAAATAAAAGGGTTCTTTTGTTCATCATTTGCACAATTGCATTCGAGAAGAAGAAAGAAGGAGCTCTGCAATAGGATTGCTTCAACCCTCTCAAGGATCAACCGCATAATTTGATTCAACCATCGATCTTTTCGGCTCCTATCGTGAACCCTAGAAGCGTAAAAAGGTATTTCTACTCTTGAATATCTCTCTCTAAATCTTTTGAAAGATGGCTACTCCAAATGTTGTTAAGATCACTGATAGGTTGTGCCCTAAGTTCAAGAAACATCCTTACAAATCCCTAGAAGTTGATCCCTTAGGCGCATTCTCCAGCATTCCACATGGGGTTCTGCTTGTAGAAGATGTTAGGGTATACATACACACCAATATTAAGGAATTTGGGGAATCCAAACTGATGGATATCTATCACAAGTAATTAGTAGATGAAACATTTGAACTTAAACATCAATACAAGGCCATCCGGGATAAGCATTTTGGACAGTGCATCCATTTCCCCTATTTTGCAGAAGATGAATGGGTCTGGTATGTTCTTAGTAGAATACATGATAACTTCATATGGTTGTTGAAGCCCTTCAAGATAACCAAGGATGCAATCAGGGTGGTAACCAGATTACACTCATCCGGTGGGTTGCCTACTCTCAAATCTGTTAAGAATCAGACAGTAAGTGAGGCTACCAAATCAAAGTTTGACAAGAGAGCAATGACAATAGAAGATATCACAAATCTGGATATCAAATTTGCCTCTATGATCATTGGCTACAAAATATACCACTCCAACAGGGAGAATTCAGTATCCAGAACTGCTATATACACTGCATATCAGATGCTAAGGGAAAATGCAGACTATGATCTATGCGAGCTTCTCCTGAGCCAACTACCAGAAAACCTACAAAAGATCAAAAAGGATAAGAAGAACTCATTCAAGTATGGTGGGCTAATACTGTGTTTATTCTTTTACTTTATGAATGAACTACCTAGATCAAGTGGATGGGTATGGCAGAATGATAGACCGGTTGCCATACAAATAAGAGATTATATGTATGGGCTTGGTGATGCCAAGGCATAAAGTATAGCACTTTGGGGTTACTTCAAAAACTTCCAAGGCACGATGCAGGCCAGAGATAGAATCCCCCAATCTCTAGTTGAAAAATACAAGGATACAATGTGCTTCATGGCAGACACTGATCAATGCCTAATGGAGGCAGTGGAACCTAGAACAATCTAGATTATGCCAATGGGCTATGAGGTAGATGAGAAAATTTTGGAGCTCCATGTTCAACACTTGCTAAGTCAACCAAAGGACCTTGAGGCAGAAAGGTTTGGAACCTTCCATGAGTTGAGTGTAAAAATTAATGTTGAACTGAGATAGCCTGAGATCAAGAGAAAAGTGAGAAGGGAAGTAGAACAAGTTGCCAAGAGATATGGGATATAAAAGGAGGCAGTTGATGCCAACAGAGCGAAGGTAGAAAGGGCAGAGAAAGAAAGGCAAGAAGCAGAAAAAGAAAGTGCTCTGGTGCAAGCCCCCTCCTAGACTAGACCCTCAAAGAGCTCTGCACCTACCACTACTAAGAGCCCAAAATCCTCGAAACTGGAAGCAAAGACATCTGGAAAAGGAGAAAATAGAACAAAGACAAAGGCCACAAGGTCATACATAAGTCAAAAGAATGATGAAGAGAAAAAGACTAATGAGGAGGTCAAGAAAATGAAAAAGAAAAAGAAAAAATCCATGGAATCCTCTACTGGTAAACATACAGAAGAAAAGGTAGAAGAATTTGTTGAAAGGCCTACTCTCTCCATTGATGATGTTATCAAGGCAGTCACTGTGGATGGAAATCTGCAACCAATGACAGAATTCTATGATGAATATAGTGAAGCTGACCAGAAGATCTTGCAAGATGCTACAGTCAGGTATCTAAACATCTATAATAAAGCATTCATTGAAATCATATCTCTAATTCCCAAAAGCCTAGAGAAGGAACTTGAAATAAGAAAGAACAATGCCAAGGAAAAGGCTATGGAGATTCGGGAACAGATAGCTATTCAGTTATATCCTTCCATCACTCCAAAACAAATGAACATGATCTTCAAGGATTGCAAGGATGAGTTCCGGAGCAAAGCCAGAATGAACAAGCTTATGCTTGGAGAGACTGATTAGGTGGCAAAAGAGATTGAAGACATCCTTTGGAATGCATTTAAAAGATTTAATCTTCCTGTTATAGAGAACATAGATGATGAACCTTCTGCCATGGATAATGAAGGACTAAGTACATCTAAAGAAGAATCTACTATGAAAAATGTAGAAGAGCCAAAGGACATAGGTGAGGAGAGGACTAAGGATTTGGATTCCTCTGTTCTAGAAGAGGAAGTTCCTATAGAAGTAAACATCTCTCTTCCGGATCCCCCTACTGACTCCGGAACTAAAGGAGAAGAAGGAAAAGAAGAGAAAATTAATCAAGAAGAAGAGGTAAAGGGAAGAGAAGAAAATCAAACAAAGAAGACCCCAGAAGACAGTTATGAGGCTACAAGAGGAAAGAAGTCTCCAACAAGAGACACTGCAGAAGTAGTGAAGAATTTCTTGACCAAGGAAATGATGGAGATTGATGAACCAGAACTGTTCCAAGTACCACTCAATTTTGACTCCCTCTCTCCGGTCCAGACAATGAAGGTAGCATCTTTTGCTCAAGCCAAAGCAAAAGAAAAGCTTCTAAAGTCTCACATGGAAGATTGTGAGCTGATAGAGATTGCATCTAGTGTGTTGGAGAAGATCATGCCATCCTTCCAGAAGGATCTTTCGGCCTCTTCATCTAGTAACTTGAAATCTCTTGTTAATTCTGTTAGCACACATTTTGATTCTTTGGAGAAATCAGTAGAAGAGAAAGTCCGAAAAGAGTTTTTGGGTAAGAGATTTTCTGAAGTACAGGGGCTAATAGCAAATGATAGGAGAAATCTGAATATTGGAATAAAGAGCCTAGAATATGCTCTTAAGGATGGCAGAGAATTATACAAAATTTGTTTATCTTGGTCCACAGTAACAACAGACATTGCAAAGAAGGTGGAAGAACAAGAGGGTAAACTATCAAGTTTATCCCAGAGTTTTGATCCTCTCACCTCATCCATAATGAATCAAGAGTGTCAGGCTATTGCCACTATAAATGAGATAAAGAGGCTTGAGAAGGAGAAGAAAAATAGAATAAGCAGAATAAGTGAACTAAGAGGGATAATTATCCCTAAGTTAGAGGCAATGCATGAGGCCCTAATTGATGCTCATACCACAGCCTGGACCAGTGATCTGACAGACCTAAAGAGGGCAGAAGCTTTTGCATTTTTGATAAGTGGTCACATCTCAATTTTGGATAGGATGAAGCAGAGTTGGGCGACATAAGTTGTATAGTTGAAGAATACTTTTGCGGATATACTTAAGTTTATGTAAGTATAACTTGTATATATGCAGCTATGTATAGGCTACTTTTTGCAAATTTTGGTGTGTGGATTTCACCCTTCACCATTGATGTCAAAGGGGGAGTGAGGAGTAGTGAAAAATATGGAATCCAGCTAAGGGGGAGCTCTGGTAAAAGTGTACATAAGACATAGCATCATCTAAGGGGGAGTTTATTATAACACTTAGTCATTTTTCACTAAGTGTTGCCATCAATGCCAAAGGGGGAGATTGTTGGCAAGAGACACTGTGTGGCTTCATCATTGTTGTCATTGATGGCAACAAAGTCCATCCCACACATCCGCAGGACATGGTATGTCTAGACCGGAAGTCAGATTGAAGAGTAGTTTGGTTCGGTGAGCAAGAACAGAGCATGCAACAAGGTTCGACAATCAGGTCCGGATCTCTCAGAGGATATATCTCAGCAAAGTACAGACTTGGTGAAGTAAAGAGGAGTACCATGACTGCTACATTTCAGAGATTGAGCCTTTGGTGATGAAAGAGTGAAAAGATATGAGCACCTAAGTGTTGGGTTCCTGTTTGGTAGAGTAGACTAAGGAAGAACTGACCGACAGAGCATCAGACCTTAATCCGGATGAGGAATTGATGGTAATCAAGCTTCTTGAGGGATCACTCATGGTTGGCCAACATGATTGATGACTTCTATAAGTATCTCTTTGATACGCATCACTTAGTAAGCAAGGATTTAGCCGATAGACCAGAGTTTGGGAAAATCTTGAGTATTCTGGATGCCGACTAGAAAGATGTTGAAATCCTTGGTGCGGATATATATACCAGATGGATTTCAATGTGAAGGTGCGTGTGGGGTGATAATGTGTGCTAAGAAAAGCAGAGAGCAGTGTGGAAGCAGCTATACAAATCCGGTATGTGACAGAACAACATCACTAAGCAAAAGAAGAATGAAGTGCAACAGATCAGTATATTGAGTCTAACCGGAACTGAACCTCAGCATATGTGGATGCCCCTAATCAGTTCAAACACCTGGTTACTTTCTATATACCTTGTAGACAATGAGTCTCTTGTAGGCAGTGAGCCTCTTGTGAGTAGTGTGTTCGGGCAGTGAGCCCTAATTGGCAAGTACCATTTTGTACTTCTTATTCTTTTAACAAAGAATACAATCTTGGGTTAGTCACCCCGTGGTTTTTCCCTTAACAGGGTTTTCCACGTAAAAATCCTTGTGTTATGTGTGTTGAGTTCATTTCTGCTTTCATGTTCATTTATGGTTATATGTTTTGATATTGCACTATTGTTAAAGAAGAAAAGAAAGTTAAGAAATTTAAGATAACTGATTCACCCCCCCTCTCATTTATCTGCCTTGTTTCCAACAGTATTTCCCCTGTCAAGTTGTAAACCAATGATTAATTACTAATGATTGATAAGGATAGTGTTGTCATTGTGGGGAATGATGTACACCTAGATCAACACAAGGATGTGGGAACAATATATCCCATTGATGATGGATTGATGATAATGTCTGGTTTTAGGAAATGAAGCATGTCGTATAAGACATCGAGTTTGGTTTCGACAATGTAACATTCTGTATAAGACAATTGATAGGATTGATTGATAATGTCTGATTTCAGGAAATGAAACATGTCGTATAAGACATCGAGTTTGGTTTCGACAATGTAACATTCTATATAAGACAATTGATAGGATTGTGTCTAGTTTCATGTATGAGACACTCATATAAGACGCATGGTCTGATTTTGAGAGTACGACAACCTATATAAGATTGATGATATGATTGATGTGTGATTGATTGATTTGGTTTACAATAAGATTAGGGTCAAGACCAAAGGATGTGATTGGATAAATTGGCTAGATTGATTAGCTAGATTGGTATGGAAAGGATGAGGTATATCGATAAGATAAATGATGATGATGATGCTTCCTTGAGAGGAAAGTTGGGTTCAAAGAACACAAGTGTGCTCTCGAAATGAAAAAAAGAGATGAAGATGAAAAGTTAGATGAAAGATGGAAGATAAATAAAAAAGAATAGAAGAATTGATATCAGATTGATCGATCTTGATGAAAGCTATAGATTTTATGAGGATGTATGGGTGAGATGGATGGGTGGGATGAAGTTTTTGAGGATGTTTAGGTGAAATGATGATATCTTATGTACCTAAGTACTAGATACTTCCTTCGTATTCCAGACTGCCTACATACCCATATCCACATGATCAAGGTACATTAAGATTGAGATGAGATGATATGTAGTTCTAGAAGTGGGATGAGATGGGGTGATGTTGCAATAGTTACACAAATATTTATTAAGAGAAATCCTTATTTTGATATAGCATGTGGATGTTATGCACAAGGGTATAGAAGACCAAGGTGACGATGTATCCAATGCATAGGACATTGACTCTACAAACAAACGGTTGAACTTATATCTACTAGACATAATAGAACCTTGTTGGATAATGTGAATAGAAAATAGTCTTAGTGTAGAATAATCTTAATAAGGCCTTTACAAAACCTTAGATGCAAAAGATATTGATATGCAAGATGCTAATTCCAACACAAACAAGATACGTATTAGCCATAGTAGGATAAGGTCATCCCACAAACACAACATACGAAAGCAATGACTATGCTCCAATCCATACTGCATTGTAACATACCAAGATATAGAAAATTAAGGCAGTCTTGACTAGGTATTTGAAAGGAACAAAAGATAAATCAAAAAGAAATTAACTGATTGATAAAGTAAATACACAACCAACATATTATCTTGCCAAAGAGGGTGCTCAGAGTAGATTGGTAGATGAAGCCTTATTGTAGGAACAATATAGCCATTAAAGGCTATTGATTTGATCTAGGATAAATGGATTGATGTAGTAGATGTGGCAAGTGGTATGTAGGACAACATATGGCTTCATGAGTAGTCATTTTGTTTTGGGTTTGATAAGTATTTTAGCTTTTCAAAGGATGCAAAGTTTGTTTTCTGCTTGAGTTAGTCAAGTCTAGGGTGATAGGACAGATTGTGATAAATGGAAGACAAGAAGGATGTAAGTGTTGATGGATTGGGATGGAGATGATGATTTATGATTGTTTTTGGGAAATTTCTAGATTTTTTTGAATATTTTTGGGATTTTCTAAATTTTTTAATGTTTTTGGTATTTTTTGGATTTTGAATGTTATGATGTTTTTGGATTTTAAAATGTTTTAGTTGACATGGGATTGCATTTGGATAGCTTGAATGCTTAGATACCAATGAAAAGAGACAACCAGTTCTAGATGCAAGGAGAAAGATGGGATTAGATAAGTGAACAAAAGGATGGGTGATAGCAAATGGGATGGAAGACTCATGATAGACAGATGAGAGATAGTAGATAATGGATAGATAGGTAGAAGGATGTGATCACCAAAGACTATGTTGCATAGGAATAACATGCCCCATTCTAGGTATAATTCTTAGGATTTTACATGACAAAGCTTATGACGATAGGACAATTGGATTGGTTGGAAAGGATGAGGTATATCAAGAGATGTTTCAAAGCATGTTTCAACATTTTTGCCTCTATCTTTATCAAGATCAAAAGGAGGAAATGAAGATGAAAAGGATGTAGGGGATAATTATGTGGACATAATAGATAAAGAAGATATGATAGGAAGGATAGGTAGAAGGAATGATAAGATGGGTAGATGAGACAACATGTCCCCAAGTGTAAGGTGCATAAACAAGCAATCTACACATGATGCCTATTTTCTAGGTTTTCATCATGGTACTTACCCAAGGCGCCTGTTTGCCAAGTTTTCACCATTGGACGAAGGAATTTCTCTTTACTATTTTAATCTTTTTTTTGTTTCTTTTTCTCTTTTTTTTGACTTTTGACTTTTGACTTTTGACTTTTGACTTATTTGGATGGGATGGAGGATGAGGACTCAAGTGTCTATTTCTAATAGCAAGGTAGTATGTTAGCACTTTAATGCGTGTTTGTACATGGAATATATTAGGTAGCATTATGCACACGGATGTTGGTAGATGTTGGAATATGGAAATGGAATGGATGGTGGATTATGATGTGGATGATGGATAGAGATGGAAGGATAAATGGGTGATGGAGCAAAAGCATGAACCATATAGGTATGATGGTGAAAATATGGAGGATAGGGGATGGAAGATGGGTGGATGGAAGTATGTGGAAATGTCATGGAATGGTGGGGAACCAAGATTGACGGTTGCACACACTATGATAGATTTTGAAGCTTTTGACTAAGATGAGGAGTGGGAAGTAATGGGATTCAGGATAAGGGATCTGGAAATCATTGATTTAGGAGTTTAGGAACCCAAATGGATTTAGGATTTGCAAGATTTTTTAATGGGGAATAGGATTTTTGGAATTTGGAGATATATTGAGATATGGATGCTTTATTTTAGTTAATAACTTGTGGCTTGGGGACCCACACCATTTTCATTTTTTCTTTGAGATGTGTGGGCATATGCAGCATAGGATTGGTTAATGGGGAATGAGATTTTTGGAATTTTGGGATAGATTGAGATATGGATGCCTCCTTTTAGGTAATCTCTTGTTGCTTAGGGACCCACACCATTTTCATTTTTTCTTTGAGGTGTGTGGGCATATGTAGCTTTTGAGATGGATTTGGCTTTGCATTATTGTGTTGATGCCCTATGGCATGATATTCTTGAGACTTTTGTGGATATTTTTCTATACATGTGGAAGCATCCAAATTTTTATTTTTTAATCTCATGGGATTAGGAATAGATTCATATAGGGTTGATGTGTGCATTCATTGGAAATGATTAGGAATGATAGGGGATATAAGGGGATGGGAGGTGTGGATGGAGGGATGAGTGTACTGATGGATGAAGGGATTAGAGGATGAAAGGATGTGAATATTAGGAGTTGGAAGGAGTGGAGGAAGAGTGGATGGAGGGAGATGTATGGTCACATGCTTTTCTGAATGGTATGAAGATGGAGGAGGGATGGTGACATATGAGTGAGAGGTGCGATTAGGTGCACTAAGATATGGAGTGGAAGAAGTAGCTAGAGGAGGCGTGGAGGTGGTACCAACATCTTTGGATTGCTTATCTTGGGATGAAAAACCAAGACCATGTGCTCAAGGATGGATTGTGACATGGATGGGCTCTAAGACACCTTGCTCATGAAGGCCTAAACCTTTGCCTTGATAGTTCATGTTTTTGGAACATACGATATGCAATGGGATGTTTGTTTTGGAAACAAGACGCGAGTCCATTATGTGATGGGGATAGTGAAGTGGTGGATAGTGGTTGTTGTTCTCCTAAGGAAGAACATTCATGGATGAAGGTGGTAAGACCAAGAGGATAGGATAATGGATTTGAAATGGGATCGATGGGAGATGGTGGAGGATCAACATTAGATAATGGAGGATCCACAAGAGACAATGTGGGATCATGAAATAGATGACTTGGGATGCTCAGATTGTCACTAACATTATGCTCAGTAGGAGATGAAGGGTTAGGATCCAAGTTACTTGTTTGATTGTCAATGCTTTCTTGGGGACCAAGAGTCTCATCAAGGGAATTGGATTTTGTTGGATCATGGATAGGGCTAGATGGATAATGTATAGGAATAGTGCAGATAGCTTGTACAAGGATGTTTGTGGGATTATAGGTACATGAAGTGATAAGCTTTTGACCATGGAATTCATAAAGTAGGCTTAGAGGATCATCATGGTTCTCTTGATCATAGATAGGATCATGATCATAGATGGGAGCTTGATCATAGATAGGATTAAGTGTGCGATGGATGGGATCAATTTGAATGTGTATAGGATCTTCATCAAAGATAATATCTTGATCATTGAAAAGATATAGGTTATGGATGGGTTGGACATAGGATCTTGATTTAAATAAAGGGTTGATGTTTCCACATGCTTTAGATTATACTCTTGACATAGCTCTTGCTTTTCTTGAATGGAAGTAGAAGTGGGAGATTCTTGGATAGGATTGATAGGCTCTTGATGGTCAACAATATGAATGTATAATGGATCTAGACTTGGACTCATGGTGGAAGACTCTTCCATAGGATTGACAAGTTGTAGACTATATGATATATTTGGAGGACTAGACATGTTGTTTGAAGGTTCTTGAAGAGACCCTTGGATAGGTATTTGATGACACAGAGATGGTTTATTCCTTGATAATAGCCATTGGATCACATCCTTCATGAGTGTATTGGTGGATGAACAATATAACAGATGGATGATAATGGTGGATGGTGTTGTAGGTTTAGGATTAGGATTAGGTGGAGGGATAATGTGATTGGATGGATTAGGATTGGAAATATCCCACGGTGGAGGGATGAAAGGGGTTAATGGACTATGATAGGGACTACATGGTGGCATGGGGATAGGACTAGTAGGCTCTTGGATTGGCATTTGATTGGATGATGAGGTAGGGTACCCATAGGATGCAAAAGCTAGAGTGGTGTTCCCCTTGTCAATGGTATCATAAGGACTTAAGGACACTTGATTTTGGTGCAAAGGAAGAGTTACATGTTTTTGTTGTGAAGGAACTTGATAGCCTTGTGTATGGGTTTGATGATGAGTTGAAATGTTGGAATAAGGAGTTGTATGATCATGGGGTGGATGCTTCATTTGACTTGATTTCTTTTTGCTTAGGGACCCAAACCATTTTATTTTTGGACTTTTCTTGTGAAAGTAAGGGTTTGGGTAGCCATTTGGATAGATTTTTCTTGGACTCTTTGCCTTTATAATATGAATGATTTTATGATGAGTTGAAATGTTAGAATAAGTTGTATGAGATTGGGGTGGATCTTGTTGAGCTTTACAAATCTCCATGGGAGTATGGAGAGGTTTGCGTGGTTTTTCTCCCATGATTTTTTGATTGGGTATACCCTCTTGTGAAGATAATTCAAGGAATGGTGTAGATATGGTAGACATTATTTGGATGGGGTTTACTTGCGGTCTACTCATAGCATTGAGGGCATCTTGAAAAGGATCTTTCTCTTTAATATTAGATGTATCAAAGTCACAAGGTAATTTGGCTCCATCTTGAGCAAGCAAATGGAAGTAGTGATTTGGATTAGATTTTATGAGTTTATCAATAATTGCCATGGTTTTAGAATCTTACATGATTTCATCTATTTTTTGAGACCCTTATTGAGAGGATTAACCTTCTTGAAAGTTTTGCTCTTCTTGAGAGTGGTTTGGATCAATAGTGTATCCTTTTTTAAGGAAATCATAAGAATACATGCCCATGTCAAAGTGAGATGTATCTATCAAAGAGGTATTACCCTCTTGAGGATTGTTTTGGATGTTACTTTGAATTTCAAGTTGGGGATTATGAAATGTGATGTTTTGATGATCTTGTTGAGGGGGATTAGGATTTTGATATTGTTGTGGAGGAATGAGGTATGTGTTTTGATTTTCTGGTGTTTGAGGTGGAGGAGGATATGTGGTGTTTAGATTTTGAGAGTATTGGTGTGGGAAGTGTTGATGTTGTTGTTGGGGTTGGATGTGTTGATGTGGTTGTTGGGGTTGAATGTGTTGATGTTGATATTGGTTAACATTGGAAGAAGTGGGATAGGTTGATGTAGGGGTAACATGATATGTGCTTGGATTAGGTTGGTATGATGATGGAGGTGACACATGAGATTGTGATATAATTGGTTGATAATGAATGGATAGCAGATGATGTGCTTGTTGGGCTTGTGATTGAAAAATGGCTATGAAGTGTTGGGCTTGGGCTATGAGGTTTTGTATTTGAGGTGACTGGATTTGTTGAAGCTAAAGTTGTTGGATGAAGGCTTGTAGTCGTTGTTGGTCTAGGGGTTGTGGTTCTTGGTAAAGTACTTGGAGAAGGTATTGGAATTGAGGTACTGTGTCTTCTAATGTTGGCATGGTGTCAAACATGTGTTTAAGGATTAACCCCCTCTTGGCAAGTGCTTGACTAGGATTATGATGATGATGTGACTAAAGTTTGACTCTTTTGATGCTCAAAGATAGGTGTGACTGATTAGAGAGCTAGTGATGGGCAATTGCACAAAATGGTGCTTATGGAACACAAAAATATCATTTCTAGTAGTATCTAGGTGCTTCTGGAGCATAGTGAGGCACTTTTGGAGCATAGTAAGGCACCTTTGGTGTATCTAGGTGCTTTTAGAGGACAGTAAGGTGCCTTTGGTGTATCTATGCACTTTTGGAGTATAGTGAGGCGCTTTTGGTATGTCTAGGTGCTTCTGGAGCACAATAAGGCATCTTTGGTGTATTTAGGAACTTTTGGAGGATAGTAAGGCACCTTTGGTGTGTTTCAGGGTGTTTGGATAGTTTGAAGGCCAAATTTTAGTCTTGGATTTGGATAGATTGCTTTGGATGGTGAGAGAGAAAGTTACAGTGGATTGGATTTGGAATGGAATGAAGTGGTTTGTAGGAATGGATTGGGATGTTTTAGGATGGTTTAGGGATGATTTAGAATAGTTTAGGGTTGATTTGGAATGGTTTAGGGTTGGTTTTGAAATGGTTTAGGGTAGTTTAGAGATAGTTTAGGATGGTTTGGAGATGGTTTAAGATAGTTTAGGAATGGTGGAAAGTGATTGAAGGATGATCGAATGTAGTTAGGGTTTGATTGCAAGTAGTTTAGGGATGATTAGAGATGAGGTTTGATGGATGAGGTGTAAGTTTACTTTTGACAAAATTAGGATGAAATGGATATGATATGGATAGAAAGAGGATGGGGAGAGCAATTTAGATGAATTGGGATGAAGATGACAATAGGGAATGCCAAAAACTCAAGACTTAACCAAATGCACTTAGATATGGACCAAGGGCGCCTTACTGAGTTGTTAAGGTACTTTAGAACTGTGCAAAGGCTCGTAGTTGGTGTCAGTGATGTTGTAAGGCAAATTTTGATAGATTTTGATTGGTTTTTTGATAGGATTTGCTTTGACAAGTGAACACACAGTAAACCAAAAGGCCAAGGATTGACGCAATAGATACTGTATGTTCGAGGCTCACAAAAAATCCCAAGTTTTCACGGGTATAAGACAATTGCAAACAAATCAAGCACTTTGTATCCCTAAAGACATGGAATCATTACGGTACATCAACTCACAACTTAGATCTCTGTTAACTCAAATGTCATCACACTTAAAAAAGTAGCTGCATACATTTGTGTCTTTGCAAGAGAAGATAGGTAGGAGTATCTCACCTTTCCCCAGAAAGCTACAAGTAGGTCATAAGAGCTTATGCTAGCTGAGGATTACTATCTCATCTCAAGGGAGGTAATGGTGAGTAATATTGAGGGCTTGTATCGATTCCCCTTGCACTAAAAATTACTGCAATGTTCAGAGGTGAATCAAGTAGTCTCTAGCTAGGGGGTTCTTAGTTTCTTTAAGGGACCAATGCCTTGCAAGCATGTGGCAAGCTATTAAAAGCTTTGACCAAACCTACTAAGAGTATCATATACCTCACATAATGCAATAATTGCTTTCACAAAGTGTTGGTATGTCTCTTTTCAATTTGGCACCATAAGGCAAAGTTGACACTGGTTAGGACTTGGATTTTGCCTTATCCAACTTATATAGTGGTTCAAAGGAAAACTCTACTTAGGATCATCCCTTTTGGATGAAGTTCAATCCAAAAGCAGGCCCTTCTAAACAATAAACTAAAAGTAAATGATAGATGAGTCTAGTTTTTTGATCACTCAAGATGTTTCAAGGGGAGAGCATATACCTATCATCTTTACAAGCACAGAAAACAGTTGTTCATTTATCCCATTTAGTAAGAAAATAACTAGGTACAACTACTTTAACCACTCAAGATTATTAACTGTCCCTTAAGATAGTAGTTGTTCCTAAGACTTTAGATTGCAAAAAGATCATTCATGTCCATTGCCCATTAAGATAGCAATTGTTCCTAAGACTTAGATTTGCAAAAGATAGATGTCAATTGTCCCTTAAGAAAGCAGTTGTTCCTAAGACTTTAGATTGCAAAAAGATCATTCATGTCCATTGTCCCTTAAGATAGCAATTTTTCCTAAGACTTAGTGAAAAAAGAAATTGCAATTCTTCAATGCTAGTCCTGCAAAGATATGTGAGGAAACCTATTTGCTCTATTTGAGTGATAAGAGATTGCAACAAGTTGGTTTAGTTCCACAAAACTCAAGTAGTTAGTAAAAACAAATCAATTGACCAAAAGTGCTTTATTGATTTTCAAAGGCGCTTCACTACTAACCAAAGGCACTTCAATACTGACCAAAAGTGCTTCACTGTTGATCAAAGGCACCTTATTTCTGACCAGAGGTGCTTCACTATTGTGCAAAAGTGCTTCACTGTTGTGTAAAGTGCTTCGTAATGACAAACCTGCAAAAATAATATTTCATCAAAAAATCTAGATCAAAGGATGATTGAATGATTGAATGATGATCCATGATGTTGGTGAGTGATAATATTTGCAACAAGTGATATTAGTTCCAAAGAAAACAACAAGATGTTAGAAATCAAGTCAAAACCCTAACCATAAGTTAGAAACCCTAGAAAACCAAAGTGAAATCTAGAAAATTTATGATAATCATGATGATATACAAAATATTGAATATCACCAATGGATTCCTTATGATTTTCTATGTAATTTAAAAAAAATCATCAAATTTTGTTAAGTTTTGAGAAAGTTATGAGGTTTTTAAGTTTGCAGGCCTATTATCCAAACCAAAAGCACTTCACAGCTGACCAAAGGTGCCTCAGTACTGACCAAAGATGCTTCAATACTAACCAAAAATGCTTAACTATTGTGCATAGGTGCTTTTCTATTTTAAATGACCAGAAGCACTTCATGATGGTGTAAATGCATGTTTCTGTGCACCAAAGGCACTTTACAGTCACCCAAAGGCGCTTTTCTGCAAGCCAAAGGTGCTTTACTATTGCTTAGATGCACTTTTCTACATTTTGATTGAGCTTTTCCATATTGTACTTCAAAAAATCAAATTTTCTAAAGAAAAAGCAAGGTTAGTGGGTCCCACCGAGCATGCCAAAATGTGTATAGGTAAAATTGAGATTGATTAATGAGATCAAAATAATGATAAACAAATAACTCAATCTTATAACATCAAAGAAATGATCTAGATAATAAATGAATAATCAAGGAATAATAACAAAACAATGAAAGCTTTCACCTAGATTGTATTGTTTCCTTGTTTCTTTGTGGATTGCTCAATACATGGCGCAACCATGTTTGTAACAAGTAGATGTAGATAGTAATTGCGTGCTCAAAAGGTCAATGTGCTCAACGATGCGTGATAAAGCTCAAAGTGAGTAGGAATGCAAAAGCTTCAATGATCGAAGAGTGCTCAAAAGTTGAATGATCAAAGAGGATTTGTGCAAGGATGAAGGGGGTATATATAGGTTTCAATAAAGATCGATCAACGGTTGGAATAATTCAATAGAATGGATGGATGAGATAAATCAAATAACTCATGATGAATGTGCACATGACATGTGTCACTCCAAAAAGGTATTTTTATTAAGTTAATTGCTTTTTGGCTAAAAGACATGATAAAGATAGAATTGATTTCATAAATTAGAATGCTTTTTCCAATTTATGAGTTGATAAAAATAATAAAGATTAAAGCCGATTGACTCAACTTTAGATTTGCTTTTTGGAGTTCTAAAAATAAGACTGATTGTGCACATAGAGTTAAAATAATATTTTTAGAGGAATTGGAGGATTAAAACAAATTAAATAAATAAATTTATTTAATTGATTGTGCATGATTTAAGAATAGATAAGATATAAAGATTTAAATAAATTAAACAAATAAATTGATTTAATTTATTTTGTATGATAGAAGAATAGACAAGATATAAATAAAATATTTAATTTTATTTATTTTTAGAAGATAATAGTCCACTTAAATAAACTTGGATAATTTATTTAAATCTAGAAGAATAATTGATTAATTAAATAATGAAAATTATTTAATTGCGGATAAGAGGAAATTTGATGAATTAATTAAATAATTGATTTATTTAATTAATGTGGATTTGAATATTTGAAAGAGGAAATTAATGAAATTAATTAAATAAATATAATTTATTCAATTAATGTTGAAATTAGGGAAAATAAAAGAAATTGAGGAATTTGACGAAATTAATTAAATAATTAGATTATTCAATTAACATTGAATGCAGGTGATTTGATAGAATTGATGAAATGCAAGTAATGTGATGCGAAGGGTCATTTTTAGGTGTCTACACTAGGTTATGATAAAAATGAAAAATTTCGAGCAAACCCTAGCAAATAAAGTATGTAAATGCAAGGTAAATTATTATGAAATGATTTATTGCTGTAATTTATCTTATATCTGATATAAATATCATGAATTTAAATGATTAAAATGAAATGCAATGAAAATAGTGCAAACTATGTTGTAATGAAAGCCTAGGATGCTTATTTGTTTTTCAAAATTTTCAAATTTATGCAAGATTTTTGAATGTATGATGATGAATATGATATGTATGAATGCAAATATGATTTACAACACTTAGGAAGATGCAATGTTTAGCAAAACATAGGTTCATCAAAATGTTATGTATGAAAATGGGGATGATCAAATTGTATGTTAATTAGATGCAATCAAATCCTTCTTTCACACATACATTCAAGGACATAGACTGAGCTAAGTCACTACTGTGATAGAGGACTCAGTTATAGGTCTGATGTCACTATGAGATGATTGGAAAGATAGAATAGATTGATATTTTGTTAAAACCCTAATCTGATTAGGCCTAAAATCTTAATTATGCAAAATCATAAACAAACAAATGAAACTTGACAAATTCTCGCATAGGAAGGCACTAAATGTAAATTAGAAACATACCAAGAATTGAATTTCAGGAAGTGAAAACTTTGGGGACAAAAGAGGGGCTGACTTTATCCAAGGTGATATTTTTTCTGAGTGCTAGGAACAAAAATATGCTTCACACTATAACCTACTCAGACATTTTTGACAATGCTAAACTGGAGGACAAAAGAGGGGCCACCTGTGTCCAATTAGGGATATTCTCTGCTATTTTCTTCAAATCTAGAATCTTTATGCTCTGCTATGATCTCCTGCAACACCTCTCCACAAGATCTGACACCTGTAACCTACAATCACAAGAGAGGGGTTGGGGGTTGTGGTGTTTAGGAGCTTGCCTCGATCAAGCCCTAGAATGGCATTCAAGCCAAGCCAACACCATTGTTAGATAGAGTGTGTGTCCTTGGTAGATAGAAGCAAAAGAAAATGATATGATGAACTGATTGAAACATAAAGTAGATATCACCTTAGTAGGTATAAGCTCTCACAAGGAGATGAAGATCTTTCATGCAATCAGGAGATGGATTGATGAAGACAAATATGCAACAAACAAGTACAAACACAACACAATATTGCTCTGCAACAAAATGAAAGCTTTGAGTATCCTTAGCATAAGATCACAAGTTTGCATTGTCCATATAGGTTTAAAATGAAGTCCTAAACATGTTTATATATGCATTCGCACTAAACATTCATAAATTAAATTGAATAGGCCAACAAAGGGAAACCTTTTAGCGATCACTTTGCAAACATTTAAAATTTGGGTCTCGACAAAACAGGTTTGGACTAGGGCACGGGCACCCAAGTACAGGGTCCTATTTTGGGACTTGATTAAGATTTAGGATACACCCCTAGGCCCCATTTGACATGGGTTTCGGGGGATTTTGCTCCGGGATTCATTTTTAACATGCATGATTAAATCTAAGGGACCTAGGAGCTAAAATTAGGAGGTAAAAGTCCTGGGGACATTTTATGACAACACCTTCAAATGTTTTAACTATGGAAAAATAGGTCCTTATGCTTCAAAATGTCCAATCAAAATTTCAAATGACAAATACAAGGATAACAAAGGTAAATCATTCAAGAGAAGTTATTATGGTAAAGAAGATGATAGCATATCTAATGATGAGTCTGAATATTTAGATGATGAAAGTAATAAATGCTTATTCATGACTTTGAATGTTGGAACATTTTTCTTGAAAGGGGTATGAAGGAAATTGCTCCAGAAATAGAGTACAATATCAAAGGAGCTTTGGTAACTGCTTTCCATGCAAGAGAAGAGGAGAACCAATGGTTGATTGATAGTGTGTGTTCAAATCATATGACAGAGGATAAGAATAAGTTTGTGAACCTTGAGAAGTTTGATGGAGGTTTTGTTAAGTTCAGAGATGATGCATCTGCCAAAATATGTGGAAAAGGTTTAATTAGTTTTGATGGGAAGCACAATACAGAGGATGTTCTTTATGTCAAGGGTCTTTGACATAATCTTCTAAGTGTAGGACAAATGTGTAGCAGAGGATATAATCTTGTGTTTCAGGATGGTGGCTATCAAATCAAAAAAGAAAACTCTGGAACTCTAGTTGCTACAGGAACAAGGACAAAAGGAAATATATATTAGCTCAAAGGTGCTAATGGTATGTGTCTTATGACTCAAATTAATGAAAGTTGTCTATGGAATAAAAGAATGTGTCACATCAATTTTGACAGCCTAGTGATGATCAGCTCTACTCAAGCTATAAGGGATCTACCAAGAATTACAAAGCCTACCAATACAATTTGCAAGGAATGTTAAATTGGGAAGCAAACAAGGAAGAATTTCAAGATCAAAGAGTATTCTACCACTGGACCTCTGGAGTTGGTGCATATAGATCTGTGTGGACCTACAAGAGTAGGAAGATTTCAAGGTGATATATATTTCATGTTGTTGATTAATGATTTCTCTAGAATGACTTGGGTAACTTTTCTCAAAGAAAAATCAGAAGCTCTAGATAAGTTTAAAGCATTCAAGGTTATGGTTGAAAATGAAATTGATTTAAAAATTAAGTGTTTGAGGTCTGATAGAGGTGGTGAGTTCACCTCTAATGAGTTTAACTACTTTTGTGAAGATCATGGAATAAAAAGGCATTTGTTAGCACTTAGGACTCCTCAGCAGAATGGAGTTGTGGAAAGAAAGAATAAGCTAATTCAAAAAGCAACAAGGACAATGCTAAAAGAAGCAAGTCTATCATATATCTATTAGAGAGAAGCTATTCAAACTACAGTCTACATACAAAATGGAGTGCAAGCAAGGGTCAACAGTTCAAAAACCCCATATGAACTATGGTATGGAAGAACTCCTATTTTAAAATACTTTAGAATGTTTAGTAGTAAGTGCTACATTAGGAGAGATGAAGAAAACTTGGGAAAGTTTGATACAAGATCAGATGAAGGAATCTTTCTTGGATATTCTACAAAGAGCAAGGCTTATAGGTGTTACAACAAGAGGCTGAAGAAATTAGTGGAAAGTGCAAATGTCAAAGTAGATGAAGAACCATATCAAAATTTAGTTCTATTATAAGGATATGAATTTGATGAGACCCCTTGCAGAGAAGAAGAAAGAGAGGAAGAAAAGGAAAAGGAGAAGTAAGTTGATGAAGAAGATGCTCCAGAAAGGATTCCTAAGACCCCCAAGTATGTGCAGAAGAATCATTCTGAAGATCAGATCATCAGAGACAAGAACAAAGGTGTTTTAACAAGGAGAAGTATTGCTATCGTAGATGAATAGGTAAATTTGTGATTATTTTCTAAAATAGAACCCAAAACAGTGATTGAAGCATGCAAAGATGAGTACTGGAACAAGGATATGGAAGAAAAATTGATGCATATTGAGAAGAATCAGACTTGGGAAGTTGTTCCAAGACTAGCAAACAAAAATGTGATAGGAACTAAATGGGTCTTCTAGAACAAATTGAATGAGAATGGAGAAGTAGTCAGAAATAAGGCTAGGCATGTGTGTAAAGGCTACTCACGAGTGGAAGGAATAGATTATGAAGAAACTTTGCTCTAGTAGCAAGATTGGAGGCTATTATAATGTTCTTGGCCTTTGCATCTCATAAGGACTTCAAATTTTATTAGATGGATGTGAAATTTGCATTCCTGAATGGAGAGTTGGAAGAAGAGGTATACATTGAGCAACCAAAAGGCTTTCAGTTATCAGATGATCCAAATATGGTCTACAAATTGAAGAAGGCATTGTATGGACTCAAATAGTCTCCTAGAGCTTGGTATGCAAGGTTGGATAGGTACCTGCTACTGCAAGGATTCAAAAAGAGCACTGCAAATAACAATCTGTACTTCAAAGTTGAAGAAGATCAAATCTTAATTGTGGAAGTGTATATTGATGATATAATCTTTGGAGGAAATGAAGGCATGTACAAGAGATTTGCTAAAGAGATGCAAAAAGAATTTGAGATGTCAATGTGTGGGGAAATGAACTTCCTTTGGTTACAAATCGGTTAATTAGAAAAGGGTATTTTCATTTCATAGTGAAAGTATGCTAAGGAAATGTTGAAGAAGTTTGGAATGGAAGACTCCGAACCAATATGTACTCCCTTGACTATTGGTTGTAAATTAAGCAAAGATGATGAATCTCCTAAGGCTGATCAGAGCAAGTATAGATCAATGATTGGTGGACTATTATACCTAACTGCTACTAGACTGGATATCATGCACACAGTTTGTCTTGTGGCTAGATTCCAAGTTGATCCTAGAGAGTCACATGTTTTAGCAATGAAGAGGATATTTAGATACTTGAAAGGCACTCCAGAGTTCAGCCTATGGTATCCCAAGGATAGTGATTTCTCCTTGAGTGCATATATAGATGTAGATTAGGCAGGATGCATAGATGAAAAAAGAAGTACAAGTGGTGGTGCTTTCTTTCTTGGAAGCGGACTTGTCTCATGGTTAAGTAAGAAGTAGGACTTAGTGTCATTATCTACTGTAGAGGCAAAATACATTGCAACAACATCTTTCTACACACAGGTGTTGTGGATGAAGCAGACATTGAAGGATATCAAAGTATCGTATGATGAACCTATTCCTATCTTATGTGACAATACAAGTTCTATCAACATTTCAAAGAATCCAATAATGCATTCAAGGACAAAGCATATTTCAATTTGGTATCACTTCCTAAGAGAGAAGGTTGCAAATAATGAGGTGAAATTGGATTATATGCTTACCAAGGATCAAGTTGCAGATATCTTTACAAAGGCTCTTCCTAAGGATACTTTTGAGTATCTCCAGCAGAAGTTAGGGGTTATTGCCCCTCCTTTTAACTAGATGCATAAGTGTGTGCATCTATCTGAGAAGCATTTCAAGATACATTCTTGGTCTTGGACTGATGTTGAAGGCTACCTCTTAGAGGGAGTGTTACAAGTATGTGCCTAATCGGTGTTGTCATTGATGTCAACATATCTTTGTTGTCATTGGTGTCAACTATGTCCTATTCTATTACTTGTTTAGAAGCTTTGTATGTTGAGGATATTGATAAAATTGGCCCCTCTAGAAGAAACAAGTGAGTTACAGTGAAGTGCAGTATAGACAATGAGTTGTATGTTGAAGAACAGTCTGGTAGATTACTCTGCATTTCTTGCTGCTTGAAGATCTTGGTCTATGGATTGGAAGTTATTTAAAGGGATCTCTAAAGATGCTAAATCCTGAGTTTGAAACTCCTATGTGAAGAATTAAGAGAGTTGCAGTCACTAGAATAAAACCTGCTTTCTCTGATTATTCTCTGGAGATAGGGAGAAAGTATTTTGTTCCGCATTCCTCTGTATTAAAGTGTTTTGCTCTGTGGTTCTAAAGGGAAGTCTAGGATGATGATTGTAGTTAGAATAAAACTGCAAATAGGGTAAATGAATAAACAACAATGATCAAACCCTAACAATGCACAATGAAGCACAAGACAACATGAAAATCAAAATAACAAATGTAAATGCAAACCGATCTCCATGCTATGCTCGATTTATCTCCATTGCTCTTATCCACCTCGCATGAGCATGCAAGATTTTGAAGGATGATTGTTGGAGGAATGTTGGGTGCTCACTTCTGCAGCATAACAATAAGATAAGATGATAGATGGAAGATGATGATAATGGATGATAGATGCAAAGGCTCTAATGTAATTTTAGTAGCATAAGGATCCTCCAACTCAATGCATCTTAATGGCTTATGAGGGGGTTGATTTATAGGAAAGGCTTGGTTCAAATGAATGGTTGAGATTAAAAGGCTAAATGATTGATGTGGATGGCTAGGATTGATTAGCTATTCCCACCCTTCAAGGGAGTTGTAGTCATTTGACAAGTGTACGGAAGAGAATAGGGCTCATGTGTGATTGTGTACACAAATACTTTTATTTAATAAAATTAAGTCTTATTAGTTGTACATGTGAAAGATTTTAAACATAAAGTTGTATTACCACACATGATTCAATTGAGAGGTGGACAAGTGTTAGAATGTAGTGAGAGGTGAGGACTTAATTCAAATATTTTATTTGAATTAGTTGTGATATGAGTTGGAAATTAATTAAATAAATAAGATTTATTTAATTAATTGGGAAGATGATTAGGATAGGATTGGGATATGAATGGGAAATTAATTAAATAAATAAAATTTATTTAATTAATTGGAAAGTGGGATTATGAATGTAAAATTAATTAAATAAATAAAATTTATTTAATTAAATGGCTAAGTGGATTATGAAATGGATTAAGATGGGATATTAATTAAATAAATAAAATTTATTTAATTAATTGGCTAACGGATAAATGGGATTAAGAGTGGGATTAGGACAAAATGTTACATGATGTCTAAGTGATGTTTTTGACTAGGTGTTTCAAGACATGGACAAATTTGGGTGTCTACATTTTGCCCCTCTTTGAGATGATGTTTAAGATGATAAGATTTATATCAAGTATCACCATTTCAAAGCAGCTAAGGTATGGATAGAGGAAAAAGATGATGATGGAAAGATAGGATGAGGCCCCCTCAAGAGGATAGGTGGGTTGGACAAACACGGGTAGGCTCTCGAAATGAAATGGATTGGTCAAGGAAGATAGCTAAGGGAACGGATAGAAGAGGTGAAGGATGCGTTATGCTATAATGAAGGTGAGCAACCATGATGTTTGATATAGCACTAGACATTATGCACCAAGGTATAAGGACCAGGGTGACAATGTGTCTTGTGCCCCAATGTAATACAACCTTGTCTAACGTATGAGGAATAAAACTTAGAGCATTGAAGTCCTAATGCACAAAAGGTATGATACGACCTTAGATGCAAAGAATAATGCAAAAAGCTATTCCAACATACACAAGATATGAATATTAGCTGGAATGATACCCATGTGATAAAAATACAAGATAAATGATAACACACACAAGCAAGCAAGAAAGCATGCACAAATGATACAAAAACAAACAAGGTATTGCCCTTGTCAAGATGTAAACCAATGATTAATTGATTGATTGCTTTGTTGTTGATGATAATAGTGTTGTCATTGTGGGGAACACTATATCCCTAGATCAACACAAGGATGTGGGAATGATATATCCCATTGATGATGATTGTTTGATTGATTGATTTACAACAAGATCAGGATCAAGACCATTGATTGTGATTGGATAATTTGACACAATTGATTAGCTTGATTGATATGGTTTAATGATTTACTTGCATTTGGATCATTACTTAGAATGATTTTGAGGATGATGAAATGATGGATGAAGATTGATGAAGGATTGATGAAAATGAATTGGAGTAAATTGAATTGATATGAGTGGATGATTTGATTGAAGGAAATGGATTGATTGAATGATAGATTGATTGGAAGAAGTTGTTTATTAATGATGTAGAAGATAGATGATAGAAGAAATGATGAGAGGAGAAAGAGGAAAATCACCTATACCTAAATCTGGGCACTTCCTTCGTACTCCAGACTGCCTACATACTCTGTATCCACGAGATCAAGGCACTTAACGATGGAAATGAGATGTAGTTCTGATTTGTGTTTTATTGATGAGATGATGAAAAATGGATTGAATTGATCAAGATATAGATTTATGAAATGTTGATGATGGGATGATATGTGGTGGATTGAGCTACTTTTGATTTGCTGAAGTGATTGGATTTGGTTTGATGGTTGGCTTGGTGTGCTTTGGTTTTGATGTTTGTTGTTTCTAGGTTGATTGTTTTGATGATTGGATTGTTTTGAATGATGATAGTGATGGTGTGATGATTGGAGTCTCTACTCAATCTAAGAATAAGAAAGTGTTCTTAGTGTGCTCAAAGGATGTAAAACAAACAAGGTATTGCCCTTGTCAAGTCATAAACCAATGATTGATTGTTTGATTGATGATGATAGATAGTGATGTCATTGCGGGGAAAGCTATATCCCTAGAGCAACACAAAGATGTGGGAACACTATATCCCATTGATGATGATGGATACGGTTGAGGACACGATTAGGATAAAAAACTGTTGATTTGATCGGATAATATTCCTTGATTGATTAGCTTGCTTGATATGGATTAGTGTGACTTGGATTTAAGATCATTGCTTAGATTGATTTGATTGATATGATTGGAATATTTATTTTTTTTTGTATTTTTTTGGGGAAATATTTAATTTTTTGGTGTTTTTGGGAATATTTGATTTTTTTGGATATATTTTTTTTTGTGTTTTTGAATGTTTTGGGATGACAATGGATTTACAATTTGGGTAGCCTTTGTGCTAAATACCAATGACAAGGGAAAACTAAGTCTAGGTACAACGATATAGGAGGATGGATAAAAGGATGGGCAATTAGTAAATGGGATGGAAGGCTCATGATAGATGGATGGGATGGAAGACTCATGATAGATGGATAGATACAAGGATAGGCTATGGTGGATGGATGTATGCCTCATAATTGAGCTAGAATGTGATCTCCAAAGACTATGTCGCATAAGAATAACATGCCCCATTATAGGTGGTAATGCTTAGGATTTTTACATGACAAGGCTCATGACAATGGGATGATAAGATTAGATTTTACATGATGCTTATGATGATAGGATGGCATGATGGATTGGTTTGAATGGGATGGATGAATGGTCAATGGATAGGACTTGGTTTGGAAAGAAGGTATGTCAATAAATATCCAAACATGTTTCAACATTTTGCCCCTATGTCTTCATCAAAATCAAAAGGCAGAAGGATGGGTAAATGGGTTCAGTGGAATAGGCATGTTTATGTAATGGCTAAGGATGGTAGGATGTAGCATGATATAATGGAAAATGATAAGTTGAAAATGATAAAATGGATGAGACCATGTGCCCCAAGTGTAAGTGACATAGAAGATCAACCTACACATGACACCTATTTGCCAGGTTTTCATCATGGTACTTATCCAAGGTACCTGTTTACTAGGTTTTCACCATTGGAAGAAGGGATTTCTCTTTACTTTTTTAATTTTTTTTCTTTTTCTTTTTAAATTTTTTTTTTATTTGATGGAATGATAATTACACATGGCACCTGCGAGTAGGTTTTCACCATGGTAATGGATAGGAGGACTCAAGTGTCTAGTGCTATGAAAGGTGATAGTCCCATTAGAGATGGATGTCGTCGCATGGACCATGTCATTATGCTCATAGATGTTGGTAAGGGAGATATGAGAGGGAAATGGATGAGGTAGATAGTGGATTATGAAAGGTTTGTGTAAGGATGGATGAAAGGTAGGCTAATGGATTATGATGTGGATTATGTATAACATATGAAAAAAGATGGATGAAAGACTTATGCAAAAGCATGGACCATAGGAAGGTGATGGGGTAGATATGTAGGATAATGGATGAAAGATGGTGAGATGGAGGTATGTGGGAATGTTGCAGAATGGAATGGAACCATGACCAACGGTTGCACACACCATGATAAACATTGAAGCTTTTGATGGGAAGGTGGTGTAGGAAGCAATGGGGATGTTTGCTTAGGTGATGGGTGATGGAGTGATTTAGGGACCCACATAGACTTAGCATTTTTATGATTTTTGCTTTGCTTGTGGGTTGGAGGAATTTGAGACTTTTGAGTGGAATGGGATTTTTGGATGGAAGAGGATGATTGGGATTTTTGAGATGTGGATGAGGATGCCTCATTTGACTTGCTTGATTTTTTCTTAGGGACCCATACCATTTTGTTTTTGGACTTTTCTTTTGGAGGTATGGGTTTGGATAACTTTTTAGATGGATTTGGCTTTGATTCTTTGCATTGATATCCTAAGGCATAAGGACCCTTAGTATTTTTGGTAGGACTTTTGGATTTATAGGTAGAGGCATCCAAATGTTTATTTTGTGATCCCATGGGCATGATAGAAGCAAGGTTGGTGAAATGAGTGGAAGCTTTATGTTTAGACAATATGTACATTTGTTGGTCATGATTAGGAATGTAAGGAAATTTATGGATAGGTGGATAATTAGGTGTTAGTAGAAGTGGAGGTAAAGTTGATGGAGGAAAATTAGGAGTTGGAAGTAATGGAGGTAAAGTGGATGGTGGAAGGTGTATGGTCACATGCTTTTGACATTTGTAGGATAATGGAGGTGGAATGGAAACATATGTTTTGGGTATATGATGTGGTTTGTGATGGAAAGTGGACTTAGGAGGTATGGAGGAATTACCAACATCTTTAGATTGTTTACCTTGGGGTCTGTATCTAAGGCCATATGATCATGGATAGACTTTGACATGGATGAGCTCCAAAATTCCTTGTTCATGAAGGCCTAGGCCTTTGCCTTGGTAGTTCATGTTTTAGAGTATGCGATGGACTATAGGGCTAGATGTAGTTTGAACACTAGACTTGAGCTTGTTATTGGGTGGAGAAGGTGAAGTGGATAAAGGTTGTTGTTGTCCTAAGGAGGAACACTCATGGAGGAAGGTGTTAAGACCACCAGGACATGATAGTGGATTTGAAGTTGAGTTGATGGTGGATGTATAAAGATCATTAGGATCTTGATTATGTTCATTATGTTCACTAAGATCTAAGTTATTTGTTTGATCTTCTATGCTTTCTTGGGGGACAAGTGTCTCATCATGACAAGTGGATGTTTGTTCATTATGGATAGGGCTAGATGGCGGATGACTAGGAGCAATGTGGATATCTTTCTCATGGATAGATATAGGATTATGGATAGGATCAAGGTGCTCATGTATAGCTTCTTCATATGTATCATCTTGATCATAAAGAAGGTAAATGTTATGGATAAGTTGAATTGGGATAGCTTGCTCATAAATAGTTGTTGGATAGGTTGAAGGAAAATAATTTGATCTTGATTAGGATGAGGGCTTGATGTTTCCACATGCTTTAGATTAGACTCTTGACATACCTCTTTGGTTGCATTAATGGAAGTGGATAACTCTTGGATAGGTTCTTGGTCAACAACATGAAGACATGATGACTCTTGACTTGGGTTTATGATAGGAGGCTCTTGGATAGGATTGATGGCTTGTAGGTCACATTATGGGCTTGAAGAGGTAAGAATGGTATTGGAGGACTCATTGTAAGGCTCAAGGATAGATGGAATATGTGAAGGAGTTGTAGGATTGGACATAATGGATGAACAATAATAGCGGATGGTGTTGTAGGCTTATGATTAGGACTTTGATTGGATGGAAAGATAATGGAGTTTGATGGATTAGGATTAGGATTAGATGGAGGGATAATGAGATTGGATATATATTGTTCTCTTATTGTATGTTGATACACCTTGTAAACAATTGGGAAAAATATGGGGCATTTATTTGTATAATGGCCTTTGGTCCTATGGTATGCACAATAATCATGTTCATCATATGAAATTTCTTCATATGGGTTGATGGGGGGAAGTTCAATGAGTTTTGCTTCAAGCATCCTTTGTAAAACTCTCTCAGCCATATCCTTTGGTGAAGGATTAGAATGAGATGGTGATGAAGGTAATGGAGGGCTTGATGAGTTAGAAGATGGAGGGATCAATGGACTAGGATTGGGATCACATGGTGCTGTTGGGATAGGACTAGTTGGCTCATGTGTTGGCATGTGATTGGATGGTGGAGGCCATTCTAGATTGGTATCTCCCTTGTCAAAGGCAATTAAGTCTTGCATAGGATAACTTGGGCTTTGATTTATGTACAAGGGGCCACTTGGACTTGCATATGCTTCTTGTTACAAAGGTGGACTTAGGTCTATCAATAGTGCTTGGTGGACTTGTTGAAAAGACGTACTTGGACTTGCTTGATTTATGTACAAAGGGCCATTTGGACTTGCGCGTTGTTCTTGTGAAATCACTTGGTTGCCTTATGGATGGGTTTGATGATGAGGTGGCTTGGTAGGATATGTAGATGAAAGGATTTGTGAGGTGGATTGTTGTGGACATTGGCTGATTTTGGAAGTAGGGTGTGGTGATGTGGCATTGTTATGGAAAGATGTTGGATAAGGTGATGTGGAATGGCCTTGATAGGATGATGAAGTGGGATTAAGACAAAATGTTACATGATGTCTATGTGATGTTTTTGACTAGGTGTTGCAAGACATGGACAAATTTGGGACAATTTTGGGTCTCTACAATGATAAGTGCCTACAATTGCAATGGTTTGTGTTTTGGTGGTCTGCAAGCTATCTTTCTTGTATGATAGTTCAAGATAGTGAAGTTCATGTGCTCTAGTGTGAAGAATCTCATGATTAAAGTGGTTTGTGTTTGTGCGGTTGCTCCTGATGATTTCAATGTGCTTATGAATTCCTCCTGATCATGTTCCTACCTTTACATTGGTCCAGGTTAAGGAAATGAGATCGTGTTTGAAGATTATTCCTAGATAATGTAGAGTTCAACCAGTCTTAGCCAACTTCGTTAATTCTAGTAATTGCAGAGATCCCTTGAAGATTGTGGAAATGTGTTGTGGCATGGAAGATCATGTTTGAGTCCCAACTAAGGCATGACATGATCCGCACACATCTATACTACAATTCCTTAGCATATTTTTGTTTTAGGTCAAGACCTATTTTGTAAATGCTTGTAATGCCAACCTTGGAGATTGTTCCAATGGTTGATGATTGTAATGTCGACCTTGATGATCATTCCAAGGTTGATAAAGCGTATAAATACTTGTAATTAAGTCATGGAAAATACGTCCTTGTGCAAAAATGGGAAGATAAGGAAAAGGGTGAGGAGATAAGGCAGAGCAGGGCAAAGCAGAACAAAGGAACTATTATATTTCAATGTATCTTAGACATGAAGAAGATGGTGATTTTGGCAGTGAGCCTGGTAGTGAGCCACCAGTAGGGTTTACCAACCCTTATTGTAATCTTTCTAGGCTTAGGATTGAGGCAGTGAGCCTGCTAGACCTAGCTATACTTCATGGCAGTGAGCCAGTATGTTCTATGCCCGTGGAGTGACCAAGCCTGAACATCATTTTTCAAAGATTGCAATATATTTTGAGAGCTAATCCTCTCCATGGTTTTTCCCCACCTTGGGGTTTTCTACGTAAAAATATGGTGTCACTTGTGTTTAATGATGCATATTTGTTTAAGCTTCTGATTTTATGCATTCTTTGTTTAATCATAATAAGTGCTGATAAGTGATTAATGTTTAAGTGCATAAGTGTTTGAGTTTTTGTGACAATTGATTCACTCGCCCTCTCAGTTGTTTGACGCATTTCAACAATTCGTATCAGAGCAAGGTTCCTTTGAAGAAAGTCTAATAGCTTGAGGAAGACCCAAAATGTCTTATAAGAAAGAAGCACCGCATTTTGATGGGACGAACTATGCTCTTTGGAAGACATGAATGAAAAGTCATCTTCTTTGTCTTGGTTACAAAGTATGGAAAGATATAGAAACAAAATATACCTTGCCTCAAAATGGTTTGATGACTGAAGATGAAATCAAGGAATATGAAGTGGACATTAAAGCAAAATATGCTTTGTTAAGTTTATTGAATGACTCTGTACTGATAAAAGTTGTGGATCTTGAAACTACAAATGAGGTATGGGAAAAGCTGAAAAATCTGTATGAGGGAGATGATTCTGTGAAGGAAGCCAAGCTACAAAGTCTGAAAGTAAAATATGAAAGTTTGAAGATGAATGAAGAAGAAAACATAATAGCCTTTATGCAAAGAGTTGATGAACTTGTCACCGGAATAAAAGGTATGGGGGGAACTCTCGGTGATAAGGAAGTTGTAATGAAATTTTTTAGATTACTACCAAAGTCCTATAGTCACAAGGTAGCTGTAATTAAAGAATTTATGCAAGTAAAAGCTATTGACAGAGATCAATTGCTTGGTAAGCTTACTGCATTTGAAATGAGAGAGTTTGGTGATGCCAGGTTGCCAAAAGTAGAGTCTGCCTTCAAAGCCAGTACTTCTGGGAAAACCTCCAAATCAGAAAAGTACAAGGTAGAATCAGATGACGAGTTTGATAAAATTAAAGCCAACTTTTTGGATAAACTGCAAAGAAGATCTAGTAAGTTCAAAGGTAAATTACCTTTCAAATGTTTTTCCTATGGTAAAGTAGGCCACTTTGCTTCCAGATGTCCTAAAAGAATTGAAAGAAATAGGAAAAGATATGAGAACAGGCCTAGGATCCAAAAGAAATGTTATTATGTTGAAGATCTTGATGACGATGAAGGAGTATCAGATAATGGTGAACCAGATAATGTTAGTACTTCTGGTAATGAATGCTTGTTTATTGCTATTAAAGAAGAACCTGTGTCTACTAATCCTGCTAGCTATGTGAAGAAAGATAAATCAGTGGAAAGTGCTCTGGCTGCTCAGGTTGTTGAAGACAAAGATGAATGGGTTATTGATAGTGGCTGCTCTCACCACATGACTAGTGACAAAAGTAAGTTTGTGAGTTTGGAAATATATGATGGTAGACTGGTTAGGTTTGGAGATGATACAACTAGTAAGATTTGTGGAAAAGGATCTATTTCTTTTGATGACAAGCATAATACTGAAGATGTCTTGTATGTGAAAGGATTAAAGCACAATCTTTTGAGTGTGGGTTAGATGTGTGACAAAGGTTATGACCTAAGCTTCAAGGACAATGGATGCAAGATCAAGGAAAGCTCCAGAATAATCATTACAACTGGTAAGAAGACCAGAGGTAATATCTATCACTTGAAAGGAAGTGATAATTATTGTTTGTTGGCTCAAACTGATGAAAGTTGGTTATGGCATAGAAGGTTGTGTCACATCAATTTTGATAACATTATGAAGATAAGTACTGCATAGGTTGTTAGAGATTTGCCCAAGCTTATGAAGCCTACTAATCCTATTTGCAAGGAGTGTCAATTTGGGAAACAAACAAGAACAAGTTTCAAAAGCAAGGACCAATCAGTTGATGGACTACTGGAACTAGTGCATACAAACTTGTGTGGACCTACCAGAGTAAGAAGTTTGCAAGGAGACAGGTATTTCATGTTGCTTATTATTGATTATTCTAGAATGACTTGGGTTACCTTTTTGAAAGAAAAATCAGAGGCTCTGGATAAGTTTAAGGCATTTGAGGCAATGGTTGAAAATGAGATGTATTTGAAGATCAAATGTTTAAGGTCTGATAGAGGAGGAGAGTTCACATCAAATGAATTCAATTTCTTTTGTGAAGAACATGGGATAAAGAGACAATTATCTGCACCTAGAACTCCACAAAAAAATGGAGTCATTGAAAGAAAGAACATAACAGTTCAAGAAGCTGCTAGAACCATGATGAAGGAAACTGATCTTCCAGAAGTATATTGGAGAGAGGCAATTCACATTGTTGTATATATCCTAATCAGAGTCCAAGTCAAAGGTAACAATTCTAAGACTCCTTATGAATTGTGGTATGGTAAAGTTCCTACTGTGAAATATCTCAAAGTTTTTGGTAGCAAATGTTCTATCAAAAGAGAAGAAGATCTAGGCAATTTTGATGCTAGGTGTGAAGAAGGAATCTTCCTTGGTTACTCAACCAAGAGCAAGGCCTATCAGTGTTATAATAAGAAGATAAATAATATCATTGAGAGTGCAAATGTCAAAGTCAATGAAAGCAAGGAAAGGTCTCCAGAATCAAGTGGATATGAATTAGTTAAACTAGATGTTTCAGAAGTGGTGCAACATGAAGACAACTCAAATGAAGAGGATCAAGGTCTAGAAAGTGCTACCAAGACACTAAGGTATGTAAAACTTAATCATTCTGAAGATCAAATAATAGGAGATAAGAGTAAAGGAATCCTGACCAGAAGAAGAGCTACAGAAGAATAAGTAAATTTCTATTTGATTTCCAAGATTGAACCTAAGACTGTGAATGAAGCTTGCAATGATGAGAATTGGGTAAAGGCCATGAAAGAAGAATTGATGCAGACAGAGAAGAATCAGACCTAGGATCTTGTTCCCAGACTAGCAGATAAAAATGTAATTGGTACTAAGAGAGTTTTCAGAAATAAGATGAATGAGAATGGTGAAGTAGTAAGAAACAAAGCAAGGTTGGTAAGCAAAGGATACTCTCAAGTTGAATAAATAGATTTTGAGGAAACATTTGCACCAGTGGCAAGGATTGAAGCTATAAGAATGTTTCTAGCATTTGTAGCCTACAAAGATTTTAAGGTATATTAGATGGATGTAAAGTCTGCATTCTTGAATGGAGAATTGGAAGAAGAAGTCTATATTGAACAACCAGAAGGATTCCAGTCATCACATCAGGGTGACATGGTATGTAGATTGAAGAAGGCATTGTATGGGTTAAAACAAGCCCCTAGAGCCTGGTATGCTAGGTTGGATAAGTATTTGATATAATTAGGATTTACCAAGGGTACCATCGACAACAATCTCTATTTCAAGATCAATAATGAAAAAATCCTAATTGTTGCAGTCTTTATTGATGACATTATCTTTGGAGGCAATGAAGGTATGTGCATAGTTTTTGCCAGAGAAATGCAAAGTGAATTTGAAATGTCCATGTTTGGTAAGATGAATTTCATTTTAGGTTTGCAAATAAATCAATCAGATAAAGGTATCTTCATTTGTCAGTCCAAGTCTGTGCAAGAGTTGCTAAAGAAGTTTGGGATGGAAGAATCTAAACTGATAAATAATCCCATGATAACTGGTTGTAAGTTGAGCAAAAATGATGACTCACCTATGGCAGACTAGAAAAGGTACAAATCTATGATTGGAGGATTACTTTATCTGACTCAAACTAGACCTGACATAATGCATGTAGTTTGTCTTGTGGCAAGATTTCAAGAAGAGCCTAAGGAGTCACATGTGATGGCAGTCAAGAGAATTCTGAGATATTTGAAAGGCACAATGGATTATGGTTTGTGGTATCAAAGGGACAATGATTTCACTCTTATGCATACACTGATGCAGATTAGGCCAAAGATGTAGATGACAAAAAAGTACAAGTGGAGGTGCATTCTTTTTGGGGAAAAGGCTGGTATCTAGGATAAGACAAAAACAAGACTCAATATCTTTGTCCACTATAGAAGTAGAATATATTGCAACATGTAGTTGTACTCAAGTGTTGTGGATGAAACATACATTGAAGGACATCAGAGTTGTGTATGAAGATGCAATTGCAATCTTTTGTGACAATACAAGTGCCATAAACATATCAAAGAATCTAGTAATGCATTCAAGGACAAAGAACATATCCATAAGATATCACTTTCTGAGGGAAAAGTTATAGAGAATGAAGTCAAGTTGGAATGCCTATCTACAAAAGACCAGATTGCAGATATTTTCACCAAAGCATCTACCTAAGGATACTTTTGAGTATCTCAAAGAAAAGTTGGGGGTTATTACCCCTCCTGCTCTAAACTAAGATACACAAGAGTGCATCAGTCTGGTGGTGCTTCTTCATATCCAGATTGATGCTTTTAGGGCTACTTCTCAGGGAAAGTAGTCAAAGAGTTTAGAAGAGAAATTGAACCAGAGAAGAAAAGTGCAAGTATGTTCCCTTTGCCATTGATGTCAAATGGGGAGATAAGTCATGTAAAAAACTCAGAAAGAAAGAGTGCAGATGTGTAAAGAGATAGGGGAGAATCTTGGTTAGAAAGAAATCTTGGTTAGAAAGAAAGAGTGCAGATGTGTAAAGAGATAGGGGAGAATCCCGTCTTTATGGTTGTTGCAATCCTGTCTTGATGGCTGTTGCAGTTTTTCACATCATATGTTGCCATCAATGACAAAGGGGGAGATTGTTGCAAGTATGTGCCTAATTGATGTTGTCATTGATGTCAACATATCTTTGTTGTCATTGGTGTCAACTATGTCCTATTCTATTACTCATTTATAAGCTTTGTATGTTGAGGATATTGAGAAAATTGGTCCCTCCGGAAGAAACAAGTGAGTTATAGTGAAGTGCAGTATAGACAATGAGTTGTATGCTGAAGAACAGTCTGGTAGATTACTCCTCATTTCTTGGTACTTGAAGATCTTGGTCTGCAGATTGGAAGTTATTTAAAGGGATGTTTGAAGGTGCTAAATCTTGAGTTTGAACCTCTGGTGTGAAGAATTAAGAGAGTTGCATTCACTAGAGTAAAACCTACTTTCTCTGATTATTCTTTAGAGACAGTGAAAGTATTTTGCTCCGCATTCCACCGCATTAAAGTGTTTTTCTCTGTAGTTCTAAAGGGAAGTCTAGGATGATGATAATTTCCCACAATTGCAATGGTTTGTGTTTTGGTGGTCTGCAAGCTATCTTTCTTGTATGATAGTTGAAGACAGTGAAGTTCATGTGCTTCGGTGTGAAGAATCTCACAAATAAAGTGGTTTGTGTTTTTGCGGTTGCTCCTGATGATTTCAACATGCTTGTGGATTTCTCCTAATCATGTTCCTACCATTACATTGGTATGCATTAAGGAAATGAGATCATGTTTGAAGATTATTCCCAGATAACATAGCGTGCAACCAGTCTTAGCCAAATTGATTAATTCTAGTAATTGCGGAGATCCCTTGAAGACTGTGGAAGTGTGTTGTGGCATGGAAGATCATGTTTGAGTCCCAACTAAGGTATGGCATGATCCACATACATATATACTATAATTCCTTAGCATATTTTTGTATTAGGTCAAGACCTATTTTGTAAATGTTTGTAATGCCAACCTTGGAGATTGTTCCAATGGTTGATGATTGTAATGTCGAACTTGATGATCATTCCAAGGTTGAAGAAGTGTATAAATACTTGTAATTGAGTCGTGGAAAAGATGTCCTTGTGTGAAAATGGGAAGATAAGGAAAAGGGCAAGGAGATAAGGCA
The DNA here is from genome assembly GCA_027924645.1 of Cunninghamia lanceolata. Classification (NCBI taxonomy): domain Eukaryota; kingdom Viridiplantae; phylum Streptophyta; class Pinopsida; order Cupressales; family Cupressaceae; genus Cunninghamia; species Cunninghamia lanceolata. Next base: position 3,132,687 of record BSBN01000842.1, on the reverse strand, counting down.
GAGTAGGGCAGAGCATAACATAGGAACTATTGTATTTTAATGTATCTCAGACATGAAGAAGATGGTGATTTTGGCAGTGAGCCTAGTAGTGAGCTGACAATAGGGTTTAACAACCCTTATTGTAATCTTTCTAGGCTTAGGATTGAGGCAGTGAGCCTGCTAGACCTAGCTATACTTCATGGTAGTGAGCCAGTATGTTCTGGGTCCATGGAGTGACCAAGCCCGAACATCATTTTTCAAATATTGCAATATATTTTGAGAGCTAATCCTCTCTATGGTTTTTCCCCATCTTGGAATTTTCCACGTAAAAATATGGTGTCGCTTGTGTTTAATGATGCATCTATGTTTAAGCTTATGATTTCATGCATTCTTTGTTTAATCATAATAAGTGCGGATAAGTGATTAATGTTTAAGTGTAGAAGTGTTTGAGTTTTTGTGACAACTGATTCACCCTCCCTCTCAATTTTCTGGCGCATTTCAACAAGGATTAGGTAGTGATACTATTGATTGGTGTAGTCAGATGGAGCATATCCTATGATCCTAAGTGGGAGAGTGTAGAAAAGTGAGAGTAGTAGAGATAGTGTAGGTTCTTGTTGGTGTTGTAGTGGTTGCCCTTTGCCATTGATGTCAAAGTGGAAGAGAGTTGAAGTGATTGAAAAACCATTGTGTAGAGAGATGTGTGAAGAGTAAGAGTTGCTTATGTTAGGGGGAGTATTACTAGTTGCAAGAGCTGCTAATTGATTGCTTTAGGTCTTGATGGTTTTTCAAAGAGTTGGTGTTGCCATCAATGACAAAGGGAGAGATTGTTGGAAACTTGCTAGTGTTGTCATTGATGCCAACCTCCAACAGATGGTTCACTTGGTTTCCAAGTGCTTTTGAGAAAAATTGAATAAAAAGGTGTGCAGTGTGACATAGGTGTGTTCAGTGTTGTGCTCCACATTTCTCCATAATTGAAGATATGCTTGTGTAGTTTGGAAGTGTTGTTCAGACATGTTCAGAGGTGTAATATCCATAGTTTCAGTTTCTAGATCATGTGAAAGTAGAAGATGTGTTTGAAAGATTATTTGACTATGAAGAAGGTTGTCTAGGAGAAATGAGAATGCTCTGCATTTCTCTGCATTGAGGTTTCTTGTCTCACGGATTTGGGAATGTTCTTATACTACCTATATCTATTTTGCCTTGAAGTTTTCAATGTTGGGTGCTCCTTAAGTTCAGCTCTTAGGTTGGTGATCAGTAGTAGTGTGTCCTAATGTGCATAATGAAGATATTCTTTGTTTCAAGTGGTTGCGATAGTGTTGCAGAAGATCTTGATGATGGTGAGTATTCTAGCAAGGTGTTTGGATGTAGTAGAATGGTCCCTTGTGGTCTGCATGATGTTTTTGACTTGGAGAAGCGTGGAGGTGATTGCTTGTTGTGTTAGTTCAGGTTTGGCCTACCTGACCTAATTGCACTATTTGTGGAGGTACCTCATGGATTGTGGATGTGATGAGTATCTTGGTGATATAGCTTTGAGTCCTACTTAACCCTTGACATGGTCCACTTTCACTTCTTTCCACCACAAAAGTGTTTAGTTTTGATCTAATTGGCGTTGCACGTTTGAGGTGCACATGCTTCATTAGGACTAACCTAATCGAGATAGGTCTTGGTTGTAGATGGTATAAATGCAAGATGAAATTGGGTGGAGCAAGGTAGAGATGATGATGTGAATGTGAATCAAGGGTAGTGAGTTGTGTGCAAACTTAAATGCTTATGACTCCGGAATGTAGTGAACAAAAGGTGTCTACATTTTTAGTGTGCTTGAAGTTGCTGGAGGTAGTGAGTCAAAGGTTGTGGATGGAAAGAAGTGGTGGTGGATCTCTCCCATTTCTTTGAGATAGTGAATCTCTCTGTAATAGTCTTCTTCTATTCTTATCTCTTCTAGACAGCGAGTCCTTCTAGGTAGTGAGCCCTTAGCAGTGAGCCTTTCTTCTGGGCAGTGAGCCCTTGGTAGTGAACCTATTTATTTTTGGTGTTGTTATTCATATATATGTGAGCTAATCCTCACCATGGTTTTTCCCTTCTTGGGTTTTCCATGTAAATCTAGTGTTCTTATGTGTTTGGATGTGTTTTCATTGATGCTTCATATGTTTACATTCTGCTAATGCATGTTGAGAGGTTTATGTTTGGAATTGCTTTGAGCATTTAATGTTTTAATATACCAATTGGTTCACCCCCCTCTTAGTTCTCTTGTGCATTTTAACAAGTGCCATTAATATTTCCACGAATGCAATGATGCATTCTAGAACCAAGCATATAGTAATCAAATATCACTTCTTAAGAGAGAAGGCTACAGAGAAGAAGTTAAGGCTGGATTATGTGTCAACTAAGGATCTGATTGCATACATTTTCACAAAGGCTCTTACAAAGGACATTTTTGAAGATCTCCGGTAGAGGTTATGGGTAATTTCCCCTCCTTCTTGCTAAGATGTATAGTGATGCATCTGTCCAGGGGGAGTTCATGCTATATCTTTTTCCTAGACTGATGATGGCTACCTCTCAGGGGGAGCAGGTAGTAGTTGCTGATGATAAGGGGAGATTGCAAGAAGAAGTGTGCAGACATATGATTACTAATGAAAAGGAGAGAATGAGTAGGCAGTGGTTGCTAATGAACAGGTATTAGATGCCCTTTGTCCTTGATGTCAAAGAGGGAGAGTGAGCAACTATGTGTTGCCATCAATGCCAAAGGGGGAGAGTGTTACACATATGGTGTCTAAGGTTGTTGTCATTGATGTCAACACTGTCATAAGGATGAGAGAAATTGCTAAGGCTATGAGTGTTACACATATGGTGTTAAGGTTGTTGTCATTGATGTAAGCACTATCATGAAAGTAAGATATAGTTCATGATTGGATGTCATGTTCCTAAAGATGTAGTTCATAGTTGGATGTCATGCCTTGATCAGTGCAGAGTTGAGTTTGAAGCCATATTAATATGGGAATTAGAAGCACTAAGAGGATCAGATGTGTCGAAGTATGTTATATGATCTATCCTACTAATCCTAAGTTGTATGTGTGGATACAAAGAAGGTTTGGCCTCTGGGAGTTGGTGATAGTCTCTATTTCAGGATAATTACTTTTGAAAGTGTAGACACCCTAAAATGACCATGTCTTGGAATCACTTGCATTTCATCAAATCACCTGCATTTCAACGTTAATTAAATAATTGAATTATTTAATTAACTTCATCAAAACCATCAAATTCTTCCAAATCTCCTAAATTCGGCATTAATTAAATAAATTCTATTTATTTAATTAACTTCACAAATTTCCTCTTTATTCTTCCAAAATTAAATAATTTTAATTATTTAATTAAATCATTATCGTCTTTCAAATTTCAAGTCCACATCAATTGAATAAATTAATTATTTAATTAATTTATCATTTAAATCCTCTTATCTATAATTAAATAATTTCTAAATTATTTAATTAAATCAAAGTATTCTTCCAAATTTAAATAAATCATTCAAATTTATTTAAATTGAATCTCTTCTAAAAATAAAATAAAATCAAATATTTTATTTATCATTCATCATGCAAAATAAATTAAATCAATTTATTTGTTTAATTTATTTAAATCTTCAAATCTATTCTATGTCCTCTATCATGCACAAACAATTAAATAAATTTATTTATTTAATTTGCTTGTTTATCTTCCAATTCCTCTAAAAATAAATCTTGTTCATCATACACACAAAATTAAATAATTTATTATTTGATTTTACTCAAATCATGCAAAAAACAAATCTAAAGTTGAGTTAATTGACTTAATCGTTATTGTTTTTATCACCAACTCATAAATTAGAAAAAAAAAACATTTCTATTTTTATGAAATCTATCTTAATCATCTCTATTCCATGTCTTTTAGCCAAATCAATTAGTTAACTCAAACAAAAATATCTTTTTTGTGTGACACATGTCAGGTGCACATTTATCATGAATTTTAGATTTATCTCATTCGTTGATTCCATTGAATTATTTGAACCATTGATCAATCATATCTGAAACCTATATAAACCCCCCTCATCTCCATAATAAATCCTCTTTGATCATTTAAGCTTTTGCCTTCCTACAACGCATTGAACATACATCGCATTGTTGAGCACACTTCTACCTTTTGAGCACAAACACAATCTACATCTGCTTGTTGCAAACATGGTCTCACAATTTATGAAGCGATCCACATTCGACCAAGATAACAACATAATCTAGGTGAAGTATTTCATTGTCTTTGTGTTAATTCATTGATTATTTGGTTGTTTTCTTAGATCATTATCTTAATATTATAGGTTTGAGTTGTTGATTATTTCATTGTTTTTGATATCATTCGATCTCAATTTTATTCCTATACACATTCTGGCATGGTCGGTGGGACACCACCACCAACGTCATCAATCCTCCATATCACTAATCCAAACAATGCCATGCAACCACAACATTCCCAAAACATCAACACAAACAACATCACTCCCCCACAACACTCCCAAAACATCAACACAAACTATATCCCTCCACCACAACAATCATCCACACTCAACCTCACCTATTTCAATCAACCCCAACCATCTCAAAACCCATCTACCTATGTCCCTCCACCACAGAGATCATCCATGATCAATTTCACCAACACCTATTGTTACTAAATTATGTTCACACCTAATTTAGCAAGGCCTAAACATTAGTTGTTTAGAGGGGGTACAATTTTTTTTTGTGCTTATGTAGGATCATCCAGTCAAATGTCTGATGTCTTGACAAAAGACAAGTGCAAAATCACTTACCAAAATCATGTAACAACTCAAGACAAGCTGTTATATCATCCTGGTAAGGGAAATCACCTATGGTCAAGAAAACAGACATTCAAAGAATGAAGAGAATTGATGGATTTTGAATGTTTCAGTTGCTAATTATTCATTATGTTTTAGTGCAAGTAAAAGAGGTATTTATAAACTATCAAATTATACATCATGTTTTATACATATGTTTCAAAGAAAGATTAATTGTTTTATGCCATGTATTTGATTCAGAAAGTGAAATATACATAAGCCATTGCATAGAATGATATAGCTGATTGTATTCAAAAGAATGTATAAAAGTGTCCCACACAAGCCGTGGGAGTAACTGAAGTGCAACATAAAAGTAAATTTTACTTTAGAAGAACAAGAAATGCATAGGAAAAGTAGAGGGACTTGTCATTGCCTGCAAATGATGAATCCCAAGGTTGAGTTGGTCTCCAGCTCCCTCCATTTGTCAAGCTCCAGAATACCTACAAAAAAGTTTTGTTAGAAGCTCTGGGTTCCAAAACTTTTCATACACGTAACCAGGTCAAACAAAAAGTACCATCCACTTTTATGTAGCAGCAATAATCAGTAATCAGATATTAGCATAAGAGAAGTCAGAATGAGTAGATACAAGTACCATATCAGAAGGAGATAAATCCATGCAAGTGACCCCATATCATGAATCAAAGGTACATTTTATATCTGACCTGTGTGTTTCTTGTGTAGGTACAGGTAAACATTTATTGCAGATTTTATTCAAGCATGTGGAGAAAATGTGGCTCCCACAAGGGTAGAGCCCAACATGCTTCCTTCTTTATTCATCTAAGAAGGATATTAGATCATGGAACAATAAATAGAACATGTACTTATCACTTTTTGTTGTGAATGAGGTGTAAGATTACTATTGACAGTCATAAAGGGAAAAAAGGCAATCATGATCATGACTGTTTCAACAATCAAAAAGGCATATTATCAGCTTTAGAGCAGTTCACAAGGAGTTCATGACAACATTCTAAGCATGTGGAACAACCTTAGAAGGTGAAAAGATAGTCAACATGCCTTGGAGCATCAGAGACATATGTACATCTTTTGTTTATCTACAGGAGATACAAAGAAGAACATAAATTTTAAACTCATTCTATAGCCTTCATCATAGGTGTAGAGTCTACAGTGTATATGTGAGTCCATGTACATGCAGTCATGAGTCAAAACCAAATGCAAGAAGAATACAATGCTATTTATTGTTAAAAGACAAAGCATCCCAAACATAGGAGAATATAAGCATGTAGCATTGCTTAAAGTAGCCCCTTGCAAAGAGATATGTGGCAGATGAATTATGACAGAGATAATCAATGGAAGAGAACATAAGTGGTTAGGAGCAGTGATGCTAAAGATAGAGGAGCAAAGCCCAAAGATAATATGCAATGCTTTCATCAACTAATCCTCTTTACATAATGCCATGAGATTAAGGTGAACAGTGAATGGAAATGACATTTTTATGATCATAATGGAATGAGGGAAGAGTACAGTATGGTTTAGTTCTTGTTTACCATTAAATGATTTATTCATTTGATGAAACTACACTGTCTGAAGTGAACTTATCTTGACTATTTTCTTCAAGTATTAGAGCAACATAACAAATACATCATAAGGATATACAAATTTTTTGTAATATTCATGCTCCAAGATAAGTTGTCTCATAAGGAAATACAAGGAATAGATGCAAGGTCAGGCCTAGAGAGCAGAGGGCAGATGTATTGAGGTTTGTAATACAATGAAGATGCCATGTATCAAAGAAACACAGGTCTGAGTGACAAATGACAGTGACTTTGGAAACTCCAAAAGATAGTGCACTATTCACTGATTATTTAGTTATTAAGACAGAGCAAGGATCAACAATGCTAGAGATGATGATCTGTCAAAGATATAAGAAACAATCATGATAATAGAGATACACAGTCACTATGGAAGTAATATGCACATGGGATGTCTTACCAGTTGAAAAGCAGCCATACAAGATAAGAGAATAGTCATTTTAAATGACTGTCACAACAGCCAAGCACAAAATAGGAAGCATAGTGTAAGTGGAGGTGAAACCCTAGTAGGTTTGTAGCAAAACACAGAAAGAGATTATTTAGATAGAGAATATGTTACTTCATTTTTTTTACTTGCAAAATACACAAAGATATATATTCTTTTGTTTGTCTACAAAGGCCAAAATAAGTGTAGGAGAAACCCTAGTAGGGTTGTGATATATACAGAGAAAAGTTCCTTTCATCACTCCATTTTAATGAAGACTGAGAAAAAATGGTGTAGAGAAAGGTAAATGGTATGCTAGAAATAGTATTGTCATTTTATGACTAAAAAAGTAATACAGAGAGCCATTATCTTCTTTTGTAGAGCTACAGGAAAAGCACAACCAAGTTTTCTTTTACCTTTCTACAGAATGTTCGCCATTGAAGATAAAACCAAAAGGGAAGAAGAATACAAAAAAACCCACTTCTTAGCTAAAAAGGAGAGATACAAAGGCATTCATGCTATTCTCATCACAACACAGAAAGGTAACTTAGCAAAAAAAAATAGATCATGCACAGTAATAACAAATGCAAAGCTCCTTCATGATGTTTCCATTAAATCATGAATAGTCATAATCAAATGCCGTAGCTAAAAAGGAAGAGTATGGGTGTTCTTTTCACATTTTATAGAAGGCACAATAAAGAGAAGAGAAAGCCATTACACAGTAGCAAAAGAAAGATGAAGAGATTCTTGATAGATTGCTCGAATGAACTCAGACAAAAGCTAGGAACACTTAGAGAGGAAAGAGAAAAGCCCTGGACCGAAAAGAAATGGCACATAGATCTCAAAAATCACCATGGCAGCCATAGAAGTTCCTGTGAGAGCTCAAACCCTAGTAGGTTGAAACCCTAGCATGGTGGAAGAATGTAGAGACCAAAAGAATGCAAATGACAAAATAAAGATATTTTAGGGTTGTTTCTCCTTTTGGTCAAATGACCTAGTTCAAGATTTTTGATTTTTGACTGTTGTTTTTGTGTAATCATTGTTATCCATAAGCTCCTCATGGTCAAGTCTTTACTTATCATCAAACCTAGTATGCATGGGGGGACCGAAGGCGCTATTATGCTCTTTTGATTATTCTTCAAAGTCAAAGGTAATAATGCAAGATATGGTGATGTGTGTTTTGCATGGGAGTTATAAGGTGTAATGACTTTGATTTTTGAAGATGTATTAAGATATGATGCATAATGCCATAGGGAGACATAAGGTTTGAGATTTTTGTATTAGCTGTATCTTTTTTAAATGGTAAATGTGACTATTAAGTCAAAGGGGAGAAAGATATGCATAATGCATGGGGAGTCATAAGGATGAACTCTAACATGTAGCTAATGAAATTGCATGATGGATATATTTTACATGGAGGAGATCCTTTTTACACGCATGGGGAATATGTTTTTTTTGGCATCATTATAGGATGCATAATGTAATTGTTCAAATCAAAAGGGAGATATAAGGAGTTGTTATTTGTATTAAAACCTTTTTAAGACAAATATCCCTCATTTTTGCATGACTTTGCAACTTAAAAACATTGCAAACAACTAATAAAATAATATAATTATAAATTACTTTATTATTTGTCACAAAGTTGTAAAAGTAAAAAATTGAACAAATTTGTAACACATAGTAAAGTAAATCATCTTGATTACTTTATTCCTTGTTCACATTGTTTTCTCATCCCAAAATCATGCAAAACTAGAGGATGAAGTTAACTGAGCCATTTTGGGATTGTTTGAATGATTTTTGGGCAAAATTGGAAGAGTTTGGTCTACCACTTGGTCAAACTGAGTTTGAGGAGCAATTTGAAGCTATTTTGGCTTCTTTTTCTATAGTTAGGACCCTATTTTTTAGGGATTTTCACACTTTCTCGTGAATCAATCTTGGAGAGATTATTTTTAGAGGTAGTTGACCCTTTTTAGGTCTTTTTCAGAGTAGATTATATATTGTGAGAAAAACTTATGTTTTTCTAGTTCTTGCCTTTTTGCTCTTACACATTGCAGAGAGAAAGAGTGTTTGTAACTCAATTTTAGAGATTAATACATTACAGTCGGGTATAGGTTCTATTCTTTATCATTTTATGCAAGTGTTCCTTTATTTTTCAGTACAATCAAGTTTCTACCTTCTCATTTGTGTTGTCTTTATGAATGATTTGATGAGATTTTATTGTGTTTGATATAAGATCCTTTAAAATCATTGTCTCATTTGTACTTGCATGTATTGAATAGCAGTAAAAATCATAGGTCTTAGGTTGTGCAATTGGAATATTTTTTCTTTCATGCTGTGAGAACCTTGTTTTCCTCCAAGAAGAAAGTTATTTCCAACCTCCCTTAGAAACATTTTTGTGATCATATTGCCAAAGTGAATTGTGTGGATAGATTTTTCTGAGATTTATTGTTAGTTAAAGTTACAGTTTTCCATCAAATTAGGTGCATCACTACACTTTTTAAGTTACAGTTTTAATGCTTTTAGTAGGTCTTTTCAACCCTTTTCCTACAAAGTCTTCAGTTTTTTAGAAGATCATAAGGGAACCAACCAATAATCTGGAGCTTCAAACTCACTATAGGTCACCCACAGCTTGAGTTTGATCCCATGTTACACAAGATTGCCGAGCTTCACAACTTTACATAATGGGTGCAATCTTGCATGATAACACCTATCTCAATAACCCTCAACATTCTCAAATCCAAACATCATATGGATATACCCCACCATCACAACCAAACCCAACAAACTTTAGCTTTCCTCCACAAAATCCTTTCATCACCCCTCCTCAACAATATCAATGACAAAACTCTTTCATCATCCCTCCACAACAATCACAGAGCCAACATTCTTATCTAGCACCACCTCCACATGTCCAAAACCAAAACAAGCAAACCCAACCTAATCCAAATCAATCATACAACACATATGACCCAAATCAATCATACGACCCATATAACATCAATTCCTATGGCTTCAACTACAATCTTCCCTATGGGCAACAACAACCACCCTTAGTGCAACAGGAGATTCTTCCAATGCCCCCAACAACTATGGAGCTTAAACTTGCTGAGGTACAACAACAAGTAGCCGATCTTACATTTGATCATACTAAGAAAATCTTCTCCTTCGAGAAGGTTTGTCCTTATCCATTTGATCGGTCATTGCAAATGATCCCTTTTCCTCCCAACTTCACTATACCTAAATTTGATAAATACAAGGGAAGAGGAGAACCAAAAGATCACCTTAGAGAATTCTATCTCACTTGTTTAGAGGTTGCACATAATGACACATATCTCATGTGCCTCTTTCCTCACAGCCTTAGAGGTCAAGCTATAGAATGGTTCTCACATCTACCTATGGGCATCAAATCTTTTAATGAGCTTGTAGAAAAATTTTCTGCCCATTTCTCATACAACACAGAATGTGAAGTCTCTATGACTGACTTATGTAACAACAAACAAAAAAATGGGGAAACTCTTATCTCCTTCCTTTAAAGATTGAGACACATGGCTAGCAAATTCCTATTTAAAATACCTGAAAAGTAGCTTGTTAGCATATTTGTGCAGAACCTTAACCAAGAATTGGGTTTCCATTTGCAAATACTAAGTGCTACAACCTTTAACGAGATTACCTATAAAGGCATCAACATCGAAAAAGCCCTCATCGCTAAAGGCGTGGTCAAAATCTTCAAAGACAATAAAGACAATCCTCCCCAACAACAATCAAATGATAAGCCCAAATATTGGAACAAAAACAAAAACATGGTCAATGATGGTGTGGTGGATTCTAAACATGACCAAACAATACAAACACCCCTTAATATTTCATCCAAACGAAACCAACCTTTACCTCAACAACAACAACAACAATGACAACAAAACCAAAACCAATAGCATCAACAAGAGTAGCCTCCCAAAAATTACCCACCTAGGCGTAAATTCACTCCCTTGGGAGAGCCTATAGAGTCAGTTCTAAAGAAACTTGTGCAAAATGGGCTCATCATGCTACTAGACACTCCCCCATATGGCGAACTTGCTTACAAACCTAAATGGTACAAAGAGAACGAATATTGTGAATACCATAGGACCAAATGACACATAACCATATCATGCATGAAATTCAAGCACATGATCCAAAACCTTATCGATAGAGGCGAAGTCACTTTTGATGCACCTCCTACTCAAAACACTAACAAAGATCTCAACATGTACAAGGAACCATTCCCTAACCATGGTCAAGGTCAAAATCTTGACAAAGGTAAAGGCGTTAACAAAGCCTCCACTTCCTACGACTCTATTGTAGGTCGTTTTGAAGAAAGTCGTGTGTCTACCCTCACTATCAAAGGTAAATCTACAGATTGTGCCATCACAACTCATCATGGTCATGTTACCCTTTGCGGGACTACACCAAATCTCCCAACCCAATCTGATTACAATCTTGTCGAACATCTAGGGAAAACCCCTGCATAGATCTCTATTTTGGACCTTCTACGGTCATGACCTGCACATAAAGCTATGTTAGAAAAAGCCCTACAAGAGTCTTTTGTTCCTAATAACATAGCGGTAACATATTTCCAAGCTACAATAGGTAACATTGCCTCACCTTACAATGTGATCTTTTCTAAAAAGGACCTCCCATCCCATGATCCATGTCATAATGATGCCCTTCACATTGAAGTTTTCATCCATAAATGAAAGATCAAACACATACTCATAGATGGTGGTGTTGGTCTCAATATCTATTCTCTTAAGTTACTTAAACAATTGGGATACTTTGAGGATCATGTCAACATTAATCAAAGCATTACAATCAAGGGGTATGATGATGCTAAGCACTGTTTAGAAGGATAGGCTCCATCATGCTTGAAACTAGGTACCAAGTCCTCAACATTGAGCTACCTTATAACATTATCTTAGGATGCCCATGGATCTATGCCATGAAAGTTGTTCCCTCCACGTACCATCAGTCTCTCAAATTCCCATTTAATGGTATAGAGATCACTACCCAAGAGACCCTAATCCCTTTGAATTCTGTCGTACTTTGCAAGGAAGTTATAAGAATAGCAACCAAGTGCCAAATAATGATAAAGCCTATGAATCCCCATTGTATGTTGACTCTAAAAATTTGAAAAAAGCCTCTGAAGTTGAACCTAATCCTAATCCTAATCCTGAAATCATAGCTCATATCCATGATATAGGCTTTGGCAAATACGATGTCTCAAAATCTTGTTGTGTAGGGAAGATACCCTTATCCCCTAAATCCTATGGCCAACCACCCATAGCTAAAGTGACTAAGAAAGAAGCTATCACCCTGTCAACATCTCTAACCCAATTCCAGGAGGGAAAATTATTGGTAGAGGAAACTATTGAAGACATCTCATCTTAGCTCTATAGAGAGAAAGAACTAGTCACCATACCAGTCAAACAATATGGCAATGGCTTAAGAATTATCAAAAACATGGGCTACAAAGGCAAAGGTGGCCTTGGGAAAGATAATCAAGGTGAAATGGAACCCATTATTGTGAAAAAGAAACTAGACAAGAAGGGGTTAGGATATGATAGGAAGGTACCACACGCCTTGGACATAGAGGGTATTCTCGACAAGGTAGCACAAACTTCTCTCATAGATTCGATGTCTAAAGAGGATATCATCGATGACTTTTATCTCCATATGACTAACCTATTCACTGAATCCTCCATATTCATTCTATCATCCATATCCTTAGCATCCACCACTAGCACCTAGATTGTAACACTTGTCTACCCTGAACTTATCGATTGGGACTAACAAGGGTCCCCGTTCGAGATGTTTTTCAGAATGACGAAGCTATTGCCAAATTCATGGGACTCCAGGATGGTATCCTTCTTGGCAATCATAAAGCTATTTTTGTAATGGAACTAGATCAAACTACTTATTTTGGTGAGAATACCAAATCCTCCAATCGCAAAAGTAAAAATAAAGAAAGATCTCTAGGTGAAAACCACACTGTGGCACCTCCTGATCAGAAAATAGTCAAAATAAAGGATGTATCCAAAAGTGAAAACCTAATTGTGGCACTTGAGGATGGAGGATTTGACCTTCCCTTACCATCTAAGTATCAAGAGAAATCAACTCTCCTAGCAGAAGATTCTACAGAGATAAATCTTGGCACAGAGAAAAATCCTAAGACCACATTCCTTGTATCATCATTATCAGAACAAGAGCACAAGAATCTTACAAAATTCTTCTTATAGTGAACCATCAAATTTGGGTGGACCTATGATGATATGCTAGGGTTGGACCCTTCACTAGTAGTTCACTATCTCACAGTTGATCCAAAAGCTAATCCGGTCAAACAAAAGCTAAGAAAGATGCACCCACAGATTGCTCTCTTGGTGAAAGTTAAAATATAGAAGTTACTAGATGCAAAATTTATCAAGCCTATTGATTATCCAGAATGGGTCTCAAACATTGTACCTATGGCTAAACCAAATGGGGGCATCCACATGTGTTCCAATTATAGAGATTTCAACAAAGCATGTCCCAAAGATGACTTTTCATTTCCAAACATTGACCTCATTGTAGACTTGACTGCTGGTCATGAAATGCTTTCTCTAATGGATGGATTTTTTGGCTACAATCAGATAATGATAGCAGAAGAAGATCAACATAAAATGACTTTCACTTGTCCTTGGGGTACCTATTGTTGGTGCGTCATGCCATTTGGTCTTAAAAATGCAGGTGCAACCTATCAAAGAGAAATGACAGTGATATTCCACAATCTCTTTCATCACATCATGGAGGACTATGTTGATGATATCTTAGAAAAATCTTCTAGGGTAAATCACATATAGGTTCTAGGCCAAATCTTCGACAGACTAGAAAAATATCAAGTAAGACTCAATCCAAAGAAGTGTGTCTTCGGGGCAACCTCAGGAAAACTGTTGGGATACATTGTATCTCGCAGAGGCATTGAAGTAGATCCAATCAAAGTCAAGGCTATAGTAGAGATGCCTCCACCAAAGAATCTGAAAGCATTAAGGAGCCTTCAAAGAAGGTTACAATCCAATAGGTGGTTTATCTCACAGCTAGCAGATAAATGTCAACCATTTCAACACTTGCTTCGAAAGGATGTCTCATTTTGATGGGACGACAAGTGTCAAGCAGCATTTGATCAGCTCAAAGAATATCTAGCCACACCTCTTATCTTGGTACCACCAGTCACTGATAGGCCTTTGATCTTGTACATCTCAACTACAACTATAGACCTAGGGGCTCTTTTAGCATAGCATGATGAGTTAGGAAAAGAGCATGCAATCTATTATATTAGTCAAACCTTGGTGAGGTATGAACTCAATTATTCACATATGGAAAGAGCTTGTTTAGCCTTAGTGTTCGCTTCCCAAAAGTTATGACATTACATGATTAAACAACACACAAATCTAAAAGCTAAAATTGATCCATTGAAGTATCTCCTAGCAAAAGCAGCTCTCACAGGCAGACTAGCTAAATGGGTCATGATCCTTAGTGAGTTTGACATTGAGTATGTGATTGTAAAGCAATCAAGGGACAAGCCCTAGCAGATCAACTAGTAGAAGCACCCATGATAGTGTTAGACTTAGAGCACACAACTGAGAGGGGGGGTGAATCAGTTGTGCAAAACTTTCTCCAATTACAAACTTAAATCCTCTTAGTGATTAGCAGTATATCAATCACAAAACATAATGCATTCAAATCAAAAGCAGAAACACATCAACACATAAGACACCAAGATTTTGACGTGGAAAACCTGGTTAAGGGAAAAACTACGGGGTGATTAACCCAAGATTGTATTCTCTGTTAGAAGAATAGAAAGAACAAAATGGCACATGCCAATTAGGGTTCACTGCCCAAGCACACTGCTCACAAGAGGCTCACTACCTACAAGAGACACACTATCTACAAAGAGATAAGTATCACATACATGAACTGGGGAATAACATCTTTACTATGCTTGAATTAGTTCCATTTATGCCCAATACTTCTGCTCTGCCTTTCGCTCTCCTCCTCGCTATTACAATCTCATCTCCACAAGCACACCCTTGAAATGACTTTGTAATCTATTATTTATACAAGACATCAACTTAGGAATGATCATCTAAGTCGGCAAACATCCACAAGAACATCCGCAGGATGTGTAACTGATCCGGTCGGCCAATCTCAAGAAGAACACCATCATCTAGAAGTTATTCTTCTATTGTGAGCTCCAACTTCAATGCGGACCATCAACATGAACTGAACATGATCCAAAGACCTCCACAAGCTTGCCTAAATAATCAAGAACATCCACACTTCATCTACTTACTGAAACCCATCTCTCCTTCATCTGAAACCTCAAGAACATAGTCTGTCATTACTGTCACAAAGAAATAGATGCTTGCGGACCTTCAAACCATGAACCAATCAAGTTGACACATCATAAGGACTTTCCCAACACTCCCTCAAATCCACAGAATAGGATAATGCATTTCTGGATCTCACCAGACCTTTCTGTAACACTCTGTCACCTCTGAACACCTATCGGAACCGGTTTTACTTGAGCGACCACAACTTCTTCATGTCTTCATGCGGACCTCTAAAATCTCTACTGGATCACCTTAAGACACATATCTAAAACCCATTTAATCCGCATCCTCTGATCCTCATCCTATCTTTGACTTTTACCTTACTGTCATCACTGTTCTTCGCTGTTCCTAATTGAGACAAATTTTCTCAATATCCTCAGCACACAGCTCATCCAATCCTTATCATTAATGCAACAAGAGTATGTTGACATCAATGAAAACATTGGTTAGTCCCATACTTGCAACAATCTCCCCCTTTGTCATTGATGGCAACATATGATGTGAAAAACTATTTTAACCATCAAGACAAGAAATTCGCCTTACTGTCACAACTCCCTCTATCAGCAACAACCATTCACATGTCTTCTCTCCCTTTACTGCTCCCCCTTTGATCAGCAACCACTTCTTTTTCACATGTCTTTTCTCCCCCTTTGACATCAATGGCAAAGGGCACATACTTGCAATTCCACCACTTCAAAATCATACCTGCTGCTCCCCCTGGGTAGTAGCTCCCCATCATCAATCCAGATCACAAGGTATGACTGTGATATCCACCGGACTGATGCACCTTAGTTCATCACCGGAAGGGCAATAACCCCTAACTTCTCCCTGAGATACTCAAAAGAGTCCTTAGGTAGAGGTTTAGTAAAGATGTCTGCATTCTGATCCTTGGAAGGCACAAATTCCAATCTGACTTCATTCTTGTTCACTTGCTCTCTCAAAAAGTGAAATTTGATGGATATGTGTTTAGTATTTGAATGTAACACCAGATTCTTAGATATGTTTATTGTAGTTGAATTATCATAGAAAATTGTGATAGGCTCCTCATACTCCACTTTAATATCTCTTAACATCTGCTTCATCCACAAAACTTGAGTGCAACAACCTGCTGCTGCAATATATTTAGCTTCATTTATAGACATAGATATTGCCTCTTATTTCTTGCTTAGCCAAGAAACCAATCTCTTCCCCAAAAAGAATGCTCCACCACTGGTGCTCTTCTGGTCATCCACATCTCCTACCCAATCAACATCTGTATATGCATGAAGAGAGAAATCATGATCTCTAGGATACCACAGACCATACTCAACCGTCCCTTTTAGATATCTAAAAATCCTCTTGATTGCCATGACATGAGATTCTCTAGGATTAGCTTGGAATCTAGCAACAAGACCAACAACTTGCATAATGTCTGGTCTAGTTTGAGTGAGATACGACAATCCTCCAATCATTGATCTATACTTTGTCTGATCTACCTTAGGAGAGTCATCATCTTTGCTCAACTTACATCCGGTTGCCATGGGAGTATTCATTGGCTTTGAATCTTCCATCCCAAATTTCTTCAACAATTCTTTCACATATTTGGTTTGAGAAATGGAGATTCCTTTCTTTGTTTGAGTGATTTGCAGACCCAAGAAGAAATTCATTTCACCAAGCATAGAAATCTCAAACTCACTTTTCATTTGATTTGTAAAAGTTTTACACATACAATCTCTTCCTCCAAAGATGATATCACCAACAAACACTTCAACAATCAAGATGTTTTCATGATCAATTTTGAAATATAAGTTACTGTCAGCAGTACCTTTGTTGAAACCAATCTTCAAAAGATGCTTGTCCAATCTTTCATACCAGGCTCTTGGGGCTTGCTTCAATCCATACAGTGCCTTCTTCAACTTGCAGACCATATCACCATGATTAGACAATTGAAAACCATCTGGTTGTTTAATGTACACTTCTTCTTCCAAGTCACCATTCAGGAAGGCAGATTTGACATCCATCTGATATACCTTGAAATCCTTAAAAGCAGCAAAAGCAAGAAATAGTCTGACTACTTCAATTCTTGCCACCGGAGCAAAAGTTTCTTCAAAATCAACTCCTTCTATTTGAGAATAACCCTTGCAGACCAATCTAGCTTTATTTCTGATTACTTCACCAAATTTATTTAGTTTGTTCCAGAAAACCCATTTTGTTCCAATCACATTCTTGTTTCTAGGTCTAGGAACAAGATCCCAAGTGTGATTTTTCTCAATTTGCACCAGCTCTTCCTCCATTGCCTTAGTCCAGTTTTCATCATTGCAAGCTTCATTTACTGTCTTAGGTTCAATCTTTGAAATCGGACAATACTCTTCTGAATCTTGAGCAATTTTCCTTTTTGTTTGTACTCCTTTGCTTTTATCACCTATGATTTGATCTTCATAGTGGTTCAGTCTTACATACCTGGGAACTTTGGGAATTTCTTGCACTTCTGATTCTTGATCAGGCTCATTGAAGCTCATCTCTTCTTCCTGGTTTACCAGATCAGTTTGAATCTGACTCTCAGAAGAGGCTTGGGCTCCTTGAATCAGAACACCATTATGATCATCTTCATCATACTCATAAAACCTCGAGGGTTTCTCAATTCGCTCATCAACCTTCACATTTGTACTTTCTATCATCTTTCTCAGTCTCTTGTTATAACACTGGTATGCTTTGCTTTGAGTAGAGTAGCCCAAGAATATTCCTTCATCACTTCTAGCATCAAACTTGCCTAGATCTTCATCTCTTTTGATGTAGCATTTGCTACCAAAGACTCTAAAATATCTTACAGTAAGAGTAATGCCAAACCAGAGTTCATAAGGAGTCTTACCAGTATTGTTTCTGATTTGAACTCGATTGAGAGTATAGACTGCAGTGCTGACAACTTCTCTCCAATAGATCTAAGGAAAATTTGCTTCCATCATCATGGTCCTAGATGCTTCCTGGATGGTCCGGTTCTTTCTCTCCACTACTCCATTCTGCTGTGGAGTCTTAGGAGAAGACAACTGTCTCTTTATTCCATGTTTCTCACAGAACTCTATGAACTCACTGGATGTGAATTCTCCACCTCTATCAGACCTTAGACATTTCAACTTTAATCCGGTTTCATTCTCTACCATATCCTTGAATATTTTGAATTTCTCAAGAGCTTATGATTTCTCTTTTAGAAAGGTTACCCACATCATCCGGGAATAGTCATTAATTAGCAGCATGAAGTATCTATCACCTTGAAACTCTTGATTCTTGTCAGACCACAAAGATCAGTATGAACTAAGTCCAATAATTTGGAAGAAGATAGTTCCTTACTTTTGAATGTGACTCTGCTCACCTTACCCAACTGACATTCTTTGCATAAGCTGTTAGTAGGTTTCACCAATTTTGGAAGATCTCTTACAACCTGACTATTGCTTATCTTGATGATATTATCAAAATTTACATGACACATCCTCCTATGCCACAACCAACTTTGATCAATTTAAACAAACAAGCAACTTTTGCCAGTACCAACCAAGTGAAAGATATTACCTTTAGTTTGAGTACCGGATGCAATCTCTATTCCGAAACTTTCAAAGATCTTGCATTTTCCATTCTTGAACTGGAGATCATAGCCTTTGTCCACCAATTGTCCAACACTGAGAAGATTGTGCTTCAATCGTTCAAAATATAGTACATTACCAGTTTTATTTCTTCCATCAAGAGAAATAGTTTCTCTAGCTCTGATTCCACCAGCAGAATTGTCACCAAACTTTACCACTCCTCCTTCATACCTTTCCAAATCTACAAATTTATTTTTGTCACCTGTCATATGGTGAGAGCATCCACTGTCAATGACCCAATCATCCTTCTCTTCAATTTGGGCAGCCAGTGCTCTTTCCACAGTCTTATGATTGACAGATACAGAGGACATTGGATCTTCTTCCTTGATGGCAATGAACACCCATTCATTTCCGGATTTGTTTCTTATCTCTGATTCATCATCTGTTACTCCTTCATTGTCATCATCTTCATGTACATAGTAACAGTTCTTTTGGAACCTTGGCTTGTTAGGATTTTGCCTTAAAAACCTTTCCGGACACCTTGAGGCAAAATGACCAATCTTATTGCAGTTAAAACACTTAAAAGGTAATTTTCCTTCATACTTACCAAATCCTCTTGGCAGCCTCTTTACAATAAGGGCTTCAAGTTGAGCAGTTTCTACTTCTTCTTCTTCCAGGTCTTTTCTTGCTTTTTCATACCATGACAATTTCCTTGATGAGTTCTCTCCCGGATCAAACCTTTGTTTACCTTTTAAAGAGGCACTGGCTTTGAATGCAGATTCAATCTTAGGGGGGTCATCTCCAAACTCTGTCATTTCAAATGCAACCAATTTCCTAGCCAATTGATCTCTTGTGACAGTTGTATGGGCTTTGAATTCTTCAATGGCAGCAGCCTTGATTTTGTAAGAAGCAGGTAGGGATCTGAGAATTTTGCCTACGATCTAATTTTCATCCAAGACTCCACCAGCATTTGTAATTCCACAAACCAACTCATTCACTCTTGGCATAAAAGTAGTAATATTTTCATCATCTCTCATCTTTAGATTTTCAAATTTCCCTTTCAGACTCTGTAACCTTGCATATTTAACATACTGGTCTCCTTCATGCAAAAGTTCCAGTTTTTTCCAAATCTCAAAAGCAGTTGGTAGGTCAATAACATTTGAGAGCTCTGAATTAGATAATGCACTTAGAAGAGCTTCTATAGTCCGTAGATTGTTTTCAACATATGTGATTTCATTTAGGGTTTTCAGACCACCCTGTGGAGGTACATACTGTATTGTAACCATGGTCCAGTACGCCATTCCCATACACTGCAAGTTACATTTCATGCGACCTTTCCAAAGAGAAAAATTTGTTCCATCAAACTTTGGACTATCCTTCTTGTAAGACGACATCTTGGATCTCCTCAAACTGTTAAGCTCCTTTTAGAGGAACTTGGCTCTGATACCAATTGTTAGACTTAGAGCACACAACTGAGGGGGGGGTGAATCAGTTGTGCAAAACTTTATCCAATTACAAACTTAAATCCTCTTAGTGGTTAGCAGTATATCAATCACAAAACATAATGCATTCAAATCAAAAGCAGAAACACATCAACACATAAGACACCAAGATTTCAATGTGGAAAACCTGGTTAAGGGAAAAACCACGAGGTGATTAACCCAAGATTGTATTCTCTGTTAGAAGAATAGAAAGAATAAAATGGCACATGCCAATTAGGGCTTACTGCCTGAGCACACTGCTCACAAGAGGCTCACTGCCTACAAGAGACACACTGTCTACAAAGAGATAAGTATCACATACATGAACTGGGGAATAGCATCTTTACTATGCTTGAATCAGTTTCATTTACGCCTAATACTTCTGCTCTGCCTTTCACTCTCCTCCTCGCTATTACAATCTCATCTCCACAAGCACACCCTTGAAATGACTTCATAATCTCTTATTTATACAAGACATCAACTTAGGAATGATCATCTAAGTTGGCAAACATTCACAAGAACATCCGCAGGATGTGTAACTGATCCGGTTGGCCAATCTCAAGAAGAACACCATCATCCGGAAGTTATTCTTCTATTGCGAGCTCCAACTTCAATGCAAACCATCAACATGAACTAAACATGATCCAAAGACCTCCACAAGCTTGCCTGAATCATCAAGAACATCCACACTTCATCTACTTACTGAAACCCATCTCTCCTTCATCCAGAACCTCAAGAACACAGTTTGTCATTACTGTCACAAAGAAATAGATGCTTGCGGACCTTCAAACCATGAACCAATCAAGTTGACACATCATAAGGACTTTCCCAACACTCCCTCAAATCTGTAGAATAGGATAATGCATTTTTGGATCTCACCGGACCTTTCTGTAACACTCTGTCACCTCTGAACACCTATCGAAACCGGTTTTACTTGAGCGACCATAACTTCTTCATGTCTTCATGTAGACCTCTGAAATCTCTACTGGATCACCTTAAGACACATATCTAAAACCCCTTTAATCCACATCCTCTGATCCTCATCCTATCTTTGACTTTTACCTTACTGTCATCACTGTTCTTCACTGTTCCTGATTGAGACTAATTTTCTCAATATCCTCAGCAAACAACTCATCGAATTCTTATCATTAATGCAACAAGAGTATGTTGACATCAATGACAACACTGGTTAGGCCCATACTTGCAACAGATAGATATACATCCTATGGTATTTGGCTTTCCAGATGAAAATCTCTTCAATCTTTCTACCTCAGTAATGTGGAAGTTATATTTTGATGGTTCCTATACACAACATGGATCAGGGGCTGACATCCTTTTTATGACACCACAAAATGACTATGTCCCAAAGTCATATCGGCTTGCATTTCCTTGCACTAACAACATAGCCAAGTATGAAGCACTCCTCATAGGCCTTCATACAACAGTCCAATGAGAAATCAAAGAACTATAGGTATATGGAGACTCACAACTAGTCATTCAACAAGTCACTGATGAGTACCAAACAAAAGATGAAAAGTTGGTCCCTTACAAGCAACTAGTGGATGTCTACAAACCACACTTTTCTAGCATCACTTTTGAGCAAATTCCAAGAGAGCATAACAAAGCTACAAATTCTATGGTTTTTGTGGGATCATTTATAGACATGCATGCAAACACATAGAAATGTGAATTCTTGATTGAGCAATTATTGATACCAGCCATCGATGTTCTAACTACTGAAATCATCTATGAACTTGTTGGTCCCAATTCCCCATGGTACGAAGATATCTATGAATACATTAAACATAGTACCTTTACCTTGAGCTATCTACAACCCAATGCAAAACCTTTATTCACCAACCCTCTCGTTACACCATTCGATACACTATATCGCCAGAGTCTCGATGGTATCCTCTTATGATGTCTTAATGCGGAAGAAGCCGATGCTACTTTATGAGACATACATGAAGGTGTCTATGGTGCACATTCTACTGGTCCTAACCTCACTAAGAAGATACTCCGCATAGGGTATTATTGGCCTACAATAGAACAAGATGCTTTATAGTTTGCTAAGAAGTGTCTACAATGCCAACAACATGTTGATTTGATTCACGCACCGGCTCATGAACTACAACCTGTGACAACTCCATGGTCTTTTTCACAATGGGGTCTTGACCTCATAGGACAAATCTACCCATCCTCATCTAATGGCCATAAATTTATCATTACTACCACTAAGTACTTCATGAAGTGGGTTGAAGCCATTCCCATGACTTATATTACCGAAAAATAAATAGCCAAGTTTATCCTTAACTACCTCATTTACCGGTACAGTATCCCCCAAGCCATTGTCACTAATAATGGGTGACCATTCAAGAATCAAGATGTTCATGCCTTGTGCACCCAATACAATATCCAACATCACTTTTCCACTCCCTACTATCCGTAGAGTAATGGCCAAGCTGAGGCTTCCAATAAAACCATTCTCAAAATCCTCAAGAAAATGGTCAGTGAAGCTGGTCATGATTGGCACCTGCAACTCAATCCTGCCCTATGGGCCTATCACACTAGTATTAGAACACCAACTGGTGTAACACCTTATGCCTTGGTCTATGGCTCTGAAGCCATTATACGTATAGAGGTCGAGACCCCATCCCTCACAGTATCCATGCAACACCTGATTGATGGAGAGGAGTATCACACTTTCAAATTAGTTGAGCTAGAAATATTATATGATAGGCATCTTGCAATGCTTAATCATCTCCATGTCTATTGAAACTACCTCCAATGTAACTATAACAAGAAGATCAAATAAAGATGGTTTCAAGTTGGTGATCTTGTCTTAAAGGAAAATCAGAGAAATCAAGTAGATAGAGAAAAGAAGGGCAAGTTCAAGCCTAATTGGTTATGACCCTTTGTTATCACAACAACATATGGATTAGGAGATTATACTTTAGCAACACTTGAAGGCATTCCTCTAGATGAGCCACTCAACAATGTTCATCTCGAGAAGTTCTATGCCTGATCCTCAGAGTATCCATGTCAAAAAAAAAAAGAAAAATCAAAAAAATCAAAAAGAAAAAAAATTAAAACTAAAAAAAAAAAAATCCGTCCTCTGGTGAAAACCTAGTAAACATGCACCTTGGATAAGTACCATAGTGAAAACTTGGAAAACATGCACTATGTGTAGATTCAACATCCATCATCTATAGGGTTTTGTCCATTCCATAATAATCCCCATCCTTCCATCCATAATAAACCATTGACCTGTTTGCATTTTCATTTCCCTATCTAGAATAGCTTAGAAATTTGTCAATGTCCATCATCGTTATCCTATGTCAAGTTATCAATGGCCATCATTGTTATCCTATGTCAAGTTATCAATGTCCGTCATCATTATCCTATGCCAAGTTATCAATGTCCATCATCGTTATCCTATGTCAAGTTATCAATGTCCATCATCGTTATCCTATGTCAAGTAACATCAATGTTTGTCATCGTTATCCTATCTCAAGTTATCAATGTCCATCATCATTATCCTATGTCAAGTTATCAATGTCCATCATCATTATCCTATGTCAAGTTATCCATGTCAATAGTCAGCTTATCCTATGTCAAGTTATCAATGTCCATCATCATTATCCTATGTCAAGTTATCCATGTTAATCATCATCGTTATCCTATGTCAAGTTATCCATGTCTTGTCATCATCAGCTTATCCTATGTCAGTTCATCCATAATCATTATCCTATGTCAATTTATCCATGTCATTTTTAGTTATCCTATGTTAGTCATTCATAATAACACCTCTACTAGAATGGGAACAACTCTTTCCTTAACCTAGGTCTAGGAATGGATCCTTGTTCATAGTTGATCAACCTTCAAACAAAAATAAAAATTCTTCACTCATCAAACACAAAAAACAAAAAACACTTCAAACAAAAAAAAACAAAACAACAAAAACACTTCAACCATCTCAAACAAAAACAAAACACTTCAACCATCTCAAGCAAAAACAAAAACACATCAACCTTCACACAGAAACAAAAACAAAAAAACATCACCCAACCCATCTTTTGTATCAATTATCTTATATAAATTGTCACACTCTCAAAACCAAACCAATCGTCTTATATGGGATGTTTCATTTCTGAAACCAAACACCTGCATCCTTGTGTTGATCTAGGGATATATCATTCCCCACAATGACAACTATATAATTATCAATCATCAAACAAAACCTAGAACTATATATCATCTCATCTCAATCTTAAAGTACCTTGATCCCATGGACATGGGTATGTAGGCAGTCTGGCATATGAAGGAAGTATCCAATACTTAGGTACATAAGATATTCAACCATCTCCCCTAACTTCATCCTATCCTACATCATCAAACAACCCAGAACTACATATCATCATCTCATCTCAATCTTAAGGTACCTTGATCCCATGGATATGGGTATGTAGGTAGTCTGGAATACGAAGGAAGTTTCCAATACTTAAGTACATAAGATATCATCATTTCACCTACCCAAGATCAAACACCTTGATCCACTCATCACTCTACCTAGAACTACATATTATCATATTCATCTTTCATCGTAATGTACCTTGATCCCATGGATATAGGGTATGTAGGTAGTCTGGAATATGAAGGAAGTTTCCAGTACTCAGACACATACGATTCATCATTCTTCACCCATCTCAATCCATTGACATTCCATCTTTCTAGTCTTCCATTTATCACAATCCATCCTACCATCTCGACTTGACTAACTCAAGCAACAAAACAATGAACTACACATCCTTTCAAAGCAAAAGTCCTTAAACAACCTGAAGCAGAGAAACCTACTTGCAAGGCCATATGCTATCCTATATATCGATTGCCAACATCTACTACATCAATCAATTGTCTTATATAGGATGTTCCATTGTCAAAACCAGACCAGGCGTCTTATACAATATGTTTCATTTCCTGAAACCAGACATTATCCTATCAACATATCAACACCCTTTAATGGATTTATCGTTCCTACAATAAGGCTGTTATCTATCCTATCAACTCAATCAATCCAAACTATCCTGATCAACCTCTTTGGTAAGAGAATATGTTGATTGTATGTTTACTTTATAAGTTAGTCAATGTGCTTTTTGGTTTATCTTTTTGTCCCTTTCCCATTACTTATTCAAGACTACCTTGATTTATCTATATCTTGGTATGTTGCAATGTCGTATGGATAGGGGGCATAGTCATTGCTTTTGTGTTCCGTGTTTGAGGAATGATCTTTTATCTTCCTTAGCATCATATTTATCTTGTGTGTGTGTTACAACCTAGCATCTTACATATTAATATACTTTTTGCATTTATGTATTAAAGTTTATTATATGTTCAAGACTATGGCTCATTCACATGTGTGTGTTACAACCTAGCATCTTACATATTAATATTCTTCTTACATTTATCTATTGAAGTTTATTTTATGTTCAAGACTATGGCTCATTCACATATCCAACAAGGTTATATTATGTCTAAGGGAACTAAGTTCAAACTGCTTGCTTGCAGAGTCAATGTCCTCACACTAGGATATCACAGCACCTTGGTGGAAAACTATCCATGTGCTATATCAAAAATAAGGATTGCTCTTTATAAACATTTATGTAACTATTGCAACAAGCTCATCCATTTAACCATCCTTTTATCCAAATCATCATATAGTCTTTCAAGATAAGATCGATCAATTGTCTTTCTATCATGATCTATTCTATCTCCACTTTCTTCTATCCATCACCGTCTGATGCATATTTGCAAAACCACATGTTAGATATCACATATCATATCATCAGTATGTCATAAATTTATAAAGAATCATGTCATCATATATTACATCATCCCATGTCATAATGTCATCATATGGCATACATCTATAAGCATAAACATCATCATGTCAAATCATAATCATAAATACATGTCATCACATCCATAACATATAGAAGTACATCACAAACAAAAGCAAGAACATCCCTAAGCATAAAGATCATCATATGTCATCACATATCATCATCTGAGGTCATTAGAAAATACAAATGTCTGTGTCTACATCAAAAATCCAAATATACATCAAAAAGTACATCATGGCTATCAAGAGCCCGCAATATACATTAGATGCACACAGGCATCAATCAAAATATACATTATCCATAAAGATACAAAAATGATACAACATATATATGTCAAACTCAGCTCTAGTGTGTCAAGCTACCCTGCTGCTATAATCCCTATGCACCTCTTGCACTCGATGTATGTCCCCCTCCTGTTGGTGTCACTCGCGGTGGTCCCATCACTGAAGACCTTGACTGCCCTGATTTACGTGATGATGAAGCACCGGATCTGCTCTCCTCCCTGAAGCTCCACTCCCTCTGGTTGGCTAGAATTACTCCAAAGTAGAGACCTCTATAATACTCAGCCTCTCTCCTAGCTATAACAAGCTCACCCTGAACTCGGGTAAGCTCTCCAACCAAAGTCATCTGGTCTACACCCATTGTGCGGTGTGTAACATCTCTCTCTCGCCTCACCCTCTTTAGGGTGGCCTCTGTGGTCAATCGCAACTATACCACTACATCTCTCTCTATTGTCAACTAGGCAATCTGCCCATCATTTGCTAGTGGTGGTGGTGGTGGTACTGTCTATGCTGCTACCAATGCTACCTGCATTGCTGCTGCTTCTTGTGTGTGAACTTGGGCCTGAGCCTTAGTCTATCTAGCCTCAGCCCGGGCAACATCTCTATCTCTCCTCATCCTAACCATCTAGAGCTCCAAGCGAGTCCTCGCTATCTCCTCCTATAGTAATCGTTGTGCCTGCTACAGTGGTATCTCTGTTGGCAGAAAAACTTGATGTCCTTTAGCCTTGGCCATTTAAACATCTGCCTAGACTTCTCCATCATCAACCCTAGCCTATCTCTATGCTGCGGCCTACTGTCAGGCCTATCTCCAAGCCCTCACCTCAACTCCCCCAACTGCTACTTCTCGCATTGCTCCAGCTACCTTGGGTCTAGTAAGCCTCACTGGCCTGTGTGTCTGCCAGTAGGTATCATAAGTTGGAAGTGTGCCAGGGTCTGTTCCCCCCATAATCCAATCCCATATCACTAGGGCAAGTCCCTGTAAATCTGCCAAAGCTGTCTCAACTAAAATATCTGGCCCCCAATCCTCTACCTCCCTCCAAGTCTGAGCATAGATAGCCTCACCTATGGGCTCCCGCCGTGGTAAACCAAACTGTCTCAATACCCTCTTTGGAAGGTCCTCTCAATAGTGTCAATCCATTGACCAAATATGTATCTGGCCTATCTATAGTAAACCAACTCCTCGTGGTCATCCTCCCAAGACTCACAGTCTCTCCAAGGCCACCAAACAAAGATGTCCATCTCATCTAGCTGCCTTTGCCAGTAACTCATGAAACCAAGTCACCGGTGCATAATAACACCCTCATACAAGAAAGCATAAGGCTCTCCATGATCTTGACAACATTGAGTGATAGGTCTAATCACTGGGATATGCTCCCAAGCCCATACCTACAACAATGTCACCCCTGCTAATAGGCTGCTCCCTGATCTGTATACACAATCATGCAAATCATGATAAAGCTGACCCAACACACACGGTCCCCATGCATATCGGATCCCATGTGTAAACATCCCTAATAACACAGTGTCCCATCCAATAGATAAACCTTTGGAGCACCTATCCGGACATAAGAAACCTCCAATCAGTGAAACAACAATCCATCAAATCCTATCACAGAGTCATCGCACTCGAGCCCATCAGATCTCATGATCCTACACACCTAGAACATCTATCGCAAACACCTCTTGCATGCCTGCCTCTCCCTGCTCTGTCATAGTCAACTCTATTGCCCTGAATCAGAATCCGTAGGATGCACCAAACATCCTTAAGTGTCACAGTCACCTCACCTGTTAGAAAGTGGAAGGGTTAGGTCTCGCTGTGGTATCGCTCCACAATCACTGTCAAAAGTGCCATATTTGCCCTGATAGGCATCATATGAGCAATGTACCACAATCCCATGATCTCTAGGAAGAGCTCCTCTTCCTCGCCCAACTATACAACTAGGTCAGCAATTAGGTAGTGTCTCTCTCGTGACTGCAGTGGTGGTAAGACAATCTGCATCCAGGATGATCACTTGTTAAAAATCTTGCAAAATTCAACCTGATCCTAAGTCAACACATTGCAAAATACCTAAGTCAAACCTAGTCAACTCTAGTCTAAACCTAAAAAAACACACATTTTCCAAAGCTAGCCTAGCTCAAACTGCCTTACGACCAAAAGTGCTTAGATTTTACCTAAGGTGCTTAACTGTCATACTAAGAGCGCCTTACCACTTTGCAAAGGTGCTTAGCTTTAAACAAACAAAGGTGTTTAGATTTCACCAAAGGCACTTATCTATGCTACACAAGGTGCGTAATTGCGGGCCAAATGCACTTCATTTTTACCAACCCTTAATCTGCAAGCGCCGAACTAGTCTACCATAGGCACTTAACTGCATTACCAAACACATTGCAGAATTGGCCACAAGCGCTACACCACGGACCTCATTACCAACAACACCATTTTTTTTGCAATGACGTGACATTGTATGCCAAAGGCTCTTTGTCATGCCAAAAGCACTTTACCAAGCGCCAAAAGCGTCGAAACTAAACATAGCGCCTTTGGCCAAAAATTTCAAAACCCTAAAAAAGACCTAAAAAATACAAACCAAACAGAGGTTTTTGATCACTTACCACTCCCGAAGCTCCCACTGGTCTCCCATAGGTCCGCACTAGCTTTGCTCGGTGCTTACGCACAAGAATTGGCATGTCTGCAAGCTATAAATTCACTCTACACAGGAAGCACTCAACTAAGCAAAGAGGCAAATGGCTCTAACTTTTGTAAACTCTAGGTGTGCAAATGCAAAGTGTTTAACCCCTTGGGCCCTATTTGTACTATCCCTTCCCTAATTCTTCCCACCCTTGATCCAGTCTTATCCTCAAGTCTGCTATCATCTTCATCGTGTCAGCCTCCATCTATCCAGCCTCGTCTTTCTCAAACACAATCTTCTAGTCGAGCGTCAACCCAATTCTTCTGTCGCTTCCCTGTCTTTCCTCTCGAGGGGGCATCCTACGCCAGCTACACTGGGGCATCAAAATTGCTTCATGTCTTCAACAATCATTTTCTTTGAAGCAACGCTATAAACCACATTGCATCAAAGAGGGGCAAAATGTAGACACCCTAAAATGACCATGTCTTCAAATCACTTGCATTTCATCAAATCACCTGCATTTCAACATTAATTAAATAATCAAATTATTTAATTAATTTCATCAAAATCATCAAATTCTTCCAAATCTCCTAAATTCAACATTAATTAAATAAATTCTATTTATTTAATTAATTTGATAAATTTCCTCTTTATTCTTCCAAAATTAAATAATTTCAATTATTTAATTAAATCATTATCATCTTTCAAATTTCAAGTCCACATCAATTGAATAAATTAATTATTTAATTAATTTATCATTTAAATCCTCTTATCTATAATTAAATAATTTCTAAATTATTTAATTAAATCAAAGTATTCTTCCAAATTTAAATAAATCATTCAAATTTATTTAAATTGAATCTCTCTTCTAAAAATAAAATAAAATCAAATATTTTATTTATCCTTCATCATGCAAAATAAATTAAATCAATTTATTTGCTTAATTTATTTAAATCTTCAAATCTATTCTATGTTCTCTATTATGCACAAACAATTAAATAAATTTATTTATTTAATTTGTTTATCTTCCAATTCTTCTAAAAATAAATCTTGTTCGTCATGCACACAAAATTAAATAATTTATTATTTAATTTTACTCAAATCATGCAAAAAGCAAATCTAAAGTTGAGATAATTGACTTAATCATTATTGTTTTTATCGCCAACTCATAAATTAGAAAAAAAACATTTCTATTTTTATGAAATCTATCTTAATCATGTATGTTCCATGTCTTTTAGCCAAATCAATCAGTTAACTCAAATAAAAATGTCTTTTTTGTGTGACACATGTCAGGTGCATATTCATCATGAATTTTAGATTTATCTCATCCATTGATTCCATTGAATTATCTGAACCATTGATCGATCAAGTCTAAAACCTATATAAACCCCCTCATCTCCATAACAAATCCTCTTCGATCATTTAAGCTTTTGCCTCCCTATAGCGCATTGAGTATACATCGCATCGTTGAGCACACTTCTACCTTTTGAGCACAAACACAATCTACATCCACTTGTTGCAAACATGGTTTCACAATTTATGAAGCAATCCACATTCGACCAAGATAACAACACAATCTAGGTGAAGTCGTTCATTGTTTTTGTGTTGATTTATTGATTATTTGGTTGTTTTCTTAGATCGTTATCTTGATGTTATAGGTTTGATTTGTTGATTATTTCATTGTTTTTGATATCATTCGATCTCGATTTTATTCCTATACACAGAAAGTCTATCTACGAGATTTCTCTACATTTTCATTCTATTGATGTTGAGCTTCTATGGTTTGAAACATAGCTTCATATGGTGTCATACTATGTATGTTCCAAGTTTCATGATGTTTTGATCATCGGAAGGATGTTTCCATGTTGACACTTTGAAGATAAGGTTGGTTCTATGAAGGTGTTTACCAATAGGGTAATGGAATTCTCCACATTCCTCCGCATTTGTAGATATGGCTATGCGGTTATGGAATTGTCTTAAGAAGGAAATAAAGATGTTTCTTCCAAGACTTTAGATCATATTTCTTTCCATTGAGAAAGTTATGTGTGATAGAGAATCATTATGTGCTATGGTAGAATGAAGTAGTGACGAAGACCTACTAGAATGCTCCACATTCCTCTAAAAGTGAATGGTTGTCTTTGTGGTTTTGTAGACATGTTCTTGAATGTGCATTACATGCTACCTTACATTTTCAAGCCTCTTGGTGGTTTGCAAGCTCAATTTTTCTATGACAACATGATATAGTGTGTTCCAGATGACAGGATGTTCCCAGAGTTCATAATTGAAGGTGTGTGACACATAATCCTTGATGTGCAGAGGTAAAGGAATCTTTGGAGATGTTGTATGAGTCATGAAGACTCATCTGGAAAAGTTTCATGAAGATCTACCTTGTTTCCAATATCGTACAAGGTTTTCAAGCTGTCATGGTCATTATGCTTCAAGTTTCTCATGTCTTTGCTTAAGGCTATCCTATTTTCAAATGACCGAAGTGTGCAGATGTAATTCCTTGATGATTAATGTTGTGAAGGATGTTTTGAACTTGGTTTAGCATGTTTTGGTGTCCACAAGGCATGGGTTCTCTGCTGGTGCAACATGTGATCTTATTTAGGACCTATCTTCTACACATTTCATATTGTGTGTTGTCTGGCTGACTTGTAAATGGATTTTTCATGTTGTATCTAGCTGACAAGCAATGTAATATCATGTATAAAAAGTGAATCAAAGTGAGTGAGGTGAGGTGTGATTTTAATGTGATTGAAAAGTTTGTAAGTAGATAAAAGGCATAATAAATGCATTGTTGATGTGTGATTGAAGGAGGAAGAGCAAAAGTTGTTGATATTGTTTGGATTTATCTTGAAGACATATTTGTGATAGTGATCAAGTATAGAGTGTGCCTAATTGATCAGATCCTTAGAAGCAAGTGTGTGGAGACCTAAGTGCAATCATCAAAAGTGTGAGTTTCAATGTTAGTTTTCAAACAGTAGAAAGACTGTCATACTGTAATCTTTTGTAAGTGTGCTCTCATTTTAGGGAGTAGTTGGTTCCTTAGGAGTGACCCTAAAACAAAGATATTAGGGAGTTGTAGCTTCCTTGGGAGTGACCCTAAATCAAAATTTTTAAGGAGTAGTTGGTTCCTTGGGTTGCATCCCTAAAACAAAGTTGTTATTTGTGCTTCATATATTGTGAGTTAATCCTCACCATGGTTTTTTCCTTCTTAGGTTTTCCACATATATCTGGTGTTATGTGTGGATGTGCATTGAGTTAATATTTCATGATTATGTTAATACTATGATGCTTGAATGTGTATGAGGAAAATCGATTAAATCAATATCAAAACTAATAAATCAAAAGCCCATAACATAAATAAAACTAATCTAAATAAAAGCCATTATCAATAAATCAATGAAATATGAAAGCTTTTACCGAGATTTGTGTTGTTCCCTTTGATAAATGTGGATTGCTCAATAGTGCTGCGAAACCATGTTTGCAACAAGCAAGTAAAGTGCTCAAAGATCAATGTCAAAAGATCGTAAAATTGCTCAATTAATGCGATGTATGCTCAAAGCGCTATTAAAGGATGCCTGAGAATAAGTGATCAAAGAGGATTTGTGAAGGAGATGAGGGGGGTTTATATAGGGTTCAATGGAGATCGATCAATGGT
The DNA here is from genome assembly GCA_027924645.1 of Cunninghamia lanceolata. NCBI lineage: Eukaryota > Viridiplantae > Streptophyta > Pinopsida > Cupressales > Cupressaceae > Cunninghamia > Cunninghamia lanceolata. Next base: position 3,099,949 of record BSBN01000842.1, on the reverse strand, counting down.
CCAGATAATTCAGAAGAATCAATGGAGGAGATAAATCAAATAACCATGATGAATGTGCACACGACATGTGTCAATCCATAACGATATTTTTATTAAAATATGATGAAAACAAGATTGATTGAATAGATAACTCAACTTGTAATTTTGGCTTTTTTAGAGTTCTAAAAATAAGATTGATTGTGCACATGAGTTAACAAGAAATTTTAAGAGGATTTGGAAGATAACTGAAATTAAATAAATAAATTATAAATAATTTAAATAAAATATTTGTGCATGATTGAGGAACAAAACATTCTAAATAAAATATTTGATTTTATTTATTTTTAGAGGATTGAGATAATTTAAATAAATTTGTATGATTTATTTAAATTTAGAAGATCAATTGATTTAATTAAATAATGTAAATTATTTAATTATAGATAAGATATAATTGGATGAGTTAATTAAATAATTAATTTATTTAATTAACGGAGACTGGAAATTTGAAAAAGGATAATGATTTAATTAAATAATACACATTATTTAATTTTAGAAGAATATAGAGGAATTTAATTTAATTAATTAAATAAATAGAATTTATTTAATTAATGTGAAATTTATGAGATTTAAAGGAATTAGATGAAATTAATTAAATAATTAGATTATTCAATTAATGTTGAAATGCAGGTGATTTGGAAGAATTAACGAAATGCAAGTGGTGCAATGACATGGTCATTTTAGGGTGTCTACATTTTGCCCCTCTTGTTGCAATATAGTTTACAACGTTGCGTCAAAGAAATCAATTGTTGAAGATATGATACAATTTTTGATGCCCCAATGTAGGTAGTTGCCCCAGCGTATGCCCCCTTAAGCGGGAAGATAGGGAAATGATAGGAGAACTGGGTTGACGCTCGACTTAGACGAACGTGCGACAAGGTAGTAGAAAGAAAAAATGGGGTGGGAAGAAAAAATGAGGTTGGGATACTATAAATAGGTCCCATGGGGATCACAATCCTCATTTGCACACTAAGAGATTGCTAAATTTAGAGTGTAGAGCCTCCTAGCTTTAGGGTGTGAGAGTTGAGTGGAAGGAGCTGGTAGCGAGGAGAGATGCCGATTCCAGTGCACAGGCATCGGGTGGAGCTAGTACAAATGTACGGGAGGCCAGCAGGAGCTCCGACAGTGGTAAGTGTCTGAAAACCTCTTTGTATTTGACGTTTTAGGGCATTTTTTAGGGCTAGGTCTAGGTAGGTATTTAGGTTAGCCAAAAGCGCTGCAGGGTAGAATGGTGCATTTAGTAGTCGGGTTAGGCACTTTTGGCATGTTGAAGCACGCTTGGTAGGGTAGAACAATGCGGTTGGTGATGCCACAACGCTATTGGTTTTTTAGTTGCAACGTCGCAACGCGTTTGGTAGGGTTAGACAACACTTTTGGCAGCGCAGTAGAGCGCGGTGGGATAGGGAATAAAGCGCAGTTGGTAGGGGAGGGAGAAAATCATGTCGCCTTTGGTAGTACTGTGAGGCGTGGTTGGAGGTATAGCGAGGCGCACTTGAAAAACAAGTCCCCCTTGGTATAGGGTAGCTTAGCGCATCTATATAGATAGTATGGTGCGTTCGGTAAGATAGTGTAGCACCTTTGTATAGAACAGGGTGCTTTTGGTTAGGTAGAAAAATATGATAGTTAGGGTTGACCAAAGGGTTGACTACCCTAGTTTACAAAAAGGGGAAAGTTGGTCTTAGGGTTTGCGACATAGCATAGATGTTGGTAGGATTTTGGGGAAATGGTATATAAAAGGCCTGGCAAGTGGTTTTGTGGATGCAGAGGATAATGCCACCACTGATGTTGAGAGAGCGACACCATCCCATAGCACACGAGGTGTACAACTGAAATGGGAGGAGGACGCATTCCTAGAGCATGCGGGATTATGGCATGTGGCACACCTGACACACATTAGGATGAATCTCACCCTAGTGACAGTGGTGGTAGAGAGATTCCATAGTGAGACATGCTCATTTCACTTTCTGACAGGGGAGGCTATAGTGACACTGGAGAATGTGTATCACATCCTTAGGATTCAGATTGATGGAGAGTGAGTGGACTTTGACCCGGCACGGGGCAAGGCAGGCCTGGTAGAGGTATTCTGCACAGATAATTTGTAGATAGACGACGGTGAGATTCGGTGGGCAGACGTCCTAAGACTCTGTGACAGGATCAGATGGATAGTTTCTTCATTGATTGGTGGCTTTCTGTGCCCAGACAGGCGATCCAGAGGACTATCTATAGGATGGGGCACAGTACTATCTAGAATGTTCACACATTGCATTTAGTATGCATGGGGCCCGTGTGTGCTTGGACAGTTATATCATGATATGCATGACTGTGTCTACAGGAGAGGCCGGAGTCTCTCAGCAGGGGTTATGCTACTACAGGTGTGGGCATGGGAGCATATCCTAGTGATCAGATCTATCACATAGCACCGTCGGGAGAGAGCGAAGCCTTATGCATTTTTGTATGAGGGAGTTATCACACATAGGAGGCTTGGATCTGTTAGCCACTAGAGGTGGTAGATCGATGAGATGGACCAGTTTGTTTGGAGGCCATGGTTATTATGCGAGGAGTGGGAGGATGAGCATGAGCAGTTGATGTACTGCCGCCAGGCTCGATGCCTATTCAGGAGGCAGATTGACACCATTGAGAGATACCTACCAGAGCAGGTACTCAGATAATTTGGATTGCCTCAGGGATTGCTAGCAGGAGAGGTGACACATGCCAGGACACAATGGGAGGTTGGGGACTGGGATGCAGAGACTCTAGTGGTGACAGCTTTGGCAGAGTTGTGGGGACTTGTCCCAGTGAGATGGGATTGGGATTTAGGATTGGCAGATCCAGGGACACTGCCAGAGTATGATAGGTATTGGTAGACACATAGGCCAGTGAGACTGACGACACCAGGTGTGGCAAGGGCAGTGGGGGAGGTATTAGTTCCAGGTGTGGAGGCGAGGATGAGGCGATAGGCTAGAGAGGCCAGACAATAGGTAGGTGGAGAGGTCAGAGGCTCATAGGAAGATGTAGAGATGGTGGAGGTAGAGGAACCGGTCATAGAGATTGATTTATAGTGAGCTGAGCGGCTGCTACAGGAGGAGATAGCCTGAAGGACACACTTAGAGCTTTGGATGGTGCAGTTGAGGAGAGATAGGGATGTAGTGAGGAAAGAGGTGAGACAGGTCGAGGCCTTAGCACAGGTGTAGACTCAGGTAGTAGCAGTAGCATAGACAGCCTTGGCACATGCACAGACACAGTTATAGATCTAGACACAGGCACAGGTGCAGGCTGCACCTGCACCAGTTGGGGATGATGGGCAGTTAGCCCAAGTGATTAGTGAGAGAGATGCAGAGGCACAGCTACGGTTGACTGTAGAGGCCACCCTACAGAGAGTTAGGAGGGAGAGAGATGAGGCATGCCACGCACTGAGTGCCAATCAGAGGACACTCTATAGTGAGCTCATCTATATATAGGGAGAGCTTGTGACAGTAGGCAGAGAGGCTGAGTACTACAAGGGACTCTACGTTGGTGCCGTGCCAGTGGCTCAGCGAGAGCCGAGCTTCCGAGAGAGGAGCAAGTATAGAGCATCCAGGTCTCGCAGGACAGGGCAGTGATTGTCTTCAGTCAGAGGACCCATCATGCCACCAAGGAGAGGAGGACCAGCAAGGGGAGGAGGACCACCAGGGGGACCTGCATCGAGCACAGGTGGAGGATAGGGGCCACAGTAGGAGGGCAACTCTACCCACTAGAGCATACACATTTGTACATTATATCATTTTTGTACTAGTTTTGTATCATTATGGACACTTGTATATTTTGACTGATGACTGCATGCATCCTAATGTATATTTTGAGGACTCTTGATAGCCTTGATGTACTGTATTGATGTATACTCATGGACTATTGATGTAGACACCGACATTTTGTATTTTGATGACCTTCACATGATATATATGACAACATATTCTGCTCACTGATCCTCATGCTTTTGTGTATGCACTTCTATTGATGACATGGATGTGATGATATGTATGTATGATTATGGATTGATGTGATGATGTACATTACTTATATGATGCTTATAGATGTACATTCTATGATGACATGATGCGTATAGATGTATGATGCTTATAGATGTATGATGACATGATGTTTATAGATGTATGATGATGTAGATGCTATGACCTGTGATATCTGACATGTGGGTTTTGTAGATATGCACTAGAGAGAAGAAAAGAGGAGATGGAATATAGAGACCATTGATCGATCATTGCTTTGAAAATGATATAAGGCCATGGGTACATGGATGGGAAAATGATGAGCTTGTTGCACTGGTTTCACAATTGTATATAAAGAGCAATCATTATTTTTGATATGGGACATGGATAGTTCGCCACCAAGGTATAAATGACCAAGGTGTAGTAATATCCGAGTGTGTGGACATTGACTCTGCAAGCAAGTGGTTTGAACTTAGATCCCTTAGATAGAATATGACCTTGTTGCACATGTGAATGAGCCATAGTCTTGAACATAAAATAAACTTCAATACATGTAAATGCAAGAAGAGTATTAAATATGTAAGATGCTAGGTCGTAACACACACAAGATAAATATGCTACCAAGAAAGATACTAAAGATCATTCCTCAAACATGGCACACAAAAGCAATGACTATGCCCCCAATCCGTACTGCATCGTAACATACCAAGATTATAGATAAATCAAGGTAGCCATGAATAGGTAATGGACAAAGGAACAAAAGATAAACCATAAAACAAATTGACTGACTTACAAAGTAAACATATAGCCAACATATTCTCTTTCCAAAGAGGTTGCTCAGGATAGATTGGATAGGAAAGATAACAGCCTTATCATAGAAGCGGTGTGTCCATTAAAGGGGGCTATCTACCTAAAAAAAGACAATGTATTGTTGCGGGAGATGCCACATGTCACAGGAGATGCGTGTGTTGGTCTCGACAATGGAACATTCGACAGAAGACAAGCTTGTGGACTTGGTGCTTTGCTTAAGCTGGACCTAGCTGATGTTGGCAATCGGAATAGGACAATAGATGACTCTAGAAGCAAGCTGCTTTGCTTTAGGTTTGCTAAGAACTTTTGCCTGGAAAGGATGCGCTAGCTTGTTGTTTTTATGCTTGAGTTAGTTAGGTTGAGATGAATGGATTTTGACAAATGGAAGACTAGAAAGATGACATGTCAATGGATTGAAATGGGTGAAGAATAATGAATCGTATGTGCCTGGGTATTGGATACGTCCTTCGTATTCCAGACTGCCTACATACCCTGTATCCACAGGATCAAGGCACATTATGAGGAAAGATGAGAAAATGATAATATGTAGTTCTGGATAGAGTGATGAGATGGGTCAAGGTGTTTGGGATTGGATTGGTGAAAGGATGAGATCTTATGTACCTGAGTACTGGATATGTCCTTCATATTCTAGATTGCCTACATACCCATATCCATGGGATTAAGGTACCATAAGATTGAAATGAGATGATATGTAGTTCTAGTGGTGCGATGATGTGGGAAAAGGTGTTGAGAAGATAACAACCTTATTGTAGGAGCGATGTGTCCGTTAAAGGGTGTTATCTATGGAAAGGAGAAAGATTGAAGTGATTGTGAACCATGAACAAGGATCCACTCCTAGACCTAGGTTAAAGAAAGAGTTGCCCCCATTCCGGTAGAGGAATTTGTATGGATGACTGATGAAGAAGACATAGAAAGTGTTGACCTAGGACAAGACAGTGTTAACTGTAGACATAGATCAGGACGTGGGATGATGATGATGGACATTGACAAATTTCCAAGCTATACTAGATAGGGAGATGGAAATGCAAACAAGGTCAATGGTTTTATTATGGACGGATGGATGAAGCTTGTTGTAAAATGGACATGGAAGGAATAGGACTCGATAGATGATGGATGCTGACTCTACACATAGTGCCTATTTTCCAGGTTTTCACTATGGTACTTATCCAAGGCACTTGTTTACCAGGTTTTCACCATAGGACAGATTTTTTTTTTTGAATACTCTGAGGATTAGGCATAGAACTTCTTGAGATGAATACTATTAAGTGGCTCATCTAGAGGAATACTGTCAGGTGTAGCTAAAGTATAAGCTCCTGATCCATATGCTGCTGTCACAATAAAGGGACCTAACCAGTTAGGCTCAAACTTGCCCTTCTTTTCTCAGTCTGCTTGATTTCACTGATTCTCTTTGAGTACAAGATCACCAACTTGAAATTATCTTTCTTTGATCTTTTTGTTGTAATTACGCTAGAGGCGGTTTTGGTAGACATGGAGATGATTAAGTGCGGCAAGGCACCTTTCATCTAGTAGTTCTAGCTCAGCTAATATGGAAGTGCGATTCTCCTCTCGGCCGATCAGGTTCTGCATGGATACTCTGAGGGATGGGATCTCAACCTCTATATGTAGGATGACTTTAGAGCCATAGACCAAGGCATATGGTGTGGCACCAGTTGGTGTTCTGATACTAGTGTGGTAGGCCTATAGGACGGGATTGAGTTGCAAGTGCCAATCATGACCAGCTTCATTGACCATTTTCTTGAGGATTTTTAGAATGGTTTTATTAGAAGCCTCAGCTTGGCCATTACTCTGTGGATAGTAGGGAGTTGAAAATCGATGTTGGATATTGTATTGTGTGCACAAGGCACGAACATCTTGGTTCTTAAATGGTCTCCCATTATCAGTGACAATGGCTTGGGGGATACCATACCAACAAATGAGGTAGTTAAGGATAAACTTGGCCATTTGCTTACCGGTGATATAGGTCATGGGAATGGCTTCAACCCACTTCATGAAATACTCAGTGGCGATAATGATAAATTTGTGGCCATTGGAAGAGAATGGGTGGATTTGTCCTACAAGGTCGAGACCCCATTGAGAAAAAGGCCATGGAGTTGTCACAGGTTGTAATTCTTGAGCTGGCGCATGAATCAAATCTCCATGTTGCTAGCATTGTAGACATTTCTTAGCGAACTGTGCAACATCCTGTTCTATTGTAGGCCAGTAGTAACCTGTTCTGAGTATGTTCTTAGTGAGATTAGGACCAGTAGAATGTGTGCCACAGACACCTTCGTGTTTGTCTCGTAAGGTAGCTTCGGCTTCTTCCGTGTTAAGACATCGTAAGAGGATACCATCGAGACTCTGACGATATAGTGTATCACCTAGAATGGTGTAATGGGAGGATCGACGGATAAATGTTTTGTGTTGGGTGGATGATAGTTCAGAGGAAAAGGTATTGTTTTTAAGGTATTCATAGATATCTTTGTACCATGGGGAATTGGGACCAACAAGTTCGTAGACGATTTCAGTAATTGGAACATTGCCGACGGGTATTAACAATTGCTCGATCAAGAATTCACATTTCTATGTATTTGCAGGCATGTCGATAAGTGACCCTACAAAAGCCATAGAATCTATAGCTTTGTTATGCTCTCTTGGAATTTTCTCAAATGTGATGCTAGAAAAATGTGGTTTGTAGCCATCTACTAGTTGCTTGTAGGGGACCAACTTTTTATCATTTGTTTGGTACTCATTTGTGACTTGTCGAATGACTAGTTGTGAGTCTCCATACACCTGTAATTCTATGATGTCCCATTGAACTGTTGTATTGAGACCTATGAGGAGTGCTTCATACTCAGCTATGTTGTTGGTGCAAGGGAATGCAAGCTGATATGACTTTGGAATATAGTCATTTTGAGGCGTGATAAATAAGATGCTAGCCCTTGATCCATGTTGTGTGTAGGAACCATCAAAGTACAACTTCCACATTATTGAGTTGGAAAGAGTGAAGATATTCTCATCTAAAAAGTCTGCTACCATAGGGTGTGTATCTGCCATGGGTGCTTCTGCTAGTTGATCTGCTAGGGCTTGTCCCTTGATTGCTTTATGATCCATGTATTCAATGTCGAACTCACTAAGTATCATGACCCATTTAGCTAGTCTGCCTGTGAGAGCTACTTTCGTTAGTAGATACTTCAATGGATCAATTTTGGCTATAAGATTTGTGTGTTGGTTTAGCATATAATGTCATAGCTTTTGGGAAGTGAACACTACTGCTAAACAAGCTCTTTCCATTAGTGAATAATTGAGTTCATATCCCACCAAGGTTCGACTAATATAGTAGATTGCATGCTCTTTTCCTGACTCATCATATTGTGCTAGAAGAGCCCCGAGGGCTAAAGTTGTAGTTGAGATGTATAATATTAAAGGTTTATCGGCAACTAGTGGAACCAACACAGAAGGTGTAGCTAGATACTTCTTGAGCTTATCAAATACTGCTTGACACTTATCGTCCCATCGAAATGAAACATCCTTTCGGAGCAAGCGTTGAAATGGTTGACATTTATCTGCTAGCTGTGAGATGAAATGCCTAATGGATTGCAACCTTCCCTGAAGGCTCCTTAATGCTTTGAGGTTCTTTGGTGGAGGCATCTCCACTATGGCCTTGACTTTTGCGGGGTCTACTTCAATACCTCTACGAGATACAATGTATCCCAATAGCTTCCCTGATGTTACACCGAAGACACATTTCTTTGGATTGAGGCGCACTTGGTATTTCTCAAGCCTGTTAAAGATCTATCCTAGAACTTGTATGTGATCTGCCCTAGAAGATTTAGCTAGAATGTCATCCACATAGGCCTCCATGATATGATGAAAGAGGTCATGGAAAATCACTGTCATTGCTCTTTGATAACTTGCCCCTGTATTCTTTAGACCAAATGGCATGACACACCAACAATAATTACCCCACAGACAAGTAAAAGTTGTTTTATGTTGATCTTCTTCTGCTATCCTTATCTGATTGTAGCCAGAGAATCCATCTATGAGAGAAAGCATTTCATGACCTACTGTCAAGTCTACTATAATATCAATGTTCGGTAGTGGAAAGTCATCTTTGGGACATGCTTTGTTAAGATCTCTAAAATCATTACACATGCTGTTGCCCCCATTGGGTTTAGACACAGGTACAATGTTTGAGACCCAATCTGAATAGTCAATAGGTCGGATGAACTTTGCATCTAACAACTTCTGTATTTCTACTTTTACCAAGACAGTTATTTGTGGGTGCATCTTCCTCAGCTTTTGCTTGACTGGTTTAACTTTTGGATCAACTATGAGATAGTGAACTACTAGCTTAGGGTCTAGCCCTGGCATGTTAGCATAGGTCCATGCAAAGTTGATAGTTTGCTGTAAGAAGAATGTGTTAAGATTCCTATGCTCTATTTCTAATAATGATGCTGCCAGGAATGTGGTCTTTGGATTTTGCTCTATGCCAAGGTTTATCTCTGTAGAATCTTCCACGAGGAGAGATGACTTCTCTTGATACTTAGATGGTAGGGGAAGGTCAAATCCTCCATCCTCAGGTGCCACAGTTGGGTTTTCACCTTTGGATACGTCCTTTGTTTTTACTATTTTGTGATCAGGAGGTGCCACAGTGTGGTTTTCACCTAGAGATCTTTCTTTATTTTTACTTTTACGACTGGAGGATTTGGCATTCTCACCAAAATAAGCTGTTGGCTCTAGTTCCATTACAAAACCTACTTTATGATTGCCAATAGGGATACCTTCCTAAAGTCCCATGAACTCAGCTATAGCTTCGTCATTCTGAAATACATCTATAACGGGGGACCCTTGTTGGTCCCAATCGATAAGTTCAGGGTAGACAAGTGTTACTTTATGGGTGTTTGTGGTGGATATTAGGGATATGGAGGATAGAATAAATACAGAGGATTCTATAAATAGGTCAGTCATATGGAGGGGAGAGTCATCGATGATATTCTCATTAGATGCCAAATCTATGAGAGAAGTTTCAGCCACCTTGTCGAGGATACCCTCGATGTCCAAGGCACGCAGTACCTTTCTACCAAATCCTAACCCCTTCTTGTCTAGTTTCTTTGTCACACTAATGGGCTCCATTGTTCCTTGATTCTTTTTCCCAAGGCCCCCTTTGCCTTTATAGCCCATGTTTTTGACTATCCTTAAGCCATTGCCATATTACTTGACTAGTATTGTGACTGGTTCTTTCTCCTTATAGAGACAAGGAGAGATGTCCTCAATAGTTTCCTCTTCCAACAATTTTCCATGTTGGAATTGGGTTAAAGATGCTGGGGGAGGAATAGCTACTTTTTTAGTTGCTTTGGCAATGGGCGGTTGGCCGTAAGATTTAGGGGATAAAGGCATCCGCCCTACACAACAAGATTTTGAGATATCATAGGTTCCAAAGCCTATATCATGGATGTGAGCTTTGATTTCAGGAAGAGGATTAGGTTCACTTGTAGAGGCTTCTGTCAGATTTTTAGGAGCAACATATAGTGGGGATTCAAGGGCTTTGTCATTTTGAGGCACTTGGTTGTAATTCTTATAGCTGCCTTGCAAGACACGACATAATTCAAAAGGATTAAGGTCACCTGGGATAGTGATCTCTGTACCATTGAATGGGAACTTGAGAGACTAATGGTACATTGAGGGGATAGCTTTCATTGCATGGATCCATGGGCAGCCAAGGATAATGTTGTAAGGTAGCTAAATTTCAAGGACTTGGCACCTAGTTTCAAGCATGACGGGGCCCAGTTGTATAGGAAACTAAATAACACCTTCTGAGCGGTGCTCAACATCATCATATCCCTTGATTGTAATACTTTGATCAATGTTGACATGATCCTCAGAGTATCCCAATTGCTTAAGTAACTTTAAAGAGCAGATGTTGAGACCAGCACCACCATCTATGAGTATATGTTAGATTTTGCATTTATGGATGAGAACCTCAATGTGAAGGGCATCATTGTGACACAGATCATGGGATGGGAGGTCTTTCTCAGAGAAGAACACATTGTAGGGTGAAGCAATGTTACCTACTATAGCTTAGAAATCCACAACCGCTATGTTGTTAGGAACTGAAGACTCTTGGAGGGCTTTTTCTAGCACTACACTATGTGCAGGTGATGATCGCAGAAGGTCCAGGATAGAGATCTGTCCTGGTGTTTTCCCTAGATGTTCGACAAGATTATAATCAGATTAAGCTGGGAGACTGGGTGTAGGACCATGAATGGTGACACGACCACGATGAGTTGTAATAGCGCAATCCATAGATTTGCCTTTGATTGTGAGGGTAGATACTCGACTCTCTTCCAAACGACCCACAATGGAGTTAAAGAAAGTGGAAGCATGATTGACACCTTTACCTTTATCCTGAGGAGGAGATGGACCATGGTGAGGGAATGGTTCCTTGTACATGTTGAGGTCTTTGTTCATGTGTTGAGCTGGTGAATCATCTTCAAGAGAGATTTGGTTGCCTTCGATGAGATTTTGGATTAGGTGCTTGAGTTTCATGCACGATGCAGTTCTGTGCCCTTTGCTCCTATGGAATTCACAGTATTCATTTTCTCTATACCATGTAGTTTTGTAAAATGGTTCACCATATGGGGGAGCATCGGGTAAGGTGATGAGGCCTTTGTGTAAAAGCTTTTGTAGGATAGATTCAATGGGCTCTCCCAAGGGAGTGAATTGATGCTGTGGAGGGTAATCTTGCTAAGGCTGCTCTTGTTGTTGTTGTTGGTTTTGATATGGTTGCCTCTATTGTTGCTGTTGTTGAGGCGGAGCTTGATTTGGTTTGGAAAGCTGGAGTGGTGTTTACAATGTTTGGACATGTTTAGAATCGACCACCCCATCGTTGACCACGTTTTTATTTTTGTTCCAATATTTAGGTTTATCATTTGTTTGTTGTTGAGGAGCATTGTCTTTAGTTTCTTTTTAGATTTTGACGACACCCTTAGCAATGAGGGCCTTTTCGATGTTGATTCCCTTGTATGTGATTTCATCGAAGGTTGTAGCACTAAGAATTTGCAAATGAAAACCTAACTCTTGGTTGAGGTTCTGCACAAATATGCTAACAAGCTACTTTTCAGGTATGTTGAAAGGGAATTTGCTAGCCATTTGTCTCCATCGTTGAAGGAAAGAAATAAAAGTTTCTCCATTTTTCTGTTTGTTGTTGCATAGATCGGTCATGGAGATCTTATGCTCTACGTTGTAGGAGAAATGGGTGGCAAATTTCTCTGCTAGCTCGTTAAAAGATTTGATTCCCGTGGGTAAGTGTGAGAACCATTCTATAGCTTGACCTCCAAGACTGTAAGGAAAGAGACACATAAGATATGTGTCATTATGTGAGACCTCGAATCAAGCTAGATAGAATTCCCTGAGATGGTCTTTTAGGTCTCCTTTTCCTTTGTATTTATCAAATTTGGGAAAAGTGAAATTTTGAGGAAAAGGGATCATGGGTAATGACCGATCAAAAGGATAAGGACACACCTCTTCTAAAGAGAAGCTCTTCTTGCTGTGGCCAAATGTAAGATCAGATAGTTGTTGTTGAACTTCCATGATTTTTAGCTCCATCATTGTGGGAGGGGTTGGAAACATCTCGTGTTGTCCTAGAAGTGGTTGTTGATGCCCATACAGAAGATTGTAGTGTAAGCCATGGGCGTTGGTGTTATAAGGGTCATAAGATTGGTTGGGGTCATATGTGTGGTATGTTGGGTTTAGATTGGGTTGGAATTGGATGCTTTGATTTGGAGGAGGTGGGGGTGGCGCTAGGTAAGAATGTTGGCTTTGTGATGGTTGAAGAAAAGAGCTTGGTGGCGGAAAGCTAAAGTTTGTTAGGGTAGGTTGCGATTGTGAAACATAGCTTTGGGAAGTTTGGTGTTGGGAATGTTGAGGGTGGATAGGCAATGTGTTGAAAAAGTTTAACGTCGATGATCGTAGTGGAGGGGGGACATAGGTAGATGTGTTTTGCGATGGTTGAGGTTGATTGAGGATGAGCGTAGAAGAATGTTGTGGTTGGGATTACACAACCCTAGTTGGTTGAGGGATACGAAGGTTTGATGATGTTGGGGGTGGTGTTTGTTGAGACCCCTATTGCATGGCTACATAGTTGTTCTCCGGATTGTAATTTGGTGGGAAACCTTGTTGCGATGGGGTAACCAAAATTTCACTTGCGATTGGTGTGGACACTTGAGGAGTTTGTTGTATATTTGATTGAGCTATGGTGACTTGCTTAGCTAGCTCTGCTTGACATTGAAGAATCTCTTGTTGATTTTTGTAGATCTCCATAGGAGTCAGAAGCGGTGATATGGCCCTCTTTCCTATTGGGTTTTGATAAAGGGGATTCTCATATTGTGCAATCGTTCTCCCTTGTGAGCTTTGTTCAGGTAAGGGCATGGTCACTGTTGACATGGTTTGGACTGCCGTTATGGTGTCTTGGGTGTTGTTAGGTTCACTAAGCATGGATAGATCAAAACCTTTGGGTAATTTGGCTCGTTGCTCTGCTAGCAAGCGAAAGAAATGATCTTGGTTCTCACTAAGGATTTTGTCAAAGGCGGCCACGGCTCTAAGATCTTGTATGATTGACCTTGCCCATCTTCTCAAGAGGATTGACCTATTTCAAAGTGTCACTCTTCTTGAGATGGGGCTTGATCTGCGGTATAACCTTGTGGAACAAAATCCTGGGGCATGTCGGTGGTGTAGTGAGGTGTACTTACCAAAGGGACCCTACCTTCTTGAGATGGGACTTGATCAATAGTATAACCTTGTGGCACAAAATCCTGAGGCATGCTAGTGGTATAGTGAGGTGTACTTACCAAAGGGACCCTACCTTCTTTTGGTTGGTCAAGCTGTGGCATGTTTGGAGAGTTGGTTGATCTTTCCGCGGGTGTCCTAGGAGTAACCTTGGGAGTAATGTTGGGTCAGCCTAATTGCGGTGTATGAGGAGGCAATTTACGCTTCCTAGGGACAACTTTCTTGGACTTCATAGTTTGCTGGAGCCTAGTGGTTACCATGGAATACACTAGGACAAAAGCTGGGACTCTGCTTGTGTTTCAGAAAAGACAAATTTTGATGCATAATTTACTGGACAAAAGGTGCTGTACTATTTGACCAAAGGCACAGGACTGTGCAACCAAACGCGAGCTACTATAATACCAAAGGTGATGGACTGAGCTACCAAAGGTGAGGTACTGCTATACCAAAGGTGAGCTACTATGACCAAAAGTGAGCTACTGTTATACCAAGGGTGCTGAAGTAGGGTTGCCAGAGGTGAGGTACTGTTGAACCAAAGGTGAGCTGTTGTAATACCAGAGGTGCTGAAGTAGTGTCTGATGTTTTGCAAGGCAAAATTTTGATAGATTTGGTTTGTTTCTAATTAGATTTGCTTTGGCAAGAGAAAACACAACAAATAAAGTTGGCAAAAAAGGATTGACACAACAGATAGTGTATGTTTGAGGCTTACAAAAAAGCCCAATGTTTCCACAGGTATAAGACAATTGCAATCAATATCAAGCACTTTTTATCCCTAGAGACAAGGTTTCATTGCTGTAGATCAACTCACAACTTAATACTCTGTCGATAAAAATGTTATTCCATAAAGGTGTCAGACATTCAGTATCTTTGCGAGAGACGATAGGTAGGGATATCTCACCCTCCCCTTGGAAAGCTCAAGTAGGTCACAAGAGCTTTATGGCCAAGGGAATACTATCTCTTCTCAGGGGAGCTAATGGTGAGTATCTTAAGGGCTTAAATTGATTCCCCTTGCACTGATGATTACAGTAATGTTTGGAGGTAGATTAGGTAGTCACTATCTAGAGTCGTTCGTAGTAACTTTGAGGGACCAATGCCTTACGAGCAATGTGGCAAGCTACTAAAAGCTTTAACCAATCCTACTAAGAGTATCAAACACTTCGCTTGATGTGAAAATTGTTTCCACAAAGAGCTAGTACACTTCTTTTCAGTTTGGCACCACAAGGTAAGGATGACATCGGTTAGGACTTGGCTTTCACCTTATCCCTCTTATATAATAGTTCAAAGGAAAACTCTGCTTAGGGTCATCCCTTTTGGATGAAACACAATCCAAAAGTAGGCCCTTCTAAAGGAATAACTAAAATGTAAGAGCAAGCATGTCAAACAAAGGTTCAATTGTCCCATTATAAGAAAAATAAGGTGCAACTAGATTAGGCACACACACGTTTGTAGTTGTCAGTTGTCCCTTATGAAATTGAAGTGTTTGGCATTCATGTCCATTGTCCTTTAGAAAATTGAGGTGTTTTCACATACATGTCCATTGTCCCTTAAGAAAGCAATATGTTCCTAAGACTTAGATTACAAAAAAGATTGGTTCAGTTATCCCTTAAGAAGGCAATATGTTTCTAAGACTTAGTGCAATGAATCAAGATTTCTTCAATGCTTGTCCTGCATGAACATGTTAGAAAAAAAACCTATTTTCTCTGTGTGAGTGATAAGAAGCTGCAACAAGTCAATTAGTTCCACAAAAACTCACAAGTTAGCAAAAATGAATTAAATTAATCAAAAGCGAGTTATTGTCTTACCAAAAGCGACCTACTGTGTTACTACAACGCTGCACTGTGTTGCCAGAAGCGTGGTGATGCAGACTAGAAGTGACTCACTATGTTAACAAAAGTGTTGAAACATATCTAGAAGCAACGTACTGTGCCGCCAGAAGTGCCATCCTATACTACCAATAGTGCTTTACTGTCTCAGATCCAGAAAAAGTTGTACTTTATCAAAAAAGCTAGGTCCAAATATGATTTCATGGTTGATTCGATGTTCTAAGATATAATATCTGATAAATCAATATCTTGGGATCAAGAAAACTTAAAGGATGTCGCAAATAGATGGGCTAACTCAATATTGAAAATACTCTTAAATACGTCAGCTTAGGAAGTATAGCAGACAATTGAAAGACAAATAAACTAGCTTGTCAGTCAAATCAATGGTAGGTATGTGAGTAAAACCCTATAAAATCACCAAACAAGGAAAAAAAACCTATTTTTCCAAACACACTTTACGATACTACCAATAGCGCTAGATTGTTTCACCAAAAGTGCGTTACTGTGCTACCAGGAGCGCTGCAGTATCGCCTGAGGGCGCTATACTGTATCTCCAGAAGTGCTTTAAGATACTGCCAATAGCGCTTTTCTATGTCTTTTGCGCTGTTTCGTACTGTACTTTAAAAAAAATCAATTTCTCAAAGAAAAAGAGGGATTAGTGGGTCCCACCGGGCATGCCAGAATGTGTATGAGGAAAATTGATTAAATCAATATCAAAACTAATAAATCAAAAGCCCATAATATAAAGAAAACTAATCTAAATAAAATCCATTATCAATAAATCAATGAAATATGAAAGCTTTTATTGAGATTTGTGTTGTTCCCTTTGATAAATGTGGATTGCTCAATAGTGCTACGAAACCATGTTTGCAACAAGCAAGTAAAGTGCTCAAAGATCAATGTCAAAAGATCATAAATTTTCTCAATTGATGTGATGTATGCTCAAAGCGCTGTTAAAGGATGCCTGAGAATAAGTGATCGAAGAGGATTTGTGAAGGAGATGAGGGGGGTTTATATAGGTTTCAATAGAGATCGATCAACGGTCCAGATAATTCAGAAGAATCAATGGAGGAGATAAATCAAATAACCATGATAAATGTGCACACAACATGTGTCAATCCATAAGGATATTTTTATTAAAATATGATGAAAACCAGATTGATTGAATAGATAACTCAACTTGTAGTTTTACCTTTTTTAGAGTTCTAAATATAAGATTGATTGTGCACGAGTTAACAAGATATTTTAAGAGGAATTGGAAGATAATTGAAATTAAATAAATAAATTTATTTAATTATTTGTGCATGATTGAGGAACAGAAGATTATAAATAAAATATTTGATTTTATTTATTTTTAGAGGATTGAGATAATTTAAATAAATTTGCATGATTTATTTAAATTTAGAAGAACAATTGATTTAATTAAATAAAGTAAATTATTTAATTATAGATAAGATAGAATTGGATGAGTTAATTAAATAATTAATTTATTTAATTAACAGAGACTGGAAATTTGAAAGAGGATAATGATTTAATTAAATAATACACATTATTTAATTTTGGAAGAATATAGAGGAATTTAATTTAATTAATTACATAAATAGAATTTATTTAATTAATGTGGAATTTAGGAGATTTAGAGGAATTGCATGAAATTAATTAAATAATTAGATTATTCAATTAATGTTGAAATGTAGGTGATTTGGAAGAATTGACGAAATGCAAGTGGTGTGACGACATGGTCATTTTAGGGTGTCTATAGATTATGTTAATACTATGATGCTTGAATGTTAGTCTCCTTCGGATAAGAGGAAATTGTTAAAAGGGAAGATTGTTTAAGATACCGATTCACCCCCCCTCTCAATATCTTGGTGTGTTCAACATAACTGTGTTCCAACTATAAAAGGAACACATAATGGTCTACAATCTTGCATGTTAAACCCTTGTAAAACTAAATTGACATACTTACTCTGGCCAAGCCATAGTTTTTGTTCACTCTTTCTCTTCTTATTTCATTTTAAATTTAGCTGCAATTTGAGACTTCAGTTCTGAAATCATTCCTTTCCCTTTACCAATAAATAACCTATCATCAACATATAATACAATAAATAGGAAATGATCATCATCACATTTATAATAAAAATAGTGATCAAATTTAGAATGCTCAAATCCAAAACTCAACAGATATGTATCAAATTTTTGGTACCACATCCTAGGACTTTGTTTGAGGCCATACAAAGATTTCTTCAATTTACAAACCAAATTACTTTTACCTTTCACCATGTAGTGCTTTGGCTGTGTCATATAAATATCCTCCAAATCACTATGAAGGAAAGTCATTTTCACATCCATTTTCTCAACCTCTAGATCATAAGCAACAACAATAGAAAGTGAGAATCTAATGGACTTCATTTTTGCAACAGGAGAAAACATATCACCATAATCGACACCCTCAACCTAAGAGTAACCTTTCACAACCAACTGTGCTTTGTACTTCTCAATACCTCCATTTGAACCAATATTTTTCTTGAACACCCATTTGCAACCAACAGGTTTTTATCCTTCAGGCAATGGAACTTGGTCCCATGTATCATTCTTTTTCAAAGATGCCATTCTTCATCCATAGAAATCTTCCAAATTCTACATCATTCATCCCTAATGCCTCTTCTACAGATCTAGGTTCATCTATGTTAGTATTTAGAGAAATAATACATCTTCAGTCATTAGGTGAATACCTTTCAGGTGGTTGTCTATGCATTGTAGACCTTCAAACAAGTTGAGTTGGAGGTTCTTCCTCCTCTTTTGAAGATTCAGAGATAGATGAGCTCTCCTCAACTTTACATCTATCTAGGGGCTTGATTCAACTTTCTTAGATGTAGAAGGGAATTGAATCACATCTTTCTGTTCACTTTGTTTTGGCTACAATGTAACGGAAGAAAACTTAGTTTCTCTAAAAATAATACTTCTACTATATATTATCTTCTGTACAACAGGGTCCCAAAGCTTGTATCCTTTCACAACATAACTATACCTAATGAAGATACATTTCATAGCCTTGTTCTACAACTTTGTTTGCTTCTCCTTTAGAACATGTGTATATGCCTCACAACCAAAAACTCTAAGATATATCAGTGAAGGCTTGTGCCCTGACCATACCTCCACATGCATTTTATCAACAAGAGCTGATGTAGGAGACCTGTTAATCAGGTAGCAAACAATAGCAACAGCTTCAACCTAAAACCTTTGTTCTAGACCAGCACCACTAAGCATACTCCTAGCCTTCTCCATTAGTATCTTGTTCATTCTTTTTGCAACTCCATTCTGTTGTGGAGAATACAGAGTTGTCTTTTGTCTCTAAATTCCACAATCTTTATAGAATTTATCAAAATCATTAGAGAAAAATTTATCACCATTGTAACTCCTCAAACATTTTATTTTCTTTCCAATCTACAACTCAACCATTGATTTAAATTCTTTAAATTGACTGAAAACTTCATATTTATTCTTTAGAAAATATACCCATGTCATTCTGCTATAATCATCAATAAATAAAACATAATATGTGGATTTCTCAATGGAAGGAACATCTACAGGGCTAAACACATTAGAATGAATAACATCCAATGCACCACAAGATTTATAAGAACTCAAGTAAAATTGAACGCAATTTTGTTTACCATAAATGCAATGCTCACAGAAATCAAAATCAAGATTACAATCAATCAACCCTTCAACAAGGTTTATATTTTTCACGTTCCTTAGACCCTTTTCTCCTATGTGGACTAATCTATGGTGCCATAACATAGTCTTCTTTGCATGCAATTTTGATTCAGAAGAAAGAGCACCCTTAGGTACCTAGAAGCCATGATCATCCACTAAAAATAAAACCCTCTCCTTTTCCAATGAAGTAGTCACAGATTTGCTTTTCATAGTACTATTGCACTCAACAGTGCATGCATCAAGCTTATACAATGTGCCAAGCCTGACACCTCTAGCAATTGCCATAACACCTCGTACCATCTTACATCCTGAATCAAAAAAGACTACCTGCACACTTGCGTCTATTAGTTCTCTCACAAATAATAAATTTCATGTTAATCTAGGGATATGCAACACACCATTAATCCTTTTTATTCGATCACTAGGAATTATGATTTTAACTTTACCATGACCAACAATATTTAAATGAGAATCATGACCTAAGTACACCTTACCTCCATTAAATTCTTCATATTTAGAAAACCAATCTCTATTAGGGGTCATATGGAAATATGCACTTGAGTCAATTAACCATGCATCATTACTTGCATGAGTGGCCAAAGTTGCAATGAACGCATCACCATCTTCCAACTCAGAATCAAAATCAAATTTCTTCTTTTTCTTCTTCTTTTCTTTACACTCCTTATGGAAGTGTCTAGGCTTACCACAATTCCAACAAATAACTTTGGACTTTCTAGGAGATTTGGATCTCCTCTTGGACTTGGATTTGTCACACTTCTCACTCTTCTTGCCTTTTTATTTGGATATTCCATGAAAACCTAGGGCTTCTTTAGAACTAATGGATACCTTCCTCCTCATTTCTTCAGAAAGCAAAGAACCCACAACATATTCAACTTTCAAGAAAACATAAGTACTCCCAATCACCATAACAAGAGAATCCAATGAATTAGGAAAAAAACAAAGTAGGATCTGGAATCCATTATTACAACAACATATTTAATACTTTTAGGTGTTCTACAATTCGTCCACCCTCTTCCATTATCAAGGAATACGATTTCTTCCTCAAGAAAATCTTGTCCACTAAAGATTTGGCTTTATATATCTCATTGAGTTTCTTCCATAGTTTCTTTGCAGAGGGCTCTTCATGGAAATTGATTAAGACTCTATCTGGCACAATCTGATTAGACCCTTGGCTTTATAGTCCATAACATCATATGTAGCAACCAAAGTAGCATCTGTGGGCCTTGAAACATTCTCATCAATAACATCCCATAGATCTTGATCAATTAACAGATCCTCCATCTGGAGCTTCCACATCTCAAAATTCTTACCAAAAAAATTTCTACCTCTATTATCCTTGATGTGTTTGCCATCTAAAAATCCCTACAACAAGATCACAAAGTATCTTTTGTACAAGCTCTAACTCAAAACTAGATTAGTTCAAAAAACCCAACAACCCACAACTGAAACGAAAGGTGATCAAGCTCTGATACCACTTGTAAGGAAGTTAAGGTAGCGGAACAACTTCATACACTAATCTTGAGGGGAGGGATGTGTAGAAATTTTTAGATCTTTACAACAGTTACAGAAATAAACACAAATAACAATCATACCACAACATAGTAATTACATGGGGAAACCCTTTAGGGAGAAAAAACCCACAATCAAAAACCACCAAATATATTATTTAGGAATCAAGAAGATTACAATATCCTTGTAGAGCAAGCTTTTACAGGAGTATAACCAACTAGAGATCTAGAAGTAACTCAACATCTATAAGACTCTTACACACAACCTCCATCTCAAGATCCTAATATATAGGAGATACAATATAGTAAACTATCAATGGTATTTACAAAACCATGAGCCAAAACCACCCAAAAGTGGCACCCAAATTATCTCCAATAAAAGATGCCTTGTGATGTGCCAAATCACACACCAACATGTGTAACTCTCCTCTTTATAGCTCTTTTAAGTGTTCAACATGTTTTCACATTTCCCAATATAGAGGTCCAACTTCTAGAGGCCATAACTTTTGATCCGGGTGTCTAATTGACAAACTGTTTGATGCGTTGGAAATCTCATGAAGAGATATATAGGTACCTACACCCTCTACTCCACTACTCCCCAAATACTCTTGCTAGCCTCTCCATCCCTACACCCTTTGCTCTGTCGCTCCCTAAATCCTCCTGCCAGCCTCTCCATTCCTCTACCTCCCCATCGCCTCTATCTTCTACTTCCCTTCCCTGTGTCCTCAACCACCGCTCCAACCTTCCCCTCCATCCACAGTTTCCCCAAACTACCCCTTCTAGGCATAATAACCAACAAAGAAAAATGATACAAAACCAAAAAACAAAACACAACAAAAAACATTACCCTAAAACATAAAGTCTTAATTTTTAATTTTTTAAAATTTTTTTTTCAGGTAGTTAACCCTTGGTCACATGGGTGACCAGGGGCTTGCTTAGAGCCCAAACCACCAACTTAACCATTACTCCCCTAATCCACCACATGTGACTTAAACTAACACTAACTGTTAGCTGTTAACTAACCATCAGACTACCTCCCTTGCCCTCCTACATGCCAAAATAGGGCCTTTTTTTTCTTTTTTGTACAACTTGGGCAAATCATATTAGAATCGTGCATATGTATAGTCGTTGGAAAGATGATTCAACATAATTTTTAGTAGTGCAAGTTTCATCAGCATATTTGGTCAAATTTCTTAAGTACAATCAGTCAAATGCCACAGTTGCTTGCAAACTTAAAATCACCATAACCTTTGCATTTATTAACAAAATTTGATGAAATTTTTTTGACATTGCATAGAATTTTGTGTAGAATCTGATAATAATATCCAATCTGATGTACCTAATCATAATTATCAGAAATTGTCCAGATTACTCATTTTTCACCTAACAAGTTGGCTTGCAAGTTTCTTTGTTCTTTTTTATTTTAGTGGAATCTAGGAAGACATAAGGCACTGTACAACTTCAACATCAAATCAAATCTGAAGATAAATATGCCAAGTGCACACAATCTAACTTTTGTCTTTGCATTTAATCAAAAACTTGTTTGTAATCACACTTCAATTTGGGATTTAAAACAAACATTTGTTTGCATCATCATACTTGACATTGGACTTAAAACATGAACATGTGTCTTCATCATCACACTTAGATTGGGTATAAAACAAATTTGTGCTTGAATTTCTTTGTAGATTTGAGTGTGATTTATGGTGTGTATGCTCTTCTCATGCACTTCATGTGATCTTGAGAATCAAAAACATCCTTTAATCCATTCATCTTCACACACACATTTATATTCCTAAGGGTAAATTGACTTTGCAAGTGTGAGTCAAGTGTGTGTCTATGCTCTCTCCTTGCACAACAAGATGATCTTGGAGATCAAAAGCACCACTCGATTTTATTTTGTCACCCCTCTTAGGAGGCCTGTTTGGAGACACACCACTCCAAGGGATGACCTCAACTCTTGTGTTCTAACATAGTATAAACAGTGAGGAGTGAATCAAAAAACACACCTCTTGGAAGTTAGAATCTTGTCATTTGGGATAAGCCCCCAAGAACTTTATACCTTGGGGAAGTGAAGGTGAAGGGTGGGTTACCCCTTTCTCTTGACTGTGTGGCATTATTTCACTTTCATTTCATAGAACTGGCCCCCCCATACCTTGTGTATATTGGGGACATCCTTAGACATATTGTTTATCCTAGCTTAATACCTCTTGGCCACACCCATTTGACTAATATTATGCTTGTTGATGTGTCTTCAAGTATTTTCATAATCACAATAATCAATCTTGAAAAATCAAACTTGCCATGGTGTATTGTGTGTGTGATTTATGCATGTACATGTAAAATCTTTTGTTTGCAAGTTACCTAAGTCAAGCTATCAACAAGTACATCTTACATCATCCTAATTTTCCTTATCATCACTTTCATCCTAATCTAAATCCTAATCATCCAATCCATATCCACATCATCTTAAATAATCATCCAATTCAATCCAAATTTTTCTAATTCTCACCACAATCTATCGCATTCTTCACTTGTCAAAATGGTTTTGATCATTAACAAACCTAGGTCAAATCCAAAACCCAAAATTAAAATCCTAGGAGGCTATCATTATAGCTCCAATAATGATGAGCACCTTGTAGATCATGATGCCTATTTTGAGGAACAAGCTGAAATACAAAGACTTCAACATATGTATAAATCCATTCCACCAATAGAAAACAAGAACCTAGAGGACAATCCTTATAGCACCCAAAGAATGCTTGATGAACTTAGGATGCTATATAGAAAGGAACAAGTCACTACACCACCACAACACCAACCATCCCAACAACAACACCAAAAATTCCAACAACAACAAGTCGACCAACAAATCATACAACACCAATCCCAAATGCAACAAATCCAACAATTCCAACAACTCCTAGCCACCTACCAATCCCAAACTCAACAAACACAATCACAAATACAACTCTCCATTCAACAACCACAACATTTCCACATGCCTCTAGTTCCCCATCTTTAATCCATTATCCCACATATTTTACCCATCATATACCTATGGTCCATGATTTTGCATAATCCACATCATAATCCACTATCCTTCCATCTATAATCCACATCATAATCCACTATCTCCCATCCATCCTTTCATAATCCTTCCATACATAATCCACATCATAAGCCATTATCCACCTACTCCATCTCCCTCTCATGCAATCCCCTACCAACATCTATGAGCATAATGGCATTTAACATAGTCCATGTGCGTCATCCATCTTTAAATGGAACTATCACCTTTCATGGAACTAGATGCTTGAGTCCTTCTTGTCCATATCCACCTATTCCATCCAAGTATTCAAAAAAAATGAAAAAAAAAAGAAATAAAAAAATCAAAATAGTAAAGAGAAATCCCTTCGTTTAATGGAGAAAACCTGGTAAACAGATGCCTTGGATAAGTACCATGATGAAAACCTAGAAAATAAGTGTCATGTGTAGGTTGACTATCTATGTGTCTTACACTTGGGGGCACGCTGTCTCATCCAACCTATCATTTCAAACCTATCAGTTCCTTCCTATCTCCCTCATCCTATCATATCCTATCTTACCATCTTTAGCCATTATACCAACATACATATCCCATCTATCCATCCATCCTTCCTTCCTCCTTTTGATCTTGATAAAGGCATAGGGGAAAAATGTTGAAAAATGCTTTAGAAAATCTCATGATATACCTCATCACCAACCAATCCAATCATCTTCTCATCCTAAGTTTTGTCATGTAAAACCCTAAACATACTACCTAGAATGGGGCATGTTATTCCTATGCGACATAGTCTTTGGAGATCACATCCTAGCTCACTTATAATGCATACATCCTGTTGGTGTCCGAATTGGCAGAGGGTTTGCCAGTTCCAATGCACAAGCAGATTTGGTCAACAGATATGGGAGGTTGCGTGAGCTCCCTCCCCTTCACTTCTGGTTCTGCCGCACCAAGGGGGGTATCCCTATAGCTAAAGATTTAACTTTGACTCGCCCAATGACACAAAGATTTAGCTTTACAACAATAGGTAGAATACTCTCATGTTTGGACCAAAATATGCATGATAGATCACAAGGCTGGCAACATTCTTGGACATATCTAACTGGTTGAGGATGAGAGTATGTAGGGGTCCTATTTCTACTCCTACAAACTAACGGGTTGGAAATTTGAAAGGATTTGTATTAATTTTTGGATACAAGACAGGGGGTTTTGGATCATAACTACTAAACTAGAAGTAGACTGGTGCCTATCCTAGGGCAAGGAGTCAACTAGACGTATACAAGAGAATGGCTTGCAATTGACATTCAAGTTTCAAGGGGTTAGGACTGGTATTTGCCTTACAAACACCACCCAAGGATAAGTATTTAACTATCTCTACTTACATACATCCCAGCTGACACACAATCTTCTCCATACTCAACCTAAAACAATTTAATCCACTCCTTGAATGTAAGTTAAAGATTAAGCATGTGATATAGAAATCCATACCCTAGAATCTAAGAAACCCTTAGTAACTAGATTTAGAAGAAGAGAATGCATACAACACATGGAGACAGATAGATAAACACATGCAATGAAGCATTTTTCATATAAACATGACATGAAACTAAACATATGTGCAAGATGCACTCAAATGCAACTCATAAACTCCAACAGAGATAAAACAACCAGGAAAATGTTCTGTCTTTCATTATTTTTCCCCCAAAAATGCCCAAGTCTTCAACATGAGTAACACAGTTTGCCCTTTATGGCAAGACTGTGTACTCAGCAATAATTACATGGTCACCTCAAAAATTTGCCAGATGCACTGCACCTTCTGAATGGTGCTCAAAAATATTCAATGCAACATGAGAAATAGAGGAAGATAGTAGGTAGAATGGGGATTCATGCAACTGACTGGAGATTTTCCCATTGAAAATGGTGGTTGGTCTATCATTCCATTGATCATGCATCTGCAACTGCCATTAATGTCAACCTACCCGTGGCCTCAGCAGCTTCACTTGTCTTTGAAGTTTTTTCCTACCTAAAACACGACTACATACAAAGAAAGCCTTCATTCATTTGAGCATCTGAAATAGGCTGTCAATTTCTCTCCTATCGCCAAGATCTGTGGCCTAAAATCTTGTTGAAAAGTCCACGGCCAATGATATCGCGCCACGTAGGTGTCTTTTTCCTATCGTAGACTTTTCCTCCTTTCATTTTCCCCTTTTCGCCATGTATATGCATATTCAAATGCATATACAACTGCTCACTTTTTGCCTTTCAAATCATTTGTATATGCCAATGTGTATACATACAACTGTTTAACATACAAGGCGGACGCCAAAACTATATAACACAAATTGAAATTCTACTCAGGTCCAGCTTGTATCTCCTTTTGCATCTTCCCTTTGTATGTTTACATATACATTCACCTTATACATACAAGGCGCATACCCCAAATGTTTATGAAACAGTCTAAAATCTCCATCGGGTCCGGACATTGTTTGTTGCCACCTTGTATATTGCCTTGTATGTCTGATTGTATGTTGCAAACATACAATCGTACATATGCAATTGGTGGGCCCATCTGTTTGTATCCTGCCTTCACATGTATCTTCTAGTACATCACCGCCGATGCATCTACCTGATATACATTCTGCCTTCTATGTCTATGGGCCCCACCAAATGTATCTCCCCCTTTGTATCTGTGGCTTGTATGTTTGAACATAAAAGTACAATATACATTCAACCTTACGACTGCCTTTGCATGCTTTCCTTGTATGTGCATCAGCCGTCGGGGAGACCTTAGACCTAGCCACCGATATGCATTGTCTCAGCGATGACACTTTCACTATAGCAAATGCATATCAGGCTCTTGTATATTTCCTCTTGCACATCACCATTGTATCTTCGTGATGTACATTTCCCCTTGCATGTTTCCAATGTATCTTTCTATTGTATGTCAAACATACAACACAATATGCATGTAAACCTCACATACAACAGCATAATATTCCCAGGAATTTTTGATAGATTCCTCAATGCATATGCAAACCCAATATGCATTTAAAGATGCATACAACTCATTTTTTCACCATTTTCAAAGGTTGATTGGAAATTTTTGCAAGCCCGCCAATGTACATTTGCATTTGTACATACAAACCCCTTTATATATACAAAGATACATGCATTTAAAACTATTTTTATTTTTGCACTTTTCAATTGTAAAGGCCAAAAGACTTAGAAATTTTTGGATTTTTTGTGAAGGGGCCTACAGATTTAAATGCCTGAAACTTGAATGTTTATGTAGGCACCACCACTGGCTCTGTCTGGGGATGCATGCCTCTTGCAGGCATGGTGAGAACCATAAATCTCTGGGATGTAGACCAGTCCTTATCCATTGGGCAATAGAGTCAAACACTGCACCAACCTGTATTACAAATCACACTGTTTTAAAATTTACTTGGTGGCCCAGGGCCACCAAGAAGGAAAAACAAAAATTTTCCTTTATCAAAAACCCTATTTTCCTCTGATTTCTTCAAATGGAGCCTAAAAATATTTTGTTGTCTACAGCACCCCACTTTGCAATTGTTTGTACTGCTGCCTATTTCTTTTTCTTTAACAAATCTACAACTAGCTTCATCAGCATACATTATCATCAGTTGTAGAATGTCATCATCATATGAGTCACTGATGTCACTTGGAAAAATAACAGACTCATATGAAACAAATGAATCCACATCAAAATTTTGCCCTTCTTCAAAAAATAAGAGATCCTCTGAATCAAACAAACAATATTCAGGCACAAGCAACATCTCATAATCATATTCATTTTTATAAACGTTCAGATATCCATCATCATTATGCTCAATAATTTTATCACTAAGGTCCACTTGTAATGTCTCAAGAGAAGGCATAAAAAGCTCAGAGTGCAGCCCTTCATCAAAAGATTTGTAGTTACCTGTGCAACCAACATTATTCCCAACTGTATGAGCACACACATCTGCAACTTGTCTGTTCACATCTGAATAGTGACCTTGATTTTCCTCTTCACCAATGCCCTGATGATCAAAAACAAAATTTTCAACCTCTGCATTGTAAAGGTGGTCATAATCTTCAAGCAAGCACTCATATTCAACATCCATATATATTTCATCATCTGAAAGGCATTTTGCATCTGAATGCTGACAATCATTAACATATTCACTGCCATCCCTTAAAAACAACATCTTTTGTATTTAGAGTGAAGCTCTGCATATCCACCTCACATAAATATTCTGGAATAACTAGGATATGCCTATTGCTACAGGACACAACTTCATGTATATCTCTCATTTCATCATTTGAAGGGCATTTTGTGTCTGCAGGTTTCTCTTCTAGAGGCTGATAACAATCTTTGTCTTCACCATTATAAGATGTGCCCACATTTTCTACAACATTTTCTTCATGTTTATACATCACATCATGATTGCACACACTATTCTGAAATATATTTCCCTTTGCAGAGTCATCTCTCAATGAACACACTGGGAAATTAGAAATACATTCACTTTGATAACTGTTTTGACAACTTGTAGCCATGAAACCTATTGGCATTCCATATTTCTGATTATTTTCAATATCCATAGCAAATCTGAAAGCCTGGTGAAGAGTAGCTAGTTCTTTCTCTCAATCTATAACTCATTTTCTTATCAAATGCAACCAAATAAATTGTCAAGCACAATGCATTATTGGGTGTCATATATTTAGGAATCTGCTTGAGCAACTTAATAAATCTAAGATTAAGGGCTGGAACTAGTTCCTCATCTTCCTTTTGAATATTCATGAAGTGTATGATCAATGAGGCCAAATCAAATCTTTCACCAAACTACTCTAGGAATGCAATTTCTAAATCTACCCATGAAGAAACTGAACATACAGGTAGGTCTAAAAACTAGACCCTAGCATCATCCTCTAATGACTGAACAAAAAGTCTCATTACTACATCTTCAGCCTCTACCTCATAATCTTCTATCAAATTACAAAACTTTGCAGATGTTTATTTGTAGACTCAGAATTTGATCCACTATATTTTGGCAAACATTTTCTAATCTTATTGGGAATAACATTTGGGTAACCATTTATTCCTTTGAAATTCAAAGATTTATACCTTTCAATAAAAAATGGTCTTCTTTGAGAGCACAACCAGGTTTGCTGCTCTAAACTCATCATTTTGAATGAAAAGATGGAATACCTGGAAATATGTTGCAGCTTTGGATAGGTTCAATCAACAGAGTTGCCACCTCTCACAGAGAGGACAGAACATCAATAAGGCACTTTTGTTTTCTGGATTCATCACACCAGTAGAGCACCACATGGTCTTTATTTGGTATTGCTGCAACAACTTTACTAGAAACTGGGTCTTCCAGCCTTCAAAACATTTGACTCTTCCCAAACAGAGTCACCATTTCTGTTGGTGTCTGAATCGGCAGAGGGTTTGCCAGTTCCAATGCACAGTTAGATTTGGCCAACAGATATGGGAGGTTGCGTGAGCTCCCTCCCCTTCACTTCTGGTTCTGCCGCACCAAGGGGGGTATCCCTATAGCTAAAGATTTAACTTTGACTTGCCCAATGACACAAAGATTTAGCTTTACAATAATAGGCAGAATACTCTCATGTTTGGACCAAAATATGCATGATAGATCACAAGGCTGGCAACATGCTTGGACATATCTAATTGGTTGAGGATGAGAGTATGCAGGGGTCCTATTTCTACTCCTACAAACTAATGGGTTGGAAATTTGAAAGGATTTGTATTAATTTTTGGATGCAAGATAGGGGGTTTTGGATCATAACTACTAATCCAGAAGCAGACCAGTGCCTATCCTAGGGCAAGGAGTCAACTAGACGTATACAAGAGAATGGCTTGCAACTGGCATTCAAGTTTCAAGGGGTTAGGACTGGTATTTGTCTTACAAACACCACCCAAGGTTAAGTATTTAACTGTCTCTACTTACATACATCCCAGCTGACACACAATCTTCTCCATACTCAACCTAAAACAATTTAATCCACTCCTTGAATGGAAGTTAAAGATTAAGCATGTGATATAGAAATCCATACCCTAGAATCTAAGAAACCCTTAGCAACTAGATTCAGAAGAAGAGAATGCATACAACACATGGAGACAAATAGATAAACACATGCAATGAAGCATTTTTCATATAAACATGACATGAAACTAAATATATGTGCAAGGTGCACTCAAATGCAACTCATAAACTCCAACAGAGATAAAACAACCAGGAAAATGCTCTGTCTTTCGTTATTTTTCCCCCAAAAATACCCAAGTCTTCAACAACAACCAATGAGTAACACAGTTTGCCCTTTATGGCAAGACTATGTACTCAACAATAATTACATGGTCACCTCAAAAATTCACCAGATGCACTGCACCTTCTAAATGGTGCTAAAAAATATTCAATGCAGCATGAGAAATAGAGGAAGAGAGTAGGTAGAATGGGGATTCGTGTAGCCGACTGGAGATTTTCCCATTGAAAATGGTGGTTGGTCTGTCATTCCATCGATCATGCATCTGCAACTGCCATTAATGTCAACCTACCCGTGGCCTCAGCAGCTTCACTTGTCTTTGAAGTTTTTTCCCACCTAAAATGTGGCTGCATACAAAGAAAGCCTTCGTTCATTTGGGCATCTGAAATAGGCCATCGATTTCTCTCCTATCGCTAGGATCTGTAGCCTGAAATCTTGTTGAAAAGTCCACGACCAATGATATCATGCCACGTAGGTGTCTTTTTCCTATCACAGACTTTTCCTCCTTTCATTTTCCCCTTTTCGCCATGTATATGCATATTCAAATGCATATACAACTGCCCTCTTTTTGCCTTTCAAATCCTTTGTATATGCCAATGCGTATACATACAACTGTTTAACATACAAGGTGGACCCCAAAACTGTATAAAACAAATTGAAATTCTACTCAAGTCCGGCTTGTATCTCCTTTTGCATCTTCCCTTTGTATGTTTGCATATACATTCACCTTATACATACAAGGTGCGGACCCCAAATGTTTATGAAACAGTCTAAAATCTCCATTGGGTTTGGACGTTGTATGTTGCCGCCTTGTATATCTCCTTGTATGTCCGATTGTATGTCGCAAACATACAATCACACATATGCAATTGGTGTGCCCATCTGTTTGTATCCTGCCTTCACATGTATCTTCTAGTACATTGCCGCTGATGCATCTACCTGATATACATTCTGCTTTGTATGTCTGCGGGCCCCACCAAATGTATCTCCCCCTTTGCATCTGCGGCTTGTATGTTTAAACATACAAACACAATATACATTCAACCTTGTGACCGCCTTTACATGCTTTCCTTGTATGTGCATCAGCCGTCAGGGAGACCTTAGACCTGGTCGCCGATATGCATTGTCTCAGTGATGACACTTTCACTATAGCTTATGCATATCGGGCTCTTGTATATTTCCTCTTGCACATCGCCATTGTATCTTCGTGATGTATAGTGCCCCTTGCATGTTTCCAATGTATCTTTCCATTGTATGTTGAACATACAACACAATATGCATGCAAACCTCACATACAACAGCATAATATTCTCAGGAATCTGCAATAGATTCCTCAATGCATATGCAAACATGATATGCATTTAAAGATGCATACAACTCATTTTTTCACCATTTTCAAAGGCCGATTGAAAATTTTTGCAAGCCCGCCGCCAATGTACATTTACATTTGTACATACAAACCCCCTTGTATATACAAAGATACATGCATTTAAAACTATTTTTTTTTTTGCACTTTTCAACTGCAAAGGCCAAAAGACTTAGAAATGTTTGGATTTTTTGTGAAGGGGCCTGCAGATTTAAATGCCTGAAACCTGAATGTTTATGCATGCACCACCACATCCATTCCATCCACTATTGTCTATTGTTTTATCCATCCCTCTATCATGAGCTTTCCATTCCACATACTATCGCCTACCCTTTTATCCATCCTGTTATCGTGTGTCTTCCATCCCATTTTATCTAATCCCATCTTCATCCTTGCATCTAGACTTGGTTTTCCCTTTTCATTGGTATCTAGCAACAAGGCTATCCAAACTCCAATACAATGCCATCCCATAAAATAAAAATATCCAAAACCAACCAAGAAATCTCAAAAATATCCAAAAAACAATAAAAAAATCTCAAAAATATCTAAAAACAACCAAAAATATCTCAAAAATATCCAAAAAACAATAAAAAATCTCAAAAATATCCAAAAACAATAAAAAATATCTCAAAAATATCCAAAAACAATAAAAATATCTCAAAAATATCCAAAAATAATAAAAAATCTCAAAAATATCCAAAAACAATAAAAAATATCTCAAAAATATCCAAAAATAATAAAAAAATCTCAAAAATACCAAAAAACTGAAATATTCAAAAAATTCAAGCAATAAACCAAATGCAAGTCCTCTTTAATCCATACCAATCTAGTCAACAAATCTAGCCAAATTATCCAATCACATCCTTTGGTCTTGATCCTAATCTTGTCATAAACCAAATCAATTAATCATCATCAATCCATCATCAATGGGATATTTCACTCCCACATCCTTGTGTTGATCTAGGGATATATCGTTCCCCACAATGACAACACTACCATCATCATCATCAAATCAAATAGTCAATAAATCAATCATCAGTTTATAGCTTGACAGTGGCAATACCTTGTTTATTTTTGTGTCATTTGTGCATGCTTGTTTTCTTGCTTGTGTGTGTCATCTTTTTTATCTTACATTTGTATCGAGTCCTTATCATTCCAGCTAATATTCATATCTTGGGTATGTTGGAATAGATTTTTGCATTATCCTTTGCATCTAAGGTCATATCATACCTTCTATGTATTAGGACTTTAATGCTCTAAGTATCCTTCCTCATACGTCTAGACAAGGTTGTATTACGCTGGGTACACAAGACACATCATCACCCTGGTCCTTATACATTGGTGACTAATAACTAGTGTTATATCAAACTATATGATTGCTCTACTCAAGTCAGCATGACTACTCATAATAAATCCATCAATCTGACATCCATCTTTCTATCTTCTCCTTCTACCAATTTTCCATCTTTTATCTCCCTCTCTTCTTCACATCCATTCATTTCAAGAGTACACTCATATTCTTCCAATTCGCCTGTCCTCTCAAGGGGGCATCATTCAACCTATTAATTAATCTACTAAGTATTTCTTCTACCTGACTGGGGCATCATCATTTGTAATCCAATCATATTGTTCTTCTAAACCAGAATCTTCTTCTGTCCAACATAGCACTATGTTTTAAACTTCCTTGAAATGATGTTACTTTGCAACACCATCTCAAAGAGGGGCAAAATGTAGACACCTAAAATTGTCCCATTCCCAAATCAGGCATTCATCTGCCATACTTCACTATTAAATAATTCTTAATTATTTGATTAAGTTCATCTATCGATATCCATATTATTCCTCCATATTTAATTAAATAATTCTAATTATTTAATTAAATCAATTTTCCTCCACACATTAATTAGATAAATTTAAATTATTTATTTAATTAAAGTTAATATTCCATTTCCTTCAAAATAAATAAAATTTAATATTTAATTTATTTATCCATGTGCATGAAATTAAATAATTTATTTATTTAATTTCCTATTATTCCCTCTCCATAATTTACTCTCAATCAGTTTAGATAACTAATTAATCAAATTAGTTAACTAAATCAATCAATTTAGTTAACAAATCAATCAATTTAGTTAACTAAGTAGTCAACTCAGTCAACTCTTCAATCAAATCTGTTAACTCCCTTGATGCATGAGAGGATAAGGACACTTGTCACTCTCTCATTTGCTTACATCCTCTCAACCAATTCTAGCCATTGATCTCTCAAATCATTCACAACCGTTGATCTTCATTCCTGAGAATCTATAAATAGAACGCATTCTAAGCCTCTCAAAAAGCCCGGATCTTCATACAACATCACGCTACTGAAATCATTCTAGATCTTATCATCCTCATATCACAAGGTTATGCTAACAAATTGAGAAATCCACATTCTTAAAAAGAAAAGAGCAATCGATTGGAGTTGGGTGCACTTCAATAAGCTCAATTAGTGAGGTTGGATTTGTTTATGCAAAGGGAGGTAAATTGTATTTAATTTCATTTTCTTTCATCTATGTTTGCATCTCAAATTTTATCTATCACAAGATCTATCAAGATATAACCCACTTCGTTAGTTACAAAAACTTTTGGGGCATTTAGGGACCTCTAAGTTCCTCAAATCTAAGATTGAAACTTTTTTTGAGAGTTTCGAAAATGAAAAATTTAATATCTTGCAATCTAGGTATGATCTTGAGTTGAAACTCACCCAAGATGTTTACTTGGTAGTTCCACACCTTTTGGGAAAATTTTGAGTTCATCCATTCTCAAATGTAGAGTTACTAAAAATAGTAATCCATGTCATCTTTAGCCCCTTTTGGAATCTTTGAAAGTTCTAAATCATTCTTCAAGATAAATGGTATTTGAAAAGAGCAAAATTGGGAAGATAGAAACCTTTTGTAGTTGCAAGGTTGAGACACCTTTCCCAACACTTGTAAGTTGTATATAACATTTGAAATGTATTTAATGTGGGATGCATATTGGAAAAATACATTTAACATTGAGGGTTATGGTGTAGTGAGCACATGGTTTTATGCAATACCACTTAATGATTTTGTGCAAGCTTTTCCTATATAATAAAACACATGGGTAGTGGTATGGGAAAACATTGGATCATCTCAAAGAGGTTGATATGTGGTGACATGATGCACGAAGTGGGATGTGTGGCTACATGATTCCCATTTGCTTGATCACATGGAGAAATGCAACAATGGTTGCTTACTGATATCTAAGTCTTGCATGAATCTATGTGAATGTATTGTAATCTTATTGTTGAGATAATACATTTAGTTGCATGGTGCTTTGAAGGCTAGTTTTTTCCTAAAAGGGTTTTCCTAGGTTACATCTAGTGTCATCTTGCATGTATGTTTTTCTATTCTTATACACCATAGCTTTTGGATACTATTTTAGCATAGTTTCTCTCCTAAATGTTATGTGGGAATTAGTATTTGTTTCTTGAAATTCCTAGCATTTGGTCTCAAATCCAAGTTTTATCTATAGGACATGACACCTTCCCTATAAGTTTAATCTTTTGTTTTTTATTATGATAAGGAGGTTTTGAAAGGAACCTCTCCCTTTTACATCAAAATAGCCAATATGCCTAAAAGAAAATCCCCACAAGGTGTGGAAACATCATCAAACGACAAGAATAAGAAGGAACACCAAAAGAACAAACCGAGCTAGAAAAGCACAAAAAAAAAAGAATAGCTAGCCTTGTTCGGCTAGCATTTTTGGTCTATAGGTAGCTTTCCATTCATTAGCTAGAAAATTGACATGTTCTTCAAAAGAAGCCCCAATAATGTCATCATCAACCTCGATAACCTCAACCTTGTCAACCACAACCATTCTAGCATGTCCTCTTGGAAAGGCCTTCAAGAATGATGGGTCCTTCCTCAATATTTTTTAGTTTCCTTTTCTCAATCTCATTTTGTATGATGAACAAGCTATTCACTAAGTTTTTGACAGTATTCTTGCTAAAAGAGACTATCTCCAATAAATTTTTGGAGATTTCCTCTTGCTTCTTTTCCATGGAAGACAACCCTTCTTGTATGCTTTGCCCTCCCTTTCTGTTACCGAGAGAGACAACACTTGGGCTCTCCAACACATTGGAAAAATTGTCCTTGCTCAATCTTTTGGAAGCCTCCCAACCCTTAGGATTTTTAGTTATTTCATTCAATTGATCCACAAGCTCCTTCAAGACATTGTTTTGAAGGTTCAACGCCTCCTCAATGTTATGAACTCTTCTAAACATTTCTAGACATCCCCTACACTTGTTATCAATTGTAAGAGAAGGGATTCTCTCCCCAAAGGTAGAGGCCTCTACAACTCTTTTGCATTTGTATAGAAATTATCTTTTCCAATCTCACCATGGAAGGATTCGTGGAAACAATTATGGTTTGTGAAGGCTTAAGAGGATCAAGGTCAGCATTAGGGGTTCTAATTTTGATCACACTAGGCCTAGCACACCCAATGGGGACCTCTAGATTCTAGGGTATGGGGAAAGGATTATTCTTAGTGGAGGAAGGGGGTCCTTAGAGGTAGAGGAAGTAGGGGTAGGAACTTTAGTGCTAGTAGGGTCTAGTTTATGTATGGGGTAAATATCCATTAGGTTGATGATTCTAGGGAAGACTAAACTAGTTGGGGTTTTCGCAACATGATGTCTATATAAATAATGAATTAAGCCTTGGTGCAAAGGGAGTTCAATTTTTCTAGGAAGGATGTCATGGACAGACTTCTCAAGTGATTGGAATAGAAAAAGGAAAGTCCAACTTCATTCCATTTTGCAAGTGATTTAACATAGGGAAATGATATAGGTAGACCCTCTTATATTTTCCTTCAAGTGTAACGTACTTGATCAGAATTTCAACCACCTCACACCATGCTTTGGGTAAATCCTCCTTGCAAAGGCCATTTTGAAAGTGGTTGATTTTTTCCTTACCCCTTAGGAACTTGTGTAGGTGATTTGCATTCTAATCTTTGTTGTACTTATACATTCTAAGACCTTCCACCTTCAACCTAATGGCCTTCATAATTAATTCTTTAGTCACTCTAAAGGAAATGCCAATAACATATACAACCCTATTCTTCTAGGATCTAGCAAATTCCTTGGACGAAACAAGGTCATGTCCATTCATGGCCTCAAGAAGATAGGAAATGCCTCCTCTATAGAGGATGTTCTAGACTATAGTATTCCTTTTCACCTTGTCACATGACAAGAGCTCAACCCTAACTCTCTCCCTACCCATAATCTCAATAGTAGACCAACCTTTATAATGAAAATTTCTCTTCACAATCACTCTCCAATCTCTTTCAATGTCAATGAGGTAATCTTCTACAACACACTTAAAAGTATAATTCCAATTGTCCCTTTTAATTTATAAAAACTTATCATGATTAATCCTTTGGTCCCTCACAATTAACTCACTCGTGTAAGGTACTTCCCACACCCCTCTAAATTGAAAATAATCATTATTCTATTTTGTTTTAATGCCCACCTAGATTTGTGGTAGCATAGTCATGAGTTATAACTATTTCACATGGTCCATTGAGGTGTAGCCCAGGTCAATAAGGGCATCTACAATCTTATTCCCTTCTCTATAGGTATGGGAAATACCAACTTGTTAAAATGTTTGATTAAATCGAAAGTATCTTGAATAACACCCCTAATGGATCAATGGGGTGAAGCTTTCCTATTCAACATGTCAATAATAATCTTGGAGTCCCCTTTGAATATAATGTTAGGAAAACCAAGTCCACTCGCAAGATTGTGGCCAATCAAGGTGGTTGTGGGCTCCAACTTATTGTTTGTCTGGGTTTCAAGATTATTGGCATAGGCCAATAGTAGAGTGCCTTTATTGTCTCTTATAGTTCCCCCAGCCCCAACTTTATTGGGGTTTCCTTCAGAAATGCCATCAAAATTCATTTTGATCCACCCAGGCTCAGGTGGACACCACTTAGTATTTTTCCCCTATCAACTTTATCCATGTCAACACTGCACTGGGGAGCTTGGTCTTCTAGTTAGCAACAATTATGTTCTCCATTTCCAAAGGGGCACCCTTGGTTTCTTGGTTTGAGAGGCCTCAACATTGTCAATGATGGAGTTTATTAACATTTCCATAATAATATTTCTAGGTTTACTTTTCTCCCTAAAAATGTTGTTGTTCCTCTCCTTTCGAATGGCCCAACAGAGGTGGGGTAGGGATTGGGACCATAACTCCAAAACTAGGTGAGTGAACTAATAATTCCAACTACTAGCCATGGAGGAAAAGTCTCTTGGCTAGATCCACTATGTCTTAAAATTGTTTAGGATGGCTTGATTCAAGTTAACAAACAAAAATTCTCTTGTTGAGATTATCAATATTAAGGAATTTTGTCTTAACAATAGGAACACCAGAAAAAATTGATTTTAGGAATCAAGTTTGGATTGTAGAGTAATTTTCAATCAAAATTAGTAGGTAGATAAGTAGATAAAAAGTTCAAACCATGACTTAATAGAGTATACCCCACTCGACTCAGCAGTCCAAAAGATGGAGTCCTTCCTAGAGAATAGATTGAATCTATATCCACTTAATTTGTTGTTGAGGTCCATAAGAGCACTATTATGAGTATTATCAATCTCTTCACTAAACTTTTCCCATTCCCAACGATCATTAGCACAAGTCTAGTAATTGGCAACCACGCTACCATACCTTTTAGTCATATTAGCTTCCATCCTATTACAAGGATGACTATCATTAAGAGAACTCAAGATCCAAGGGTCATCCCAAAACTTGATAATCATCCCATCTCCCACTGCCCATCTTAATCCCTTTTTAAGAAGTTGTTTAGATTTTATGATGTTATTCCAAATGGTTAACCCAATGGGAATGTGACTTTTGTTGATGAAGGACAAGCTAGCAGAATTGTTTAGATATTTGGCTTGCATGCTTTTATTCCATTCTAAATTGTCTGTTATTAGGTTCCAACCCACTTTATCCATAAGGGCTTTGTTCATCTCTTTAATCTTTATCAGTCCCAAACCTTCAACTCATTTATGACAACAAATTTGGTCCGAAGCCACCGAGGCCACACTTTGTTTATGCTTAGTCCCAGACCAAAGGAATCTTCTTTAGATCTATTCAACCTTGCCAGCCATAAATTTAAGAATTCTAAAAAGAGAACAAATAAACAAGAATATTTTGCAAAGTTCTCTTGATGAGTTGGACCTTATTTGCATGGCTTAGAAGATCACCTTTCCAGGTTGAGAGATTTTTTTGGAATCTTTCAATAAGATTATTCCATATCCCATTACTATTTTTTGGAGTGTAGAGGCATCCCAAGGTAAGTATTAGGGAGTTGGTTGATGATACAATCAAGAGTAGCAACAATTTGGTTACAAATGACATACCTAATGTTGAATAATTATAGTTCACTTTTGTCAAGGTTAATCATTTATCTTGAAACAACAACATAGTCTCCCAGGAGTCCTTTCCATAGATAAGCTTCTACAATTGAGGCCTTTCCCAAAAGAATAGTATTGTCAACAAATTGTTCATGGGATCAAGGATTAAGGGAAGAGGTAATTTTGAACCCTTCTAGGTTTCCCTTCCTAATGAACCTTGAAATATTTCTGCCTAAGACTTCCACCAACATAATGAAGAGATATGGGGATAAAGGGTCACCTTGTATTAATCCACCTTTAGAATGAAAATATCCTTGGGGGAGCCACTAATAATAATAGAGAAGTTCAAAGTAGTGAAGCAACATTTCATCAACCTAAGAATCCTCCCACAAAATCCAAACCGCTCTAGAACTTTTATCATGAAGTCCCATGAGATGCTATCTTTTGTTGAGTTGAAGCTATTGTTGGGATTAGGTTCCATTCACCTTGCAAATCCCTATACATGTTTTAACTATTTTGATTAATGTTGTTGATAAATGATTGTTATGTCTCCAAGGATAATGGAGAGGGTAGATTTAAATGCCCCTCTATGTGGTAGGAACAATTATTTATTATTCTTTTTTCTCTCACATGTAATTGATGAAATTTAAGTAAAGAGTTACATTTGGGAAGATATTGGAGATTGGGTAAAGATCAATATGCATAAGAGAATGTATAAGAAGATATTCTACAAATGGATCTTATGACAGATTTGGCCAATCTTCCCACGGAGCACCTAGGGTTGGGATCTTGGTCAATTTGACTGCTATGATATAATCTATGATGCTTATGATGCGTAAGGTGGGTGTAAGGTGCATAAGAGGAGTTGCTTACTATTTAGGGTAGTTGAGTGATTTTGGTGAGGTGTGAGATTTCTTCATGATGGAGGTGGATGCCTAGATTTGGGTGAGTGGTATTGGCCACTTGTTTTGGAATACCATTTGTGGTATCTTGTATTCATAACTCCTATATATATTGATGCCTTGAGATGGTAGTATTATGAAATTATTTTGCAAGTTATTTGAGCAGCATTATGCTATCAGAATCCAACGAGATAAGTAGATTGTGTTGTTCTAAATATTTATGGGTGTGTATGAGGAAAAATTGATTAAATCTAAACTAAATAAAATCAAAGAACCCAATAACATAAAGAAAACGAATTTAAATAAAAGCCATGACAAATAATCAATGAAATAAAGACTTTTACCGAAATCTATATTGTTTCCTTTGGATTGAATGTGGATTGCTCAATGAAGTTGCGAAGCCATAGCTGCAACAAGCAAGTAGTGTGCTCAAGAGATCAATGTCAAAAGATCATGATAGTGCTCAATCGATGCGTTTTGTATGCTCGAAGCTTTGTTAAGTATGCCTGAGAATACGATCGAAGAGAGAGCTAATGAAGGAGATGAGGGGGGGTTTATATAGATTTCAACGAAGATCAATCAACGGTCCAGATAATTCAG
The DNA here is from genome assembly GCA_027924645.1 of Cunninghamia lanceolata. Classification (NCBI taxonomy): domain Eukaryota; kingdom Viridiplantae; phylum Streptophyta; class Pinopsida; order Cupressales; family Cupressaceae; genus Cunninghamia; species Cunninghamia lanceolata. The sequence goes on along the minus strand of BSBN01000842.1, from coordinate 3,059,627 downwards.
AAGAATCAACGGAGGAAACAGTTGAGGAATGTGCAACGAATGAGAAGAAGACATGTGTCTTGCTTTCTTTTGCATGAGAGAAGTTATCAAGAATAGAAGAATGAGTTAACTGAAGAGATAAATCAATTAAAAGAATAAAGCAATTAGTTAAGTGATTTAAAACAAGAAGAAGAGATTTGCATGAGAAAAGAAGATATTTTGCTTTATTAAATATGGAAATATTTAATTGATGAGCAAAAAAGCTTGAGTTATTTTAGAGATAACTCAAATTTAGAAGAAAAAGCAATTTAAATAAATAATTGATTTATTTAAATTTAGAGAAGATATTTTGGAAGAAATAATTAAATAATTGGAATTATTTAATTTAGAAGATTTTGAAAGCAAATTAAATAAATAAATTTATTTAATTGTTGTGCATGATTTTGGAAGAATAAATTTGATTTAATTAAATAATTTAAGAATTATTTAATTTTAGATAAGAGGGAATTTGTTGAATTAATTAAATAATTGTGTTTATTTAATTAATGTGGACTTGAATTTTTGGAGAGAGGATAATGATCCAATTAAATAATTAACATTATTTAATTGTGGAAGAATATAGAGGAATTTAACTTAATTAATTAAATAAAGAGAATTTATTTAATTAATGTTGGAAGTATGTGATTTAGAAGAATTTGATGAAATTAATTAAATAATTAGATTATTTAATTAATGTGCGAAATGCAGGTGATTAGACAGATAATGGAATGCAAGTGATTTGATGACTTGGTCATTTTAGGGTGTCTACATTTTGCCCCTCTTTGATGCAATGTAGCATGTAGCATTGCGTCAAAGAAATCGATAGTTGAATACATGATGCAAATTTTTTTTTAATGTTTTATGCCCCAGTGTAAGTAGTTGGCCCCAGTGTAAGTAGTTGCCCCAGCGTATGCCCCCTTGAGCGGGAAGACAGGGAAACGACAGAGGAAAGGTGTTGACGCTCGACCAGAAGAGGACGCGACCAGGAAGAAGAAAAAGCAAAAGAAGGGGTGGGAAAGAAAAACTAAGGGGGGGGAACACTATAAATAGGTCCCATGGGGACCACAATCCTCATTTGCACCCTTGGAGATTCTAAATTTAGAGAGGAGAGCATTCAAACCTAGTGGGAGTGAGTTGAGCAGCCAGCGAGGAGAGATGCCGATTCCAGCGCACAGTCATCAGGCGGAGTTGGTGCGGACCTACAGGAGGCCAGCAGGAGCTTCGGCAGCGGTAAGTGATCGAAAACCCCCTTTGCATTTGTCGGTTAGGGGTAGATTAGGGCTAGGTTTAGGTAGGTTAGCCAAGTTAGGCAAAAGCGCTGTAAGAGTTTACGGCGCGTTTGGTAGTCGGTTGGCGCGCTTTTGGCGCGTCGCAGCGCGGGTGGTAGTCGCACGCAGCGCACTTGGTAAAATCAAGTCGCGTCTGGTAGTTTTGGTTAGCGTCGCAATGCGGTTGCAAAATGCCGCAGCGCTTTTGGTAGAGGGGTATAGCGCTCTTGGCCAGGTAGGATAGCGTGATTGGCAGGGAAGCAAAAAAAATGCGTCGCTTCTGGTAGTGCAGAAAGGCGCGGTTGGTATGGGATTAAAGTGCTTGTGGTAAACAAGTCGCATTTGGTAGACAAAACGCAGCGCGGGTGCGCCAACAGTGTGGCGCGGTTGGCAGGGAGACATAGCGCGGTTGCATAGAACAAAGCGCTTTTGGCTAGATAGAATAAAAAGTTAGGGTGCAATAGAATGGGGGACTTAGAAGAGGGACACCTAGCCTAGCTGACAAGAGGGAAAAGGGATGGTTGGGGGTTGCATAGCATAGCCTATGGGTAGGTAGGATTTGAGGGATTAAGGAAAGAAACTGACAAGCGTGTTGCTTATGGATGCAGAGGATACTGCCACCGCTGATGTCGCAGGAGCGACACCACGCCATCGCGCACGAGGTTGTTCAGCTGACATGGGAGGAGGACGCATTCTTGGAGCATGCGAGACTATGGCATGTGGCCCACTTGACACACATTAGGGTGAATCTCGCCCTAGTGACAACAGTCGTGGAGAGGTATCACAGCGAGACCTCATCATTCCACTTTCTGACGGGGGAGGCTACAGTTACACTGGAGGATGTATACCACATCCTGAGGATTCGGATAGATAGGGAGATCGTGGACTTTGACCCAGCACGGGGCGAGGCAGGCTTGGAGGAGGTCTTCTGCACAGATGACCTGTGGATAGAGGACGGGGAGATCCGATGGGCAGACGTCCCGAGACTCTGCGATAGGATTAGATGGATCGTTGCATCATTGATTGGTGGCTTCCTATGCCTAGATAGGAGATCTAGAGGATTATCAGTTGGCTGGGGGACCGTTCTATCAGGGATGTTCACACACGACAGACAGTATGCGTGGGGACCCTGCGTGCTAGGACAGCTATATCATGATATGCACCATTGTGTTTACATGAGAGGCAGGAGCCTCTCAGCAGGGGTGACTCTACTACAGGTATGGGCATGGGAGCACATTCCAGTTATCCGACCCATGGCACAGCGCCACCGAGACAGAGGTGAACCATATGCATTTTTATATGACGGGGTGATGACACATCAGAGGATGGGGTCTATTAGCTACTGGAGGTGGCAGATAGACGAGATGAACCTATTTATATGGAGGCCCTGGTTACTATGTGAGGAGTGGGCGGACGAGCATGAGCAGCTCATGTACTGCAGATAGGCTTGCTATCTGTTCAGTAGACGGACATATACGATAGAGAGATACCTTCCAGAGCGAGTTCGCAGGCAGTTTGGATTGCCGCAGGGACTACCCGTGGGGGAGGCCACACATGCCAGGACACGGAGGGAGGTTGGAGACTGGGATGCCGAGATCCCAGTGGTGACAGCATTGACAGAGGTGCGGGGACTCATCCCCGTGAGATGGGATTGGGACTCTGGGCTAGCAGACCCAGGGACGCTGCCAGAGTATGACCAGTACTGGTAGACACATAGGCCGATGAGACTGACTACACCAGGTGTAGCAGGGGCAGTGGGAGAGGTATTGGTCCTTGGAGGGGATGCAAGGATGAGGCAGCAAGCCAAGGTAGCCAGGCAACAGGTAGCGGGCCAGCAGGCAGGTGGAGAGGGTAGCAGCCAGCAGGCCGATGTGGAGATGGCAGAGGCAGTGGGCCCGGTCGTAGAGACTGACTTACAGAGAGCAGAGCGACTGCTGCAGGAGGAGATAGCCCGGAGGACTCGCTTAGAGCTCCGGATGGCATGACTTAGGAGAGACAGGGATGCAGTACGGGCCGATGCGAGGCAGGCAGAGGCCACAGCCCAGGCACAGACACAGGCAGCCTCAGCAGCATAGACAGCCCTGGCACAGGTACAGGCGCAGCTACAGGCACAGGTGCAGGCCTACAGACAGCTACAGGCCTAGCTACAGGCACAGGCAGCACCCGCACCGGCAGGGGATGATGGGCAGCTAGCCCAGGCCAGGAGGGAGAGAGACGCAGAGGTGCAGCTGCAGTTGACAGCAGAGGCCACACTCTTTAGAGTGAGGCGGGAGAGAGAGGAGGCACGCCGTGCGCTGGGTGCAGATCAGAGGACATTATACAGCGAGCTCGTCCGAGTGTAGGGTGAGCTAGTATCAGCCGGCAGGGAGGCAGAGTACTACAGGGGCTTGATGTGGGTGCGGTGCCAGCAGCTCAGCAGGCATCGAGTTACAGTGATAGGAGCAGATCTGGGGCATCCGGATCTCGAAGGACAGGGCAGTTAGTGTCTTCAGTCAGAGGACCACTCTTACCGCCAGGGGGAGGAGGAGGACCATCAGGGGGACCTCCACCGAGCACAGGGGGAGGCCAGGGGCCACAGCAGGAGGGTAGCTCTACCCACTAGGGCACCTTCATTTGTATTGTATCATATTGTATCATTTTGGATAGATGCCTGCGTGCATTCTGATGTATATTTTGAGGGCTCTTGATAGCCTTGATGTACTATATTGGTGTATATTTGGATGTATACACATTTTTGTATTATTGATGTAGAAACAGACACTTTGTATTATGATGGCCATTACATGATATATATATGATGATCTGTTCGACTCACAGTTGTTCATGCTTTTGTGTATGCATTCCTTGATGTCATGGATGTGATGATATGTATGTATGATTATGGATTCATGTGATGACATATGTGGCTTATATGATGCTTATAGATGTATGATGATAGAGATATATGATGATATAGATGTGATGACTACTGATATCTGACATGTGGGTTTTGCAGATATGCACCAGAGAGGAGAACAGGAGGAGATGAAGATAGAGACTGTTGATCGATTACTATAATGAAAGCGATATAAAGGTTGTGGGAATGGATGAATGAGCTTGTTGCAATGGTTTCGCATTTGTATATAAAGAGCAATCCTTATTTTGATATAGCACGTGGATAGTTCGCCACCAAGGTATAAACGACCAAGGTGCAGTAATATCCGAGTGCGTGGACGTTGACTCTGCAAGCAAATGGTTTGAACTTAGATCCATTAGACATAATATAACCTTGTTGGAACATGTGAATAAGCCATAGTCTTGAACATAAAATAAACTTCAATACATGTAAATGCAAGAAGAATTATTAATATGTAAGATGCTAGGTCCTAACACACACAAGATAAATAGAATGCCAAGAAAGATACTAAAGATCATTCCTCAAACACGGCACACAGAAAGCAATGACTATGCCCCCAATCCGTACTGCGTCGCAACATACCAAGATTATAGATAAATCAAGGTAGTCTTGAATAGGTATTGGATAAGGGACAAAAGATAAACCATAACACAAAATTGACTGACTTACAAAGTAAACATACAGCCAACATATTCTCTTGCCAAAGAGGTTGCTTAGGATAGATTGGATAGGAAAGATAACAGCCTTATCATAGGAACTCTGTGTCCGTTAAAGGGTGCTATCTACCTAAAAAGACAATGTCTTGCTGCAGGAAATGCCACATGTCGCAGGAGACGCGTGTGTTGGTCTCGACAATGGAACACTGTGCAAAAGACAAGCTTGTTGATCTAGGGCTTTGGTTAAGCGGTACTTAGCTGATGTTGGCAATCGGTATGCAGGATAGTAGATGACTCTGGAAGTAGGCCTCTTTGCTTCAAGTTTGTTAAGGACTTTTGCTTTGAAAGGACACGCTAGCTTGCTGCCTGAGTTAGTCAAGTTGAGGCGAATGGATTTTGACAAACGGAAGACTAGAAGGATGAAGTGCAACTGGATTGAGATGGGCGGAGAATGATGGATCGTGTGTGCCTGAGTACTGGATATATCCTTCGTATTCCAGACTGCCCACATACCCTGTATCCATGGGATCAAGGCACACTTACGATGGAAGAGGAACATGATAAATATGTAGTTCTGGATAGAGTGATGAGATGGGTCAAGGTGGAAGGGGGAGATCTTATGTACCTGAGCACTGGAAACGTCCTTCATATTCCAGACTACCTACATACCCATATCCATGGGATCAAGGTACTTTAAGATTGAGAAGAGATAATATGTAGTTCTGGTAGATGTGATGATGTGGGAAAAGTGCGGAGAAGAGGTGATCTTATGTACCTGAGTACTGGATACTTCCTTCGTATTCCAGACTGCCTACATACCCATATCCATGGGATCAAGGTACCTTAAGACTGAGAAGAGATAATATGTAGTTCTAGATAGTGTGATGATGTGGAAAAGTGTTGAGGAGATGGGATCTTATGTACCTAAGTACTGGATACTTCCTTCGTAATCCAGACTGCCTACATACCCATATCCATGGGATCAAGGTACTTTAAGACTGAGAAGATGATAATATGTAGTTCTGGTTGGCGTGATGATGTAAAAAAAAAGTGTTGAGAAGATAACAGCCTTATCATAGGAACTCTGTGTCCGTTAAAGGGTGCTACTTGCAGAAACGAGAAAAGATTGAAGTATGCATTGCGAACCACGAACAAGGAACCAATCCTAGACCTAAGTTAAGGAAAGAGTTGCCCCCATTCTGGTAGAGGAAACTGTATGGGTGACTGCTGAAGAAGACACAGAAAGAATTGACCTAGGACCGGACAGTGTTAACTGTAGACCTAGATCAAGACTTAGGATGATGACGAGGGACATTGACAAATTTCCAAGCTATACTAGATAGGGAGATGGAAATGCAAACAAGGTCAATGGTTTTATTAGGGGTGGATGGAAAGGCGTGCTGCGAACTGGACAAGGAGTGGATAGGACTTGATAGACGATGGATGCTGACTCTACACATAGTGCCTGTTTGCCAAGTTTTCACTATGGTATTTATCCAAGGCGCCTGTTTGCCAGGTTTTCACCAGAGGACGGATTTTTTTGGATTTTTTTTTTTTTTTGGAATACTCTGAGGATCAGGCATAGAACTTCTTGAGATGGACACTGTTAAGTGGCTCATCTAGAGGAATGCCGTCAGGTGTAGCTAAAGTATAAGCTCCTGATCCATATGCTGCTATCACAATGAAGGGACCTAACCAGTTAGGCTCAAACTTACCCTTCTTCTCTTGATCTGAGTGATTTCTCTGATTCTCCTTAAGTACAAGATCACCAACTTGAAACCGTCTTTCTTTGATCTTTTGGTTGTAATTACGCCAGAGGCAGTTTTGATAGACATGGAGATGATTAAGTGCGGCAAGGCACCTCTCATCTAGTAGTTCAAGCTCAGCTAATCTGGAAGTGCGATACTCATCTCCGCCGATCAGGTCCTGCATGGATACTCTGAGGGATGGGATACTGTCAGGTGTAGCTAAAGTATAAGCTCCTGATCCATATGCTGCTATCACAATGAAGGGACCTAACCAGTTAGGCTCAAACTTACCCTTCTTCTCTCGATCTGAGTGATTTCTCTGATTCTCCTTAAGTACAAGATCACCAACTTGAAACCGTCTTTCTTTGATCTTTTGGTTGTAATTACCCCGGAGGCGGTTTTGATAGACATGGAGATGATTAAGTGCGGCAAGGCGCCTCTCATCTAGTAGTTCAAGCTCAGCTAATCTGGAAGTGCGATACTCATCTCCGCCGATCAGGTCCTGCATGGATACTCTGAGGGATGGGATCTCGACCTCTATAGGTAGGATGGCTTCAGAGCCAAAGACCAAGGCATATGGTGTGGCACCAGTTGGTGTTCTGATACTAGTGCGGTAGGCCCATAGGGCGGGATTGAGTTGCAAGTGCCAATCACGACCAGCTTCATTGACTGTTTTCTTGAGGATCTTGAGAATGGTCTTATTGGAAGCCTCAGCTTGGCCGTTACTCTGTGGATAGTAGGGAGTTGAAAAGCGATGTTGGATATTGTATTGTATGCATAAGGCATGAACATCTTGGTTCTTGAATGGTCTCCCATTATCAGTGACAATGGCTTGGGGAATACCATACCGACATATGAGGTAGTTTAGGATAAACTTGGCTATTTGCTTACCGGTGATATAGGTCATAGGAATGGCTTCCACCCACTTCATGAAATACTCAGTGGCGGTAATGATAAACTTGTGGCCATTGGAGGAGGAAGGGTGGATTTGTCCTACGAGGTCGAGACCCCATTGAGAAAAAGGCCATGGAGTAGTCATAGGGTGTAACTCATGAGCTGATGCGTGAATCAGATCTCCATGCTGTTGACATTGTAGGCACTTCTTAGCAAACTGTGCAGCATCTTGCTCTATTGTAGGCCAGTAATAACCTATTCTGAGTATCTTCTTAGCAAGATTAGGACCGGTAGAATGTGTGCCACAGACACCTTCGTGTATGTCTCGTAAGGTAGCTTCGGCTTCTTCCACATTAAGACATCGTAAGAGGATACCATCGAGACTCCGGTGATATAGTGTATCACCCAGAATGATGTAACGAGAAGATCGACGGATAAAGGTTTTGCGTTGGGTGGAGGATAGGTCAGGGGGAAAGGTTTGGTGTTTAAGGTATTCATAGATATCTTCGTACCATGGGGAATTGGGACCAACAAGTTCACAGATGATTTCAGTAACAGGAACATCGACGGCTGGTATCAACAATTGCTCGATCAAGAATTCACACTTCTGTGTATTTGTAGGCATGTCAATCAGTGATCCTACAGAAGCCATAGAATCTGCAGCTTTGTTATGCTCTCTTGGAATTTGCTCAAATGTGACGCTAGAAAAGTGTGGTTTGTAGGCATCCACTAGTTACTTGTAGGGGACCAACTTTTCATCTTTTGTTTGGTATTCATCCGTGACTTGGCGAATGACTAGCTGTGAGTCTCCATATACTTGTAATTCTGTGATGTCCCATTGAACTGCTGTATTGAGACCTATAAGGAGTGCTTCATACTCGGCTATGTTGTTAGTGCAAGGGAATGCAAGCCGATATGATTTTGGAATATAGTCATTCTGAGGTGTAACAAATAAGATGCCGGCTCCTGATCCATGCTGTGTGTAGGAACCGTCAAAGTACAACTTCCACATTATGGAGTTAGAAAGAGTGAATAGATTCTCATCAGGAAAGTCTGCTACCATAGGATGTGTATCTTTCATAGGTGCTTCTGCTAGTTGATCCGCGAGGGCTTGTCCTTGGATTGCCTTACGATCCGTGTACTCAATATCGAACTCACTAAGGATCATAACCCATTTAGCTAGTCTGCCTGTGAGAGCAGCTTTTGCTAGTAGATACTTCAAGGGATCAATCTTGGCTATCAGATTTGTGTGTTGGTTCAGCATGTAATGTCGCAACTTGTGGGAGGTGAACACTACTACTAAACAAGCCCTTTCCATTGGTGAATAATTGAGCTCGTATCCCACCAAGGTTCTACTAATGTAATAAATTGCATGCTCCTTTCCTGTGTCATCATTCTGTGCTAGCAGGGCCCCTAAGGCCGAGTTTGTAGTGGAGATGTATAAGATCAAAGGTTTGTCCGCAACTGGTGGAACCAATACAGGAGGTGTAGCTAGATACTCTTTAAGTTGATCAAACGCTGCCTGACACTTGTTGTCCCATCGAAATGAGACATCCTTTCGGAGCAAGTGTTGAAAGGGTTGACATTTATCTGCTAGCTGTGATATGAAGCACCAAATGGACTGCAACCTTCCCTGAAGGCTCCTTAGTGCTTTAAGATTCTTGGGTGGAGGCATCTCCACTATAGCCTTTACTTTCGCTGGATCTACTTCGATGCCTCTACGAGATACAATGTATCCCAACAGCTTTCCTAATGTTACACCGAATACACACTTCTTTGGATTGAGTCTTACTTGGTATTTTTCAAGCCTGTCAAAGATCTGTCCTAGGACCTGTATGTGATCCGCCCGAGAAGATTTAGCCAATATATCATCAACATAGTCTTCCATGATGTGATGAAAGAGGTCATTAAATATCACTGTCATTGCTCACTGATAGGTTGCTCCTACATTCTTCAGACCAAACGGCATGACACACCAACAATAATTGCCCCAAGGACAAGTAAAGGCTATTTTATGTTGGTCTTCTTCAGCTATCCTTATCTAATTGTAACCCGAAAATCTGTCCATGAGAGAAAGCATCTCGTGACCTGCTGTCAAGTCCACTATAATGTCAATGTTTGGTAGTGGAAAGTCATCTTTAGGACATGCCTTATTGAGATCTCTGAAATCATTACACATGCGGATGCGCCCATTAGGCTTAGACATAGGTACAATGTTTGAGACCCAATCTGAATAGTCAATTGGTCGTATGAACTTGGCATCTAACAGCTTTTGTATTTCCACCTTCACCAAGAGAGCTATCTGTGGGTGCATTTTTCTCAACTTCTGCTTGATTGGTTTCACCTTGGGATCAACTGTGAGATAATGAACTACTAGCTTAGGGTCTAGCCCTGGCATATCTGCTAGGTCCATGCAAAGTTGATGGTTTGTTGCAAGAAGAAGCTGTTAAGATTTCTGTGCTCTGTGTCAGATAAGGATGCTGCTAGGAATGTTGTCTTTGGATTTTGTTCTGTGCCAAGATTTATTTTTATAGAATCTTCCACTAAGAGAGCTGATTTCTCTTGATACTTAGATGGTAAGGGAAGGTCAAATCCTCCATCCTCAGGTGCCACAGTTAGGTTTTCACCTTTGGATACGTCCTTTGTTTTTACTATTTTGTGATCAGGAGGTGCCACAGTGTGGTTTTCACCTAGAGATCTTTCCTTATTTGCACTTTTGCAACTGGAGGATTTGGCATTCTCACCAAAATAAGCTATGGGCTCTAGTTCCATTACAAAACCTACTTTGTGATCGCCAAGAGGGATACCTTCCCGAAGTCCCATGAACTCAGCTAAAGCCTCGTCATTTTGAAAGACATCTATAACGGGGGTCCCTTGTTGGTCCCAATCGATAAGTTCAGGGTAGACAAGCGTGACATTCTGGGTGCTGGTGGTGGAAGTTAAGGAGACGGAGGATAGCGTAAAAATGGAGGATTCTGTGAATAGATTGGTCATGTGGAGGGAAGAGTCATCGATGATATCCTCTATAGATGCAGAATCGGTGGGAAAAGTGTCAGCTACCTCGTTGAGGATATACTCGATGTCCAAGGCGCGTGGTACCTTCTTACCAAACCCTAATCCTTTCTTGTCTAGCTTCTTTGGTACCACAATGGGTTCCATAGTGCCTTGATTCTATTTTCCAAGGCCACCTTTGCCTTTATAGCCCATGTTTTTTACTATTCTTAAGCCATTGCCATATTGCTTGACTGGTATGGTGATTGGTTCTTTCTCCTTATAGAGCCAAGAAGAAATGTCCTCAATAGTTTCCTCTTCCAGTAACCGTCCATGTTGGAATTGGGTTAGGAATCCTGGGGGAGGAATAGCTGCTTTTTTGGTTACTTTGGCAATGGGGGGTTGGCCGTAAGATTTTGGAGATAGAGGCATCCACCCTACACAACAAGATTCTGAGATATCATAAGTGCCAAAGCCTATATCTCAGACGCGAGCTGTGATTTTGGGGAGGGGTGTAGGTTCACTTGTAGAGGCTTGTGTGAGAGTTTCAGGGTCAACATAGAGAGGGGATTCAAGGGCTTTGTCATTTTTAGGCACTTGGTTGTAATTCTTATAGCTTCCTTGCAAGACACGGCAAAATTCAAAAGGATTAAGGTCTCCTGGGATGGTGATCTCCGTACCATTGTATGGGAACTTTAGGGACTGATGGTACGTGGAGGGAACAGCTTTCATTGCATGGCTCCATGGGCGGCCTAGAATAATGTTGTAAGGCAGCTCAATATCAAGAACTTAGCACCTAGTTTCAAGCATGACAGGGCCCAGCTGTATAGGCAAGTGAATAACAACTTCTGAATGGTGTTCTGCATCATCATACCCCTTGATTGTAATACTATGATCAGTGTTGACGTGATCCTCAGAGTATCCCAATTGTTTTAGTAATTTTAAAGAACATATGTTGAGACCAGCACCACCATCTATGAGGATGCGTTTGATTTTGTGCTTATGGATGAGAACTTCAATATGTAGGGCATCATTGTGACATGGATCGTGGGAGGGGAGGTCTTTCTCAGAGAAGACCACATTGTAAGAGGAAGCAATATTACCCACTATAGCTTGGAAATCTACGACTGCTATGTTGTTAGGAACGGAAGACTCTTGGAGGGCTTTTTCTAGCACAACTCTATGTGCAGGTGATGACCGTAGAAGGTCCAAAATAGAGATCTGTGCTGGTGTTCTCCCTAGATGTTCGACAAGATTATAATCAGACTGAACCAGAAGCCTAGGTGTAGGTGCACAGATGGTGACATGACCTCGACGAGTAGTAACAGCACAATCCGTAGATTTGCCTTTGATGGTGAGGGTAGACACTCGACTCTCTTCAAAATGACCTACAATGGAATCGAAGGACGTGGAAGCATGATTGATACCTTTACCTCTATCCTGAGGGGGAGGTGGACCATGATGAGGGAATGGCTCCTTGTACATATCGAGATCCTTGTTCGTGTGTTGCGCTGGTGATTCATCCTCAAAAGTGATTTGATTACCGTCGATGAGGTTTTGGATGAGGTGCTTAAGCTTCATGCAAGACGCAGTTCGATGACCTTTGCTCCTATGGAACTCACAATACTCATTGTCTCTATAACGTGTCGTTTTGTAGATAGGTTCTCCATATGGGGGAGCATCCGGTAAGGTGATGAGCCCTTTCTGCAAAGCTTGTTGTAAGACTGATTCGATGGGCACTCCCAAAGGAGTGAATTGCCATCGCGGAGGGTAATCTTGTTGGGGCCGCTCTTGTTGTCATTGCTGTTGGTTTGGATAAGGCTGCCTTTGTTGCTGCTGTTGGTGAGGTGGAGCGTGACTTGGTTTGGAGAGTTGCAGCGGTGTTTGCAATGTTTGGACATGCTTAGTATCGACCACCCCATCGTTGACCACATTTTTGTTCTTGTTCCAATATTTGGGGTTATCGTTTGATTGTTGATGAGAAGTACTATCTTTCATCTCCTTAAAGATTTTGACCACACCTTTAGCAATGAGGGCCTTCTCAATGTTGATACCCTTGTATGTGATTTCATCGAAGGTTGTAGCACTAAGAATTTGCAAATGGAAACCTAACTCTTGGTTGAGGTTCTGCACAAATATGCTAACAAGCTATTTCTCTGGAATCTTGAAAGGGAATTTACTAGCCATTTGTCTCCATCGTTGAAGGAAAGAAATGAAAGTTTCACCATTTTTCTATTTATTGTTGCATAGGTCCGTCATGGAAATCTCATGCTCTGCGTTGTAAGAAAAATGGGTGGCAAATTTCTTTGCTAGCTCGTTGAAAGACTTGATACCCGTAGGTAAGTGTGAGAACCATTCTATTGCTTGACCTCCAAGACTGCGAGGAAAGAGATGCATAAGATATGTGTCATTGTGTGAGACCTCGAAGCAAGCAAGATAGAATTCCCTAAGATGGTCTTTTGGGTCACCTTTTCCTTTGTACTTATCGAACTTGGGAATAGTGAAATTTTGAGGAAAAGGGATCATTGGTAATGACCGATCAAAAGGATAAGGACACACTTCCTCCAAAGAGAAGGTCTTTTTGGTGTGGCCAAACGTAAGATCAGAGAGCTGCTGTTGAACTTCTGCAATCTTTAGCTCCATAGTCGTGGGAGGGGTTGGTAACATCTCCTATTGTCCAAAAAGCGGTTGGTGTTGCCCATATGGAAGATTATAATGTAAGCCATGCGCACTGGTATTATAAGGGTCGTAAGATTGATTGGGATCATATGGGTTGTACATTTGGTTCAGATTGGGTTGGAATTAGAGGCCTTAATTAGGCAGAGGTGGAGGTGGCGCTAGGTAAGAATGTTGGCTTTGCGATGGTTGAAGAAAAGTATTGGGGGGAGGAAAGCTAAAGTGCGTTTGATTAGGTTGTGATGGCGGCACATAGCTTTGGGAAACCTGATGTTGGGGATGTTGAGAGTGGCTAGGCAATGTGTGAAAGAAGTTGAGCGAGGATGAACATTGTGGAGGAGGAACATAGGTAGAAGTGATTTGGGACGGTTGGGGTTGATTGAGGATGAGAGTAGAAGAATGTTGTGGTTGGGGCTGCTTGAGGACGAGAGTAGAAGAATGTTGTGGTTGGGGCTGCGTGACTCTAATTGGTTGAGAGACATGCAGGTGTGATGATATAGGAGGTGGCATTTGTTGAGACCCTTGTTGCATGGCTACATAATTGTTCCCCGGATTGTAATTGGGTGGGAAACCTACGCGTGATGGGGTAACCAAGATTCCACTTGCAATTGGGGTGGACACTTTAGGAGGTGGTTGCACATTCGATCGAGCTAAGGTGGCTTGCTTAGCTAACTTTGCTTGATGTTGGAGAGTTTCTTGTTGGTTTTGATAGATCTCCATAGGAGTCAAAATCGGTGATATGGGCCTCTCCTCTGTTGGATTTTGAAAAAGGGGATTCCTATACTGCGAGCCTTGAGTAGGTAAGGGCGTAGTCACCGTGGACATGGTTTGCACCGCCTGTATGGCTTCTTGGGCGTTGTTGCTCTCCTTGAGAGTGGATAAATCAAAATCTTGAGGTAACTTGGCGCCTTGCTTTGCAAGCAAGCGAAAGAAATTATCCTGGTTCTCACTAAGGATTTTATCAAAGGCGGCTATAGCTCTAGGATCTTGTATGAATTCATCAAGATCTTGCCCATCTTCTTGAGAGGATTGACCTATTTCAAAGTGTCACTCTTCTTGAGATGGGGTTTGATCTACAATATAACCTTGTGGGACAAAATCCGGAGGCAAGCCTGTGGTATACTAAGGCGCATTTATCAAAGGGGTTCTATCCTCATGAGGATTGCTTGGTTCATCTATGTGCGGCATGTTCGGAGAGCTGATTGGTTTTTTCGCGGGTGTACTAGGAGTCACCTTGGGAGTAATGTTGAGACGACCTGATTGTGGTGTGCGAGGAGGCGACTTGCGCTTCTTAGGGACAACTTGCTTGGATTTCATAGTTTGCTGTAGCCTAGTGGTGACCATGGGATACACTAGGACAAAATGTAATGCTGGGAATCTATGAGATGCTTTGGGAAATAGACAAACTCTGATGCACAAAGTACTGGACCAAAGGCGCTATACTGTTTGACCAGAGGCGCAGGATTGTGCTACCAAAAGCGTGCTACTGTGGACCAGAGGCGACGGACTGAGCTACCAATAGTGAGTTACTGCTATGTCAAAGGCGAGCTACAGTGACCAAAAGTGAGCTACTGCTATACCAAGGGCGTTGAAGTAGAGTTTTGCCAGAGGCGGGTTACTGCTGTACCAAAGGTGATCTACTGTACTACCAAAGGTGAGATGCTGTAATACCAGGGGCACTGAAGTAGTGTCTGATGTTTCAAAAAGGCAAAATTTGGGTAGATTGTTTCTATTTCTGATTGGATTGGTTTTGGCAAGAGAAAACACAGCAAACAAGTGGTCAAAAAGCACAAGAACTGACACAACAGATAGTGTATGTTCAAGGCTCCAAACAAGCCCAATGTTTCCACAGGTATAAGACAATTGCAATCACTAACAAGCACTTTTTATCCCTAGAGACAAGGTTTCATTGCAGTAGATCAGCTCACAGCTTAATACTCCGTCGATAAAAATATCATTCCATAAAGGTGTCGGATATTTAGTATCTTTGCGAGAGATGATAGGTAGGGATATCTCACCCTCCCCTTGGAAAGCTCAAGTAGGTCACAAGAGCTTTATGTCCAAGGGAATACTATCTCTTCTCAAGGGAGCCAATGGTGAGTATCTTAAGGGTTTAAATTGATTTCCCTTGCACTGATGATTACCGCAATGTTCAGAGGTAGGTCAGGTAGTCTCTATCTAAAATGGTTCTTAGTGACTTTGAGGGACCAACGCCTTATGAGAAATGCGATAAGCTACTAAAAGCTTTAACCAATCCTACTAAGAGTATCAAACACTTCGCTCAATGTGAAAATCATTTCCACAAAGAGCTAGTACACCTCTTTTCAGTTTGGCACCACAAGGTAAGGCTGACGTCGGTTAGGACTTGGCTTTCGCCTTATCCCTCTTATATAGCGGTTCAAAGGAAAACTCCGCTTAGGGTCGTCCCTTTTGGATGAAATGCAATCCAAAAGCAGGCCCTTCTAAAGGAAGTACAAAAAAAAGTAAGAGCAAGCACGTCAAACAAAGGTTCAATTGTCCCGTTATAAGAAAAATAAGGTGCAACTAAGCTGGGCACACACACGATTGTAGTTGTAAATTGTCCCTTATGAAATGAAGTGTTTGGCATTCATGTCCATTGTCCTTTAGAAAATTGAAGTGTTTGTTCATACATGTCCATTGTCCCTTAAGAAAAGCAGTATGTTCCTAAGACTTAGATTGCAAGAAAAGATTTGTTCAATTATCCTTTTAAGCATGCAATGTGTTTCTAAGACTTTAGTGAGATAAATCAAAGAGGTCTTCAATGCTTGTCCTGCATGAACATGTTAAGAAAACACCTATTGGCTCTGTGTGAGTAATAAGAAGCTACAACAAGTGAGTTAGTTCCACCAAAAATTCACAAGTTAGCAAAAACAAATCAATTTTGACCAAGAGCGCTGCACAATCTTACTAGAAGCGACTTACTGTTTTCCAAAAGTGCTGTAACAGAGACCAGAAGTGATGCAGAATATTACCAAACGCACAGCAAAATAACTAGACGCGCTTCACTGTGTTTTCGAAGGCGCTGTGATGCAGACCAGAAGCGCAATACAATAATACCAAAAGCGCTGAAGAATATCTGGAAGTGTGGAGCTGTGTTACCAAAAGCGTGATACAATATAACTAAAAGTGCCGCGCTGTCTCAGATCATAAAAAGGGGAACTTTTTCAAAATAATCAGATCTAAAGTAAAATTCCATGATTGATTAACTGCTCTGAGAAATGGTAGCTGAGAGATCTGTGTTCTGCAATCTGGGAAACTCAGAAGCTATAACAACACCAAAGATTAACACAAAAAATGAAGGTACTCCTAAATAAATCTGCTTAGGATGTCCAAAAAAACAAGTTTGTCCGACAAATACAACAGCTTGTCAGACAAATTGATAAGATAGATAGCGTGAGAATCCTGCAAGACACTGAACAAAATCAAAAGCCTAATTTAGCCAAAAGCGCTATATAATACTGCCGGAAGCGCTGTTCTGTCAGGCCAAAAGCGCTGCTCTGTGCTGCAGTGCCTCCAAGAGCACCTAACTGTGCCTCCAGAAGTGCTCAAAGATCTTGCCAAGAGCGCTGTGAGGTGTCGTTTGCGCTGTGCCATACTGTGACTTCAAAAAAAATAATTTCTCAAAGAAACAAAGGGATTAGTGGGTCCCACCAGGCGTGCCAAAATGTGTATGAGGAAAAATCAATTAAATATAAACTAAATAAAATCAAAGAACCCAATAACATAAAGAAAACAAATTTAAATAAAAGCCATGACAATAATCAATGAAATAAAGACTTTTACCGAAATCTGTATTGTTTCCTTTGGATTGAATGTGGATTGCTCAATGAAGTTGCGAAGCCATAGCTGCAACAAGCAAGTAGTGTGCTCAAGAGATCAATGTCAAAAGATCGTGATAGTGCTCAATCGACGCATTTTGTATGCTCGAAGCTCTGTTAAGTATGCCTGAGAATACGATCGAAGAGAGAGCTAATGAAGGAGATGAGGGGGGGTTTATATAGATTTCAATGAAGATCGATCAACGGTCCAGATAATTCAGAAGAATCAACGGAGGAAACAGTTGAGGAATGTGCAACGAATGAGAAGAAGACATGTGTCTTGCTTTCTTTTGCATGAGAGAAGTTATCAAGAATAGAAGAATGAGTTAACTGAAGAGATAAATCAATTAAAAGAATAAAGCAATCAGTTAAGTGATTTAAAACAAGAAGAAGAGATTTGCATGAGAAAAGAAGATATTTTGCTTTATTAAATATGGAAATATTTAATTGATGAGCAAAAAAGCTTGAGTTATTTTAGAGATAACTCAAATTTAGAAGAAAAAGCAATTTAAATAAATAATTGATTTATTTAAATTTAGAGAAGATATTTTGGAAGAAATAATTAAATAATTGGAATTATTTAATTTAGAAGATTTTGAAAGCAAATTAAATAAATAAATTTATTTAATTGTTGTGCATGATTTTGGAAGAATAAATTTGATTTAATTAAATAATTTAAGAATTATTTAATTTTAGATAAGAGGGAATTTGTTGAATTAATTAAATAATTGTGTTTATTTAATTAATGTGGACTTGAATTTTTGGAGAGAGGATAATGATCCAATTAAATAATTAACATTATTTAATTGTGGAAGAATATAGAGGAATTTAATTTAATTAATTAAATAAAGAGAATTTATTTAATTAATGTTGGAAGTATGTGATTTAGAAGAATTTGATGAAATTAATTAAATAATTAGATTATTTAATTAATGTACAAAATGCAGGTGATTAGACAGATAACGGAATGCAAGTGATTTGACGACTTGGTCATTTTAGGGTGTCTACAATGGGATTAATATAATCTTGGTTCTCTTTGGGTGTGGATTTTTTCCCTCATGGCTTTCTTCATGTAAACAATGTGTTATGGTTTGCATTTTATTTTATGGTTGATGTTGGCAAGTATGGACACAAATCAAAGATTTGTGCTTAGGTACTTGAAATGTTGTATTTATACCCTAGTATTAGGGATAAGAAGAGGGTTAGAGTGATTTTGGTGGATTACAAAAGGTTGTGATAGGAAGTAACATGTACAATTAATAAATTAAAGCTATTAACAACCATAACACATCATAAGTGAGTCCAACCAATTTGTGGTATCATATATATTATCAATAGGATAGTTACATTCATATATCCACATTACATTTGTATCACTTGTTGTTCCTTGTTACGTTCATACTTATATTCTTTATCTATATCCTTATTTACATACTCATGTATGTTCTATCTCATATGTATTACATATTTTCTATCTATTCTATGTTACATTCTACATTTGTGAAATGTTTACTTATACCCAAGTATAAGTAAAGGGTGTGTCTCCTTGTATTCCTTATCTTTTAACTGAGTGTTGTCATAATCCTTTTGCAGTGGGTGATTTTTGTTGCAATGTCGAAGATATCCTACTAACATCATCCCCACTTTGAAATGATGTCTTGTCCTTAAGAGATCCTGACTCGATCCCGCTGAGGTTAACAAAAAATGTATGAGACTTTTGTACTTCATGGTAGAATATGCTTATATATTCCTTGTGATGAGTATATATTCTCCCATTTGATAATCCCTTGTTGTAGTAGCATTATTTGACCATTGATGTTAAGCAAAGTTTTCTCCTCTTCTTCTACTATTTCTGGCATCTATAGTTGCATTATGATTTTGTTGGCTTTTGCTAGTACAGTTGTTAGATGAGCGAGGTAGAGGCTAACTACTTCCCTAAGTTGTTTTATTTGCGATTTGAGTCCTTCCATTTGATCTTGAACTTATTGGTATTGATTGTATAGGGTATTAATGAATACACGTTGGCTCCCACCTTGATCTTTTTGAACATCATAATCTAATGCTTGTTGCATTATTTGGTTGTTAATTTGTTCAAGCTACATTTTCAAAGCTTTTTTTTCTAGCAGGCTATCCCAAACCAAATTGGCATAAAGAATTTGCATTGATTGTGTTGTTTTCATATTCCTTATTTCTACTTCTAACTTAGTGTGTGTGGTAGTACACTTCTTCCACATTTCTTCAATCTGTTTATTCTTAATCTCCTCCATTACTTTATCTTTTGTTGCATCCTCTTGGTTTTGTACCCTCTATACCATATCCTCTATGAATTGTTTGAGCTATTGACCCAAAGTGGTTGAGGTATCCTTGATAAGTTGTGGTGATGCTACCTATAGTGTGCTTAATACATATTTAATGATGTCAACTATATTGACCTATTGTTTGAGTAGTTCCTCCCTTATTGTTGATTACAACATGTCTCCTATTAGAATCTCTACAGAGGTGAGACTTGTGCTATGTTTATGATTGGAAACTCTAGGATTGGAGGAGGTGGGAGTGGTTGCAATTGCTTTTTCTTTGCTAAAAACTATTGACTTGGTTCATCATGTCCTAAGATGGAGAGGGCGGTGGAGGTGATAGAGGCAATTGTTGTAGTACCTCTTGTTCAACTGTTCTTCCTCTTGCAATAGTTTTTATTGTTTTTTTTGTTATTTATATTATTTATATTTATTTTCCTTCTCCTTTTGTTGTTGTTCCTCTTTCTCCTTTTTTTCTTTCTCCTCCCTTTCTTTTTGCATGTTGTCTTCCTTTTCTTTTTGTCATTTCTCTTCTATTTCTGCAACTTCTCTTCCTTTTCTTTTTGCATCTTTTCTTCCTTTTCTTTCTACATTTGTTCTTCTTTTTTATTCTATAGCAAAGTGGTGTACAAGCATTTTATGTAGCCTCCACATTTTCTTGTTTCACTTTTTGTATGTCTCCCTTCTTCAAGGATAGGAGTGTATCTACCCCATGCTTTGACTTTAGGTCTTCTTGTTGTAATTGTCTCAATTTTGTCTTTTGCTTTAGTGATAATTTTGTCACAATTGCTTCTAGGGCTTATTTTTTTATTTCCTCTTTAGTCTTGACTACTTCTTCCCTTTTCTACCTTAGGATTGTTTCTAATTCCTCTAGAAAGTCTTTAATTATTTCTACAAGTGTTTGGGGTGAAGCTAGGATGTATTTTAACATTACCTTTACAATAATATCTTTATTATTTGTACTTACTAATGGATACATCTATGCAATGGTGAGTAGGATGTCTGGGTTGAATAATGACTTGAATAGTCTCTCTGCATCTAATAATTCTTCTTTTCCCCCACTATTTCCTTTTGTTTACCTTTTTCTTGTTTCTCTACTTGTTCTATTTTATTTTCTCTATCTCTTCTTGTTTCTTTGTTATGGTAGGTATTACTTGAGGATATGCCTTGGGTTTATTTGGAGATGGTTTCTCTATGCCTACCTCTTCTTCTTCCACATCAAGTTGTGTTGTATTTGTTGTCTCTGTTGTTACCACAATATACTTCCTCTTAGCCTGTTGCTTCTTTTTAGGTTGGGATGACTCACATTTCTTCTTTTAACTACTCATCTATAGAAGATATTTTGTTGCATCTCTTGTAAGAGATTTAGGTGCCTTTCCTTTCTATCGTAGTGATGTGAATTATGTTGGTAGCTTCCTCCTTGTAGATGAGGATGAGGAGCATATTTTTGACTCTTCTTTTCTTAATGATTTGCATGTTTGGGAATCCCTTATCTTAAATCCAAGTGATTCTAACTTAATATTATTGGAGTGGCATACTTGTGGTAATCTAACTTCTTCTATAGTGGGAGAATCAGATACTTTTGTTACCTCTAGTGGGTTGGAGCTTGGCTAGAATCCCCATTATTTGTGTAACTTTTCCTTATTCTTCTGCAAGTGGTCTTTGGCCCTTTTCTTTACTTGTCCATATGTGAATTCGTTATATACATGTGTCAAATCTCTCTTTAGAAGGATATAGTAATGCCTTAGTATTAGCATGTATCAACTCATTGCTAACTTCATATAGTAGTTGCAATATCTAGGATTCCCTTGGCTCTACCACCTCCACGAAAATGTGATCTTTGTCCACTACAAAATTAAGATCCTACACATATTTCCTCACCATGTCATAGGAAATTTGATCCCTAGATTGCATCTCTTTTTGGAAAGTTTTGAAGAAACCCCGGTATGCTTTGGTGTAGGAAGTAGCACCTTGGAAATGTTTGACATAGTCATTTATTTATGCTACAACTATGGAATCTTGTGCCCATATTTTTCTTGCAAACCCTAGGAGTGTGTTTAAGAAGTAGAATTATTTAAACATATAATGAGAGAACCATATAAAAATGGGTAGAAATTGGATCCATTCATGTTGTTGATGTTATTCATTAATTACTCTCAGAGAACCTCACATATATCAAACTCTTTACTTTGCACCACCATCTCATATGCAGTCAGGATGACCATCCTCGTAGTGGATCCCTCTCTATTTGTGTAGTATATTTTGTGGGTTATGCCTTGGGTTACATAGCTTACCATAGGTTTATTATTATCTCAATGGACAAATTCCTTCCATTTGGTGTTGCTCCCATGAGTTATTTGACTTTTTGGTTGCTTACTTTCTTCTTTGAGGGTAATTCACCCTTGTTCTACAATCATGTGGACATGTGGATTGCCTCCTTCATTATTTGGTAGGGTTTTTCTAGATGGAGGTAGTCATCATGGATATGACTTAGAATTATGTGGATCTAGGCATGTTCTATTGTGAAGTTAGGAAAGTCCTTCCATGTATCTAACTTGAACATGGAGATTTATTTATATTGCATAAATTATTCTTTGGATCTGGGTTTCAATAGTGTTCTTTAGAGGGGTTTGAAGGTTGTGTGGTCAATCTCCATCATGTTGACATGTATATACTTTTGCATATCCTCCATTTATATAACATCAATGGGAACATTTTAGAGTGCTCCATTTAGGTCCATCTCCATGGCTTTAAAAGGGTATTTCTTGTATTTTGGTTGAGGGTTGTTTGTTGCATCAAGAAAAATGGGCATTTCCATCTTTTCAATTCTAGAATTTTCTCTTTTACTTGGTAACAAAGCTCTTCATAGTTTTCACAAGTGAATTTTTCTTGGAATATGTTACCTTTATAGATTTTTTATGAGACTCGTCCATTTATTGCACCTATCTACCCATTTTCCTCATGAGAATCTTCTTGTTGGAGTGTTCTTCACACAATATAAATTTATCTTTATGTTACAATATATTACATAGTATGTTACTTTTCTACATGTTTTTTTTTATTTCTTATGTTTCTTCATAGTAATGTTTAAGCCTTGCACCAATAACATAACCTTTAATGGTTCATTTTGTAATGTTTGTAACTTGACAACTCTAGACTTAGATTTCTTCAATTTTGTATGGTCCCAACCATTGCACTTTCAATTTCCCCTATTTCTTAAACTTTCTATCATATAGGAGAACTATATCACCTATTTAAAAAATCTTCTACCACAAATTTCTATCATTCCATGCTTTTTGGTGCATTTTCTGTAATATTTAATGGTAGGCTCCTAATAGTCTTTTCTCATCTAATTTCCTAGTTCATTTAATCTTTCTTGTAGAGATTCCTACTCATTCAACTATAATCTATTATCTAATCTTAAGTTTGGTACAATGTATTGAATGGGTAATGATGCATAAAACCCATATACTAATTCAAATGGGAAATTTTTTATTAATCTTTTATAAGTTTTTCTATAGGTACATAATATTGCTGGTATCTTGATGTACTAGTTTGTGGTGTTACTATTACACTTTTGTAAGTGCAGTGCTTTTAATTTTTTTAATGCATCAGTTGCTCCATTTTCTTGAGGGTGGTAGGGGCTACTTATATTATGTGTCATCATAAAGGTGTCCATTAGTTTCATAATTATTCTATTGATAAAATATTTTCCTTGGTCACTTGTTATGCTAAGTGGACAACCAAACATTGCTATAATATTTTGGTAGATAAATTTTGTAGTGGTTTGGGTAGTGCAATATTTAGTTGCATCTATGTATTCCCATTTTGTGATATACTCAACTCTTGTTATGATGAATCTTTCTCTTGATTTCTTTGTAGGGGGGTAAATAGGTCCAATGAAGTCAATTGCCCATTTCTCAAATGGGACTTGTGTTAGTACTGGATGTAAGGGCATCTCATCTCTTGCGATAGGTTTATCTACTCTGTGGCATATGTCACATTGTCTCACATACTTGTTTGCATCCCTAAATAGTGTAGTCCACCATAATCTTGCCAACAACACCTTTCATAAAGACATTAGATTTCCACAGTCCATAAAATTAGATTTTAATGCTTCTAGATATTCATTCTCTTCTTTGGCTCTACATCCTAATGATGGATCATGGGGTGTGATCTAAAATGTTGATGAAAAATAGCATTACATAGTTAAATATAGAAGCAATCAAATATAATACCTTTCTTGTAGAGTCTCCTCCTAAATTGTGTTCTCCTGATATCCCTTCACGATCTTCTCTTAAAATGTGTCTTTCATGTTCTAGTACAAATCTTATTATATGTAATGTCAGAAAATGTCCCCTTGGGGGCTTTTCCCTCATAAGGTTTAGCTCCCAGGTCTTTAGAGTGCATTTAGGACATTTTAGTTCATATTTTAGCATCCCGATGGAATGAGACTTAAGTCCCATGGAAAATATGACCTAGATGGACGCCTTGAGCTGTACCTACCCAAAATAGGGGGGGAGGACTTGGGCGCCCGCACCCTAGTCCTGCCCTATTTTGGGGTAGCCCCAATTTCTGGGTGTCAGTTTATGATCGTTAGAAGGTTCTTTTGCCGACATGGTAAAGTTTGATTTTTAAAATCTTAGCAGGAATGCTTGTAGGTGCATATATAAGCATGTGTAGGCATTCATTTGTAAACTAGATGATCATTGTGAACTCTAGGCATTCCTAAGGTGATTCAAGGCTTTCTATCGTGTTGCAAGAGCAGACTTGTATGTTTTGTGTGTTGATATTTGCAGATTTGAGCATCAATCTCCTCATGGCATGAAGAGCATCTTCCTCCAAGAGAGATTCACTACAAGGTGACATAATATTGCATTTTTATTATTATTTCCTTTAGTGCTTGCCTCTGCCTCACAAGGGCACACACACTTTATCTGACAATGGTGTTCGGAGACTTAAGTGTCCTCCAAGATTTGACTGAGGCAAACCTCTAAACACCACAACCCCCAAACCAAGTCTTGTGATTGTAGGTTACAGGTGTCACATTTGGGAAAAGTGGAGTTGTAGGAAGGAGTGGCAAGCATCAAGGATTCGGCATCTGAAGATAAGTTGGACAAAGGTGCACTTCCAGGACTATGGCGCTTGCAAAAGTGTCCTCCGCAAACAGATTCTAGAAAATAGAAGTTACAGGGCTAATCAGTGTTGGAAGGAGGTCCAGATTCCCCAAAAAAGTAGGTACCTTGGACTTGGGTGCCCACACCAGTGTCCCCAATTGTTCCGCCTCAAAACCCTAAAAACAGGTATTCTATGATTTATCATTTTTCTCCCATTTGTGAGAGCTTTTTCTATCTTTCGTCAATTTGTTGCCGTATTTGCATAATTAGGGTTTTAATGGTTAATTGGACATAAAAGAAGGAAAATTAATAATTAAATTCCCTAATCCAAGCTTCCCCTCATTTGCAAGTGACTCTAGGGTATGATAGTGCTCGTCACTCAACCCTAGATCCTTCAATGTTAGGGTGAAAGGAGGATTTTAACATCTAAACAACAAAAGATCAATAAATCCAATTTTACCCTAAACATTATAATTTCATCCATTCCTATTATATGTAGATCTCCTTCAATCAAGGTATATGGTAATGAATTCTACAAAATCCTATATTCTAGGAATTATCTTGCAGATAATAACTATGCTAACTTTGTTAGTTCTTTTAGTATTGCATGGATTTTGAACAAACTTGCACCGGGTAATTCTTCCTCTTCTTGTCCTAGCTCTTCCCCTATGTTAATTGTAGGTAGATAGTCTGGTCCTTGATTAGTTTTTCCTAGTTTTACCATATTTTTAAAATTAAATTCTTGAAATAAAAGTAACCATCTATAGATCCTTCCTTGTATTATTGATCTATTCATCAAATAATTAAGTGGCTCATGGTTTATAAATAATATAAATGGAGTGACTAGGAGACAATTTCTGAACTTCTGTAGCACATAAACCATAGCCAATGCCTCACTTTATATTGTGGTGTAGTTACTCTATACTTGTGATAATTTGTGGCTAGCATATATATAATTGGATGGTCATTATTTCCACTTGGTTGTGCTTAAAGACAAGAGAAGATCAAAGGTAAATAACAAGAAGATAATGCAATATACACACAAAACCTTCACCTTAAGCCTTTCTTTCTCCTCTAATAGAGTGGATTGGAATGCACCCTAGTTCCAATGGCTATGCTCCTTGATATGATATGATGTTGTTTTCTCTAGAAACCTACAACATAACAATTCTTTCAAAATTGTGATGTGTTGATAATGGGAGATCTATAATGATTTCAATAGCATTATGTTACTTTGAATGTGGATGATAATGGCTTGGTTGAGGATAGATTTATAGATACTTGGTTGAGAGGATGGATGGCTAGGATTAAGAGGTACAATGGATGGTTGAGATTAAGAGGTGGAGGATTAGGGCAATCCTTATGTGAACAGTTGAGATTAAGAGGTTAAATTTGAATTGGATGGCTAGGATGAAGAGTTAGTTTGACTTTTGTGCAACACGTCATGTGAATCTCATTTATTGTTTGTGGTAAAGGGATGAGGATGATGATAAGATAGTCATGTGACTCTGAATAATTAATCAAATAATAGAATTATTTAGTTAATTATTAGAGAGGGATAATGATGTGGGATAAAATTAATTAAATAAATATGATTTATTTAATTAATTTTGGGTAAGGGATAAAATGGGTTAAATTAATTAAATAAATGTAATTTATTTAATTAATTAGGTGATGGAGGAAAATGAATTAATTTAATTAAATAAAGATAATTTATTTAATTAATTTGGGAAGTAGGGTAAATGTGTCACAAAGTGTTGCAAGGTGATGTTGACAAGGTGTCGAAAGTGGGGTTAGGTGTCGTAAAATGGATAACTAGGTGATGTCTAGGTGATGGTCAATTTTAGGTGTCTACATTTTTCTCCTCTTTGATATGGTATTGTGAAGCAATATCATTTCAAAGAAAGATAAAACATAGTGTTGGGTTGAATAGAAGAAGATGGTAGGATTATGATTGATGATGCCCCAACCACTTGGAGTGATAAGGAGGAATGATGGAGAGGCATGATGCCCCCTTGAGAGGATAGGCGGGTTAGAAGAACACAAGTATGCTCTCAAAATGGATGAAACATACTGGTTAAGGAGATGGAGGAAAGATACGAGATGGATGAAATGGATGAATGATATGTTATGTTGCATTAGGTGAGCAACCATATAGTTTGATATAGCACTAGACATTATGCACTAAGGTATAAAGACCGGGATGATGATGTGTCTCATGCATAAAGGACTTAACTCAAAAAGATAAAAGGTCACAATTAAACATATGCCGTTGGACACCATGATATGGAAGACCATGATGTTGTGGTGACAATATGTTGCAAGGAATGATACAAATGCAAGATAAAATGATAACACACACAAGCAAACAAGCATGAATAAATGATAAAAATACAAACAAGGTTGTTGCCCATGTCAAGCTAAAAACCAATGATGGATGGATTGATGATAAGGATAGTGTTATTGGTCATGCAAATCAACACCAGGATTGATAGATATATTGCCTAGATTTGATTCAATTAGGTTTGCAACAAGGCTGAGAACAAAACCATTGGATACTTTTGGATGATTGGCGAGATTTCTTGGCTAGATTGGTGTGGATTAGGGATGGCTTGAACTTGGATTTAATTCTTGGATTTTTTGGATGCTATGAGTTTTTTGTGTTTTTTGGGGTTATTAGTTTATTGTGGGATGGGTTGCATTGGATTGCATGAGGATAGCCTAGGTACTGGATACCAATGACAAGAGAAAACTGAGTCTAGGGACAAGGATGAAGGTAGGATTGGATGGATGGATAAAAGGATTAGTGATAGGGGATGGGATGGACAGGGATGCATGGTGGATGTAGGGGTTTAGGACATGATCTCCAAGGACTATGTTGCATAGGAATAACATGTCCAAATCTAGGTATTATGTGGAGGACTTTGCGTGACAATGCATTCAAGGATAGGGTGGTAGGATTGGTGGGAAAAGATTAGGTATATCAAGACATGTCCAAAGTGTTTTTCAACATTTTTCCCCTATCCTTATCAAGATCAAAGTAGGAGGTAAGGATAGGTTGATGCAATGGGATAAGTATCCAAATGTAAGGGATGAATATGGTAGGATAGGAGTGATATGATAGAGGGGATAGATGAGAAAACTTGCCCCCAAGTGTAAGACACATAGATAATCAATCTACACATGATTCCTATAAATGAATTTTCATCATGGCACTTTCCCAAGGCACCACAAGGAGTGGTTTTCACCATTGGATGTATTTTTTCTCTTTACTATTTTATTTTTATTTTTTTGATTTTTGTATTTTTGTTATTTGGATGGGATGGGGACTTGAGAATCTATTTCTTAGAGGAGGTGATAATGGCCTATTTTGGATAGATGTGGCACATAAAAACATGTCAAGTGTCATTAGGTGCATGTATGCTGGTAGATAGGATAAGATGTAATGGATGGTGGATAGTGGATTATAGATGGATAGGGGATATTGGACTATGGGTGGTAATGGATGGGGGATTATGAAAAAGCATGGACCATAGGGATGTGATGGGGAAGATATGTTGGGTAGGAAATGTAAGATGTGGTATGGGTGTATGAGGGAATGCCATGTGGTGGAGGGGAACCAAGACCAACGGTTGCGCACATCATAATGAGTTTTAAAGCTTATATTTATGATGGGGAGTGGGGAGTAATAGGGATTTTTTATTATGGGATTAGGATTTGGGATTGTTGATAGAATTGGATTTGGATGCTCCATTTGGATTGAATTCTTTTTTCTTGGGGACCCACATCATTTTTGTTTAAATTTTTTTTTTGGGGGTGTGGGCATTTGTAGCCTTTTAGATTTTTAATTTAGCTATGATTTTGGGTGTTGATGCCTTATGCCATGAGAAATCTTAGAATTTGTAGGCTTTTTGCTTTAGGTGTGGAGGCATCCAAAGTTGTATTTTTAAATCCCATGGGTTTTGTGATATCTTCATTTTTAGGTGATGTGTGCATTTGTTGATCTTGATTAGGAATTTTAGGGGATTTAAGGGAGCGAGATATGTGGATGGAAGGATTAGTAGATTTGCAGATAAAGGGATGAGGGGATTTGAGAATAGGAATAATAGGAGTTGGAAGGATTGGAGGAAGAGTGGATGGAGGGATATGTATGGTCACAAGCTTTTGAGATTTGTATGATGATGAAGGAGGGATGTCAACATATGATTTGGAGGTACGATGAGGTGCACTAGGTTTGGGGTTGAAAGAAGATGCCTTATGAGGTGTGCGGGTGGTACCAACATTTGTGGATTATTTTCCTTGGGATATGTAACCAAGGCCATGTGATTGTGGATGGGTTTGGAGATGGATGGGTTCCAATATTCCTTGTTCATGAAGGCCTAAAAAATTGTCTTGATAATTCATGTTTTGGAGCATGCAATATGTGATGGGATGTTTGTTTTTTGGAAACAAGACGTGAGTCCATTATTAGATGGGGGAGGATGGGTGGTGGATAGAGTTTTCTCTTCTCCTATGAGAGAACCACCACAGATGAAGGTGGTGAGACCAAGGGGATAGGATGATAGATTTGGGATGGGGCTGATAGGGGATGGTGAAATATTAATAGGAGATGATGGGGGATCAATAGGTGATGGTGTGGGATTAGGAAAGGGATGAGTTGGGATGCTTGGATTTTGATTTCCACTATACTCATTAGGATGTGATTTGATATGATCCAAGTTAGTTATTTGATTATTTATGTTATCTTGGGGACCAAGTGTCTCATCATGGGAAGTGGATATTGATGGATGATGGATAGGACTAGTTTGGGTTTCTTGATCATGAGTGATTGTGAGATCATAGATGGGATTAGATGGGATTGGTTGATCATGATATGGGAGGGGATTGGGGATGGTATTAGATGGGATAGGTGGATCACAAGAGGGTAAGGGATAGGGGATGAGACTAGATGGGATATTTAGATCTTGATTAGGATAAGGGGTTGATGTTTCCACATGCTTTATACTAGGCTCATGACAACTCTTGAGTTTAGATAGGAGTGGAAGTTGCTTGGATGGACTTGGTGGGCTTTATATGTTTGACAACATGGCTACATTATGGTTCTTGAATGCATGATGGTGTCGAAAATTCTTCAAGAGGCTTGATAGGTGTTGGACTACATGATGGTAATGGAGGGATAGGCATGATACTTGAAGGATATTTGGTAGGTTCAAGGATAGGTGTTGGACTGCATGATGGTGTTTCCATAGGACTAGGAGACTCTTGTTCACAATTGATGGGCTTGGGCATGCTTGTGCTAGAGGGAGATGATATAGGTTGAGTGGATTTGGATGGATCCATAGCTTTACTTTTTCTTTTGGATTTTGCAAATAGTATTTGGAGAAGATCCTTCATGGATTCATGGGTCTATGGATTAGGGCTTAGAAGGTTTGATGGTGGATGGATGATAGGGACTGATGGATTGGGAGATGGGTGGACCAATGGATTAGGATCAGGAGGAGTGGAGGGAGATTATGATGGAGGGACTATAGGGATTGATGGATTGAGAGGTATGTAGATTATTGGATTAGAATTAAGAAGGTTGGAGGGATATTGTGATGGAGGGATTATAGGGATCAATGGATTGGGAGGTGAAGGATTTTTAGCCAAATATTGTTCATATAAGATTTTGAGTTTGGCCATAAGTTGTCTGGTAAGATCTTGGTTTAGGTTGGTTTCCCCTTGATCAAATGTATCATAAATATGGTTGATCGATGTGTGATGGGAGTCTATAGGATAACTAGTACTATCATGATCTTGGTTAAAAGAATCTTGATGGACACAAGCATTCACACAAGTGGAAAATTGGCATCCTCATAAGAGTGTAACTTTGGGTTTTCAACATGGTCTATTTGAGGAACCCCTTTGAGTATGAATTTTGGTTTAGCATTGTTAATTTGAGGGACTCCTTGGAGAATTATTTTTGGTTTAGGATCCATGTTGTTCTTGGTCTAGAATGTGGGTGGGGTATGAGATGATATCCGATGATGGATGATTGGGGATCAAGTGTCGAGACCTTAAAATGATTTGATTTGATTGGATAGGGATGATTCTCTGAATTTAAGATAGACTAACATTCTTAAGTAATATTGGATTGGATTTGATATCTACTGAAGATAGACTAACGTTCTTAAGTAGGAATTGATGAGATTTGATGACTATACTTAAGATAGACTAATGATCTTAAGCAAGTTTGGATGATGATAATAGGATCAAATTAGGGTCTTGATTTTTGATTTGGAGGTTGGATTTGAAATGGATGATTGTGGATTAGGGCTAGCATCTTTGGATATAGAATTATGATGATGATTTAGATGGATTATGATTAAGTTTTGGATGGAAAATGGATGGGGTTGAAGGAGGATAAGTCCTTAACCAAATTTTGATCTCCAAAGGATGATTTTCATTAAGGATTGGATACTTAATAGAAATGGATAATGGATGATGGAGGATTGACTTTAAATGTAGGATAAATGGATTAGATTAGGATGGGATTAGGTGGATAAATTAATTAGATTAAGATGATGATAATTAGATTATGATACAGAATAAGGATGATAGTGGATGAGGTATGATTAGGATGTGGATTACGATATAGATTATAGGTGTTAATGGATGAAGGATTATGAACTTAGGATTGGATTGGGCTCAATGATAGGATGATGATCGTGCTTAGGAAGTAGATTAGGTGGATAGAATGAATGAGGATTAGGACCTTGATTTGGATTTGGATAACTTGATTAGGATTAGGGTCCTAGATGATGGATTAGGGATAGGTTGGGATGAAGTAATTAGATGATTAAGGATATTTGGGATGAGATGATTAGATTATTAAGATGAAGTTGACTGGATGATAGGGATGATTAGGATAGGATTGGATGATTAGGTGGTGATTGGGATGATGTTAGATTGGATTAGGATGAATATGAAGTGGATAAAATTGATGGCTATGATGATTAGAATAATTGGATAGGGTGATTAAGATGAAAGGGATGAGGTGATTTGGGATAAAAATGGTTGATTAGGATGATGTTGGACTCGATTGGGATTAGGATGAGGTGGATAAGGTGATTAGGATGATTATGGTAAGGTGATTGGATGACTAGTGATAATTATGGATATGAGATGGATAAGAGGGATGATTAGGATGGTTATGGATAGTTGGGATAAAGTGATTGGATGATTAGGGATGATTAGGATAGTTAGGGATGTGTAATGTGGATGAAGTTGGATGATTAGGATAGGATGAAGTGGATAAGAGGGATGACTAGGATGATTAGGATGAGATAATTAGGATGAGTGAAATGAAGTGAGTGGTTGATTAGGGTGGATACGTAGGATAATTAAGATGATTGATTAGGATGATAAGGGTGAAGTTGATTGGATTGGAAGGTGGATTAGGATAGGTTTGGATGAGATTGGAGGATTAGGATAGAGTGGATTGGATTGGATAGATTAGGATGATGTTAGATTAGATTAGATGAGGTGGATAAGGTGATTAGGATGAAGTTGGATTGGATTTGATGAAAATGGATGATTAGAAGGTGATTGGGAATGGTTCAAATCTTGACTTTAGGCAACTTGAAAATAATAGATTTCACACATACATGCATAGGTTTGCAATGGATTTGGATTTGGATTAGGCAAGTACAAATTAATCACACACAAAACACAATAACACCCTAGATTATTTAAGCAGTTGTGACTTCTAGTGTAGGACCACGCTCAATACCTTTCAATATTCCTACCTAGCTAGGAATATATTGACAAGAGTGAATAGCTAGGGATCAAGTGGTCAAAGGCTCACCCTTTCCCTTTCCTTGGAGGCCTTGACGCCTTACCTAAAGAACTTCTATTTCTACTCAAGGAGATACATGGTGAGTAAATTCAGGGTTGATCTTTGACCCTTGTACCACACTAAAAGATTGACCAATAGGTCTTATGCTAGGATGAACAAGATTCTAAGGGTGACCCCTATATACACAAGGTACGTGGGGTCCAATCTGTGAACACTAGTCCATTAAAGGCATGTGACATAAGTGATTAGGAAAATTTCACTTCACCTTATCTTTAGAATCACCTAGGGCCCAAGGCTGTGCTAATGACAACGTGACTAGATTGAGGTACAAATTTTATTCTCCCCCCTTTGATATACCCCACTAGTATGTGTGGTTGAGGTCATCCCTAAGCACAGACTTGATCTGTACCTCTGCCTATTAGGCTTTCTCTGAAAGTGTCGTCCAATCTATCCTAGACACTTCATGCAACACTTGTCATAGCATTAAGAGCCTGCTTGATCACTTGAGATTCATCAGCATTAGCATTAGTGGATAAATAATTAGTTATCCAGGCTCGCATGGCATCTATTCCTCTTGTATTTTCTGTCCTCAAAATTATCAAAATTTACAAGGGCAGGTGTATCTACTTTCAAAACCACATGATAGCTTGCTTGGCTGGCATCATTTGGAAATGGTTGGTTCTGGGAGGATTAAAAACAAAAGAGTAGTCTTCACATCTGTACAACCCATTATCTAATTCAAAAAACTTCTTATGGGAGCAGGAAGAACTAGCAGGTGTGGCTGTGGTTGTAGAACTGCTAGGCTTTGCTACAGAGGGGATTTTAAACAAATCTTCAAAACCCTTAGTGGGTTGTAACCTTGTGCTCTGAGTGCACAGTAACGGAATCACAAATGGACCAGGTTGGTTGTAGTTAAAAACTCTTTCTGTTCTCATGGAAGGACCACTACGTAGAGCAGGCTGGTTGCCAGATGAGAATCTGATTACTGCCTGATCATCTAATTCTTCAATTGAGATCCCTCTCGATTGTGGTTTTTTCTCTTCTTCAGGTTGTTCACCTTGATCCCAAAGATCTAATGCCCATTCTTCTGCTAATCTGATATCTTTGTGATGGACTATCTTGGGTGCAGTTAACTGTGTGCTATCACTGGTAGATTTCCAGATGGTAGACAGACCTTCTAGACCTTGAGCTTTTCTGGGATTTATCATCAAGGGTAAGACCTTGTTATATAACCTATAATGAACCAGAAAGGTGAGGGAATGGTCTACAGATTGTTTCTTCATGTGAAGGTTCATGGTCTTAAAGTTATATTCGAGAACATATCAAAGATTACCATCTTTTAAACTGATACGGAAATCTAATATACAATCTAAATAAAGTGACCCTTTGGACATGGAGTCACATGTAGCACCTAACAAGGAATGCGACAACTTGTAGAATCTTGCATCTTTCAACATCATCATAATGATGATAGGTAAGCCTTTTTTATAGTGTCCGCAGATACCTACCCTAACATAGGACAGATGCATGAATTAAGGATTATCGGGACTGGCTATGGCTTCCTTCTAGAATTTCTAAACTTGGGCATCTGAGAAAATTCTCAATTTACCTTTGTTACCTCCAGTAACTACATGTTGAAGAGTAGCTACATGACATCGTTGAGAGGTCTTATATCAAAACCAAGTTTTTTAAACCTTTATTTTTGTTAAACATATCTATGAGACTATTGGGAACATCTCTATAGATCTCAGAAGGTTTAATTTTAGGCACATGAAATTCCTTATCATCAAACTGGCTAGAAGAGACTTCATCTAATATATTACTTCTAGATTCAGGAGTACAAAATGAACTTTCATTATCAGCAAAGAAGTTTGTGAACTTAACTTCTGTGTTGCGATCCGCTATTTGGTCGATGCCTTCCATACTCGATCTAGAAGTGCTTGGTCTATCCATTTCTGCGCTCAAACCTACACTCGAACCCGCACTTGAAATACAAGATAACTGCCTCAAATCTACCCTAAACGCAACAAGCAAAGATGGGACTTACATGGAGAGGACTTACAACAGAACTCTATTTTGTATGAGCAATATAAGGAGCAATACAGATAAATAGCTTACACACTAGTGAGACGTTATGCGTAGACAACAACGATAACAATAGACGAACACATTATTGGCTCTGATACCAACTTTTACAAACAGCTGCAAATGACAATGATATGCAGATGAACAGAGTATCTAACATTCAAATAGATCTTATGAATATTATTATTTCTAACACTCAGGAACAATACATTCATCATATTCAATGCGCGCTGGCAATGATACAAACATAGTCGCAGAGAGAGAAGCTAAAAAGCTTATACAATACTTAAACTTGTTTGCATCAGATTTTTTGATTCACTCAGATCAGCTTAAAGTGCAAAGTGAAGAGCATACTCTTCTTGACAAACTCCTAACAGACTCGAGACTTAGACTCTTACTTCCTAAGAGTTCACTCGCCTAGAATTCGTTGAGAAATGAAGGCGGCCCTCTTGCCTTTTATAGGGAGTGTGGGCGGATCTTTAACCTTCTTTCTTGAATTACAATTTGAAATCCGTCAGTAGAAAGTGGACACATTATAGCTCCCTTATCGAAGAGTTACCCATATGAAGATAAGCATCTTCTGGTGGGTCCCAATAACTCGTGAACAGAGAAAGGAGGGGACAGACAAAACCCAAAAGGAATTTACTTTTTACAAGACTTCTTTTTGATCACGAGAAGGTTAACTGGTGCTTACTGTGAGGCATGTAAGCTTTTCCCCTTCTACCATGGAAGGGCCCACATCTATCTTTTGGCATGTAGAGATAGATATCTTCAGTGGCAAACAAGCCTGGCCCACTAGCTCGTGCTTGGGTCAGAGTCAGAATCCCTTGGAATGCGTCTGGCATAAAATATGCAAACTTCACAAGATTCACCAGGTGGGTGTGTACAATCAGGAGCACAGTTATCTATGAAATTTCCTGCTGCATCATAGGTGGGAACTCTAGGGTCATCAGTTGGATCATACACACAATTAGCACACATTTGATTTGAAGAATGTGGAATACATCTTGGGTGTGCTTGTGGTTCTGGTTCATTTTTCTTTCCAGATGATACTCATGGTCTTCACCTTGTATGGACCATAAAACCCTTACGAAATACTTCGTTGATCCACTCTGTCCAGTCGGTAGGTCTTGGTATGAATCCAGATTGGCATTTTCTTGGAATGGAGGAACCTTAGTTTATTAGGAACATTCCAATGTTCAAAGACTGAAGAGGATCCAGCAGGTCCGTAAACTTGACAAAGATGCTTGCTGATTGGGTTTTCATCAGGGAGGTTGAATGTGAGTTTGAAGGTACAACCTGTATAGGATGATGTTCCATTAAACTCCATATTATCTGCGGGAGGTAAGGCCCTTGAAAAAGATCCCTGATTAAATTCTTTCCGTGTTCCTCATTTAGCCATCGATCTGGTCTTTCTACTGGTGGATTGAGAAAGGAGACAGGAAGAACAAAGTCTCTGCACCAGTTTTGAAGTAGATGACCGACATCAAGATCAATAGGTTCTGCTTCTGCTGAGAACTAAAAGAATGGTGTGTCAGTCCATAATCCTGAATATGTTAGCTGCTATTTAGCTATTAACATTTTAAAATGATCATAAAGAAAATCATTAGCCATTTTGAAATTATGGAGATTTCTCCTTTTGAAAGGATTTGTACTCCATTCTTGGCAGCTTTCTTCATACCAACGGTGTTCCCTTATTTGGATTATCTGAACAATGCCAGATGGTTCTTGTTTTGCTTCAGAAAGAACAGGTTCTGAGGTGTGTCCTTCTCTAGACATGAAATCTGCAAAAATATTTTCAACTCCAGGAAGGTGAATGAAATCAAATTCATAAGTGCTTAAAAGCTGTGCCCACCTAAGGAGTCTTCCTTTGACAATTTTATTTTTTGATTCTTTTCAAAAGAATCCTCGCAAATTTTGTAAATCACTTTTTAACAGAAATCTCTTGTCAGCAATAAACATCTGAAATGCTTGGAATGTATTAACAACAACAAGGATTTATTTATGTGTACTGTGGTAGTCTATTTCACTATTCTTGAAACTACCAGAGATATATCTAACAATCTCACCTTTGTCTTTGGGATTGTGAGATGTTGTTTTCTATTCTCTAAGAACACCAGCCCAGGCACCTTCACTTGCATCAGTTTCAACAATCTTGAAACTGTTTCCTAGTAACTTTAATAGCGGTAAGTGAGAACACTTTATTTAGATTGTATATTAGATTTCCCTATAAGTTTAAAATATGGTAATCTTCGAGATGTTCTCGAATATAACTTTAAGACCATGAACCTTCACATGAAGAAACAATTTGTAGACCATTCCCTCACCTTTCTGGTTCATTATAGGTTATATAACAAGGTCTTACCCTTGATGATAAATCCCAAAAAAGCTCAAGGTCTAGAAGGTCTGTCTACCATCTGGAAATCTACTAGTGATAGCACGCAGTTAACTGCACCAAAGATAGTCTATCACAAAGATATCAGATTAGCAGAAGAATGGGCATTAGATCTTTGGGATCAAGGTGAACAACCTGAAGAAGAGAAACAACCACAATTGAGAGGGATCTCAATTGAAGAATTAGATGATCAGGCAGTAATTAGATTCTCATCTGGCAACCAGCCTGCTCTACGTAGTGGTCCTTCCATGAGAACAAAAAGAGTTTTTAACTACAACCAACCTGGTCCATCTGTGATTCCGTTACTGCGCACTCAGAGCGCAAGGTTGCAACCCACTAAGGGTTTTGAAGATTTGTTTAAAATCCCCTCTGTAGCAAAGCCTAGCAGTTCTACAACCACAACCACACCTGTTAGTTCTTCCTGCTCCCATAAGAAGTTTTCTAAATTAGATAATGGGTTGTACAGATGTGAAGACTGCTCTTTTGTTTTTAATCCTCCCAGAACTGGCCATTTCTGAATGATGTCAGCCAAGCAAGCTATCATGCCAGAATAGGATATTACTAAAACCAATGCAAAGGTAATAACCACTCTTGCAGGTCCTTGCCTAGTACCCGGTGCTATTCCGCCCTTTAAGGATTTTATCCTTTTTGACACTACCGGTACCTACAAAGTTGATTTCTGGCCTTTGCATTTATTTCCTGTAGCTAAAAATTCCCAAGGAACCAGTCAAAGCAAATTGCTCAACTGGTCTAACCTATGCTTACGAAAATCTCTGCTCCTTGGTGAGGATAGAAAGATCTGGCACCAGATCAAAGTAGTCAAGGCTGAAAAAGCACGTCTTAGTGCTCAAGAGAATTTTCATTCTCTTATTTCCACTCTTGAACGCTTGGAAAAGTGTCTCACTGATCAGTGGATGTCCTCTATTAACAAAGACCTCCAAGAACTCAAAGCCCAGTATAATGAGTTCAAAAGTCAAGCCAAAACATGGTGGGTTGCTCAGCAACGGTCTTTAGATCAACAAAGAGAACTTCTGCAAAAGGTCAGAAGTGAAGTAAAATTAGATTGTGAATACTGCAAATATTCATACAAAGTATAATGGACAAAGAATAGATGAAGTTTATGATGAAGTTCATTCTATTGCACAGTCACAACTTCTAATAGGAGATTCCATAAGAGAGGAATCCTCAACTATACAGTCTGAACTACATCAAGAATCCATGACTATTCAGTCTGTGGTTCAAACAGTTCGCCAGCAGCAGACTGTGAAGACAATGAATTTCCCTTCCAGTGCTAAGGGATACCTACAGGCTCAGTATGAAGGACCCAAATTATCTACTGAAGTCAAAAAGCCTGTAATTGAGAAAGTTTATGATCCCTCTACAGGGAATCTAAGAGAAACCACTCTTGAGGAATGAGCAAAAGGAAAGTTCCAAATGGCTCGTGGTAATGGTTCCAATCCTAATGGATCTAACCCCATTGATCCATTTAAGAATATTCAAACTCTGAAAGAAGATACACCTCCTCTTGTAAATTTTGATAATTTTGAGGACATAGAAAATACAAGAGGAATAGATGCCATGCGAGCCTGGATAACTAATTATTTAACCACTAATGCTAATGCTGATGAATCTCAAGTGATCAAGTAGGCTCTTAATGCTATGACAGGTGTTGCACGAAGTGTCTGGGATAGATTGGACGACACTTTCAGAGAAAGCCTAATAGGTAGAGGTACAGATCAAGTCTGTGCTCAGTTGACACGTCTGTTCGTAGGAAGAACAGATACCAGAGAAAAGTTGGCCTACAACAATTTTATAAAAGGTAAATGTAAAGATCTCAAATATTTCAAGAAATATTGTGAGGTTCAATATCAAAATTTCTATCAGTCAGGCCGTGAACAAAACCATGATTTTATGTTCACAACTTTTCTAAAAAGCTTTGGAAATGTGATAGGAGAATTCTATCACAAGAAAGTTCTTGAGAATCTGGTAATAGATAATATAGAAATGAAAGAGCTAACCTTTCCTTAGTTAGTTCAATTCCTTACATAGATCAATGAAGAAATCTGTGAAGAAGGAAAAGCAAAGAAGGAGATAAAAAAGGCACAACCTCTACTATCCTCCTCTTTGTGTTACCAGATAATGCCTTCAAATCAGTTTCCGGAGAAAGGCAACTCTTCTTGTTATGACTGTGATAAGACAGAAAAATCTTACAAGAAGAAAAAGAAGACGTACAGTAAATATCCCAAGAAGAAAGGATATTTCAGAAAAAGGGATAAGAAAAGAAAAGGTTCCAAAAAATGAAGCCTACCTGCTACATTTGCAAGGGTGAACACTTAGCAAACAAATGCCCGGACAGACATAAGAAAAAGGGAAAAGGTAAAGTTCGTGCTGCCCGAGAGGCAGGTGTTGAAGATGATGAATTTGAATTCATCAACAATTATCCCTCAGACTCAGAGGATATCATTCTATCCAACACTGATACAGAATCAAAATCAGAGTCTGAAGAATATGCATCAGCTACAGAGCAAGCTCAAGTAAATCTGATGACAAAAGAAGTTCAATCTTCTGATGAAGATTCAGAAGTCTCCTTCTTCTGCAGCATGCTACGAAGGGACACCCATGCAGAATTAGACAAGGTAATTGAAGATATTGTCCAAACTAAATCCAGACTCCATGAAATGGACATGGGTCAAGAAACATGGAAAAAGTTGACCAACAAGTTGGAACAACTTAAAGCAAGAAAGTATTTCCTGCTTCAACAGGAAGCAAGGCCTCCTAAACTTCGAGTCAGGAGATCTCCTATTCTCCAATATGGTTTATCCGTTTCCTAGGCTGAAATTCTAGAACAGCATGGATATAAACCATTACAAAGAAGAGAACCTTGGCCTCCAGGTTCCCCTGCTCAAAGACCTTCAGGATCCCTTGATCAAAGGTCTATCAGTGATGCTCCTTCTCCAAGAAGTATGGCTCGAAGAATATCGAGAAGAAATCGAAAAGCCTTTCTTGAAAAGGGTATTACTCAAGCTCAGACAGAGATCACAGAAATTGATGATGAAGAAAATTTCTATCTCACAGAAGAAATGGAAAAAGCCCCTGAACTTGATAAGTTTGTCAACTAGTTTAATTCAGCTGGATCTATGTAGTTGCCTGCTCAAGCAACCATTCAGGAAGAGCAACTGTATTGTGAAGAGAAGCCCTACAGTCCTCTCATCCATCAAGCTATTGAAGAACATGCAGAACCAAGGGTTACTTTTGAAGAAGGTTCTAGCATTTGACAGATGAAAACCTACAAGCGTAGTGCCAAGCCAATTACTTCGTGTCCAGGAATAATCTTGACAGTCCATTTTCTAGGTATAATGGCCTACCCCTTGGCATTTCTGATTGATACTGGAGCAGATCTCAATATTGCTAGATATAATGCATTTCCTAAAGATGGATGGATAGAAGGAACCACAAGTATTACTTTTGGCAATTTAGAAAAAAGTAGTAGTTCCACAATCTGTATAGCTCCAATTCAAATAGGATTTGATGGTTTTATGGATAAACTAACATTTGTCCAATATGAGGTCGATGGATATGATGGCATGATTGGAAGCAATGCAATCAAACAATGGGAACCATTCACCATTGATTCTGATTTCATTATCATTCAGAATAGATATCAGCTTCCATGGCTTTATCAAGATCTAGCTTATACATCCAAGCTAGAAAAGGAAAAGAAAAAGAAACCAGTTAATGTAGTTTGGTTAGCCAAACAAATGGATGCAGGACAAGAATCTCTAATAGAGATCAAAACCACCTTTGCTGCCACAGTTCTCACAAAGGATTTGAAGAAGCAGAAAATGAACCTGACATGTGATCTCCCTCTCAAGAGAGATCCTCAAGGTAATGAACTCATACCTAAAGAAAAAGCTTATTATTTTTTGATGAGTTCATCTGAAGCATTAACTTGTAGAACAAAAGTTATAGAGCTAGAAAAGCTCAGAATTATTCAAACTTCTGAATCGCCATTCTCATGTCATGCAATGTATGTTCCAAAGGTTGATGAGAATGGTAAGGAATTACTTGAGAAACAGCTAGTTGTAAACTATAAGCCATTAAATGACTGTCTTGTTGATAATAGACATCCTCTACCTAGAAAAGATCATATCTGGCAGACTATTCAAGGTAGTCATGTGTATTCTAAATTTGATCTGACAAAAGGGTTTTGGCAAATTGGTCTCAAAAGTGCTGACTTCTATAAAACAACATTTTCAATTCCATAAGACCTCTATGAATGGACTGTTCTTCCATTCGGTATTAAAACCGCCCCCTCCATTTTTCAGCAAAAAATGGATGTGATTTTTTGGCCTTATGCCAAATTTATCCAACCCTATATTGATGATATTCTCGTCTTCAGCCAGGATATGCCTCAACACCTCAATCATCTCCTCCAATTTCTTTCTATTTGCCAACATCATGGTCTTGCTATCAATCCCACAAATTCTTTCTTTGCTCAAAACCATATTGTTTTCATTGGCATCAAGCTTCTTCCGAGGGGGAGAATGGAGGCACAACCACACATCCTAAGCAAAATTTCCCATCTTGCTATTACAAATGTTAAAGAACTGCAACAATTTTTGGGTCTTGTTAATTATATTGTAGGATTCTATTATAAGCTTGCTAAAGATAGAATTGAGCTGAATAAGCTTTTGGGAAAGATGCCACCACCATGGACCACCAAACATGATGCTTTGATCAATAGGATCAAACAAAAGTGTTCTCACTTACTACCATTAAAGTTACCAGGAAATGGTTTCAAGATTGTTGAAACTGATGCAAGTGAAGGTGCCTGGGCTAGTGTTCTTAGAGAACAGAAAACAACATCTCACAATCCCAAAGACAAAGGTGAGATTGTTAGATATAGCTCTAGTAGTTTCAAGAACAGTGAAATAGACTACCACAGTACACATAAAGAAATCCTTGTTGTTGTTAATACTTTCCAAGCATTTTAGATGTTTATTGCTAACAAGAGATTTCTGTTAAAAAGTGATTTACAAAATCTGTGAGGATTCTTTCGAAAAGAATCAAAAAATAAAGTTGTCAGAGGAAGACTCCTTAGGTGGGCACAACTTTTAAGCACTTATGAATTTGATTTCATTCACCTTCCTGGAGTTGAAAATATTTTTGCAGATTTCATGTCTAGAGAAGGACACACTTCAGAACCTGTTCTTTCTAAAGCAAAACAAGAACCATCTGGCATTGTTTGGATAATCTGAATAAGGGAACACCATTGGTATGAAGAAAGCTGCCAAGAATGGAGTACAAATCCTTTCAAAAGGAGAAATCTCCATAATTTCAAAATGGCTAATGGTTTTCTTTATGATCGTTTTAAAATGTTAATAGCCAAACAGTAGCTAACATATTCAGGATTATGGACTGACACACCATTCTTTCAGTTCTTAGTAGAAGCAGAACCTATTAATCCTGATGTCAGTCATCTACTTCAGAACTAGTACAGAGACTTTGTTCTTCCTATCTCCTTTCTCAATCCACCAGTAGAAAGACCAGATCGATGGCTAAATGAGGAACACGGAAAGAATTTAATTAGGGATCTGTTTCAAGGGCCTTATCCTCCCACAGATAATATGGAGTTTAATGGAACATCATCCTATACGGGTTGTACCTTCAAACTCACATTCAACTCCCCTGATGAAAACCCAATCAGCAGGCATCTTTGTCAAGTTTACGGACCTGCTGGATCCTCTTCAGTCTTTGAACATTGGAATGTTCCTACTAAACTAAGGTTCCTCCATTCCAAGAAAATGCCAATCTAGATTCATACCAAGACCTATCGACTAGACAGAGTGGATCAACGAAGTATTTCGTAAGGGTTTTATGGTCCATACAAGATGAAGACCATGAGTATCATCTGGAAAGAAAATGAACCAGAACCACAAGCACACCCAGGATGTATTCCACATTATTCAAATCAAACATGTGCTAATTGTGCGTATGATCCAACCGATGACCCTAGAGTTCCCACCTATGATGCAGCAGGAAATTTTGCCGATAACTGTGCTCCTGATTGTACACACCCACCTGGCGAATCCTATGAAGGTTGCATATTTTATGCCAGACGCATTCCAAGGGATTCTGACTCCGACCCAAGCACGAGCTAGTGGGCCAGGCTTGTTGGCCACTGAAGATATCTATCTCTTCATGTCAAAAGATAGACGTGGGCCCTTCCATAGTAAAAGGGGAAAAGCTTACGTGCCTCACAGTAAGCATGAGTTAACCTTCTTGTGATAAAAAAGAAGTCTTGTAAAAAGTAGATTCCTTTTGGGTTTTGTTTGTCCCCTCCTTTCTCTATTCACGAGTTATTGGGACCCACCAGAAGATGCTTATCTTCATATGGGTAACTCTTCGATAAAGGAGTTGCAACGTGTCCACTTTCTACGGATGGATTTCAAATTGTAATTCAAGAAAGAAGGCTAAAGATCTGCCCACACTCCCTATAAAAGGCGAGAGGGCCGCCTTCATTTCTCAACGAATTCTAGGCAAGTGAAGTCTTAGGAAGTAAGAGTCTAAGTCTCGAGTCTGTTAGGAGTTTGTCAAGAAGAGTATGCTCTTCACTTTGCAACTTTAAGCTGATTTGAGTGAATCAAAAAATCTGATGCAAACAAGTTTAAGTATTGTATAAGCTTTTAAGCTCCTCTTTCTGCAAGTATGTTTGTATCATTGCCAGCGCGCATTGAATATGATGAATGTATTGTTCCTGAGTGTTAGAAATAATAATATTCATAAGATCTATTTGAATGTCAGATACTCTGTTCATCCGCATATCATTTGTCATTTGTAGTTGTTTGTAAAAGTTGGTCTCCTAATGGGAAAGATAATGTTAGGTGTTTTTGATCTCCATGCTCGCACAAAGCACAAAGAGAGAGCATACACACACTAACACACCTTGGGTGACAAAAGTGAATACAATAGGTGTTTTTGTTCCCAAAGATAACACTAGGTGCAAGGAAAGAGCATACACACACTCTTGATCCACTCAAGCAAAGATGAATTCCCTTAGATAAAAAAGATGTGTATTGTGAAAATGAAAGTGACTAGAGGATGCTTTAGATTTCCAAGATCACACCAATTGCAAGGGAAGAGCATACACAACTCAAGTCATAATCAATCCCACCAAATAAAGAAGACATAAATATTGGTTTAATGATTAGCCTTGGACATGAAAACCTACATAAAACATTAGATGTTATATGACATGCTATAGTAGATTAGATGGTTTAATCAGATTTCTTCTAAAATTCTATACAATTTTAAAAAATAATTCTTTAAATTTTAATAAAATTTTCAAAAGATATAGGGGATTAAAGTTTCCAAGAAAATAATGACTTTGAATGATTATATTTGAAAATTATGATTAGATCTGAAGATGAGGCCTAGACCACTATGAAGCTTGTCGAATTAGATTTCCAACGGATATAAGTTTTCCCAATTTTGATACAATTTGAAAAAG
This sequence comes from Cunninghamia lanceolata, assembly GCA_027924645.1. Lineage (NCBI taxonomy): Eukaryota > Viridiplantae > Streptophyta > Pinopsida > Cupressales > Cupressaceae > Cunninghamia > Cunninghamia lanceolata. Next base: position 3,015,403 of record BSBN01000842.1, on the reverse strand, counting down.
TTACATGAGAAAATGAAAAAAAGGCATAAAAATAAGACTACGGAGGTGAAGGGGGCTAGCCTAGTGGTTAGGTCTAACTTGGCAGTTAGTGCTAGAGATAATCACATGCAGGCAGCTAGTGTTAGGGTCTGGCGACTAAGGTTAAATGTTGATGGTTAAGCAATTTCAGCTCACATGTAGGTGGTTATGGTTGGCGGTCTATGATAACAACTATAAAGGTAAGTGAAGCCCCTGGCCACTGATATGACCAAAGGTTAAGTATATGAATGGGGGACTTTGATGATGTGGGCTATCAACTAGTGTAAAGAGTGATAAAGTTGGGTGGTACCACTCCAAAGTGCCACTACTCTAGATGTCTAATAGTGAGGCCCTCCCTATGGGGTAGAGCTAAGGGCTAGAGAGCCTAGATGTCTATGGGGTAGGGATTTTTAGGTGTGATAGCCCTTGGTCTATTATATGAATAGTGTTTGGGCCAGAGGATTCAACTTTTGTAGACTTTAAGTCCCACGAATGATAGATCCATAATTCAAATTGGCATGGAAAGCACAACTCGTTAACCGGTAAATAAAGTCAATAACCCCTGGATGATAGCTTCAAATGACCAATAAAGGAATAGGTGAGAAATTTGAATAGGTGGAATGGTTACCTCTAGATAAATGATAAACCCTATGGATCCAAACCCTCACAAACCAATGGTCAAAATAGTTCAAAACCCCAACGAAATTTAAGATACTTTAAATGAATTGATTTAAAATATTTTTTACCAAAATGATTTTTATTTATTAGCGATGGATTTGGAGTCTACAAATAGATCCTATACGGTGGTCTGTACTATACGGATCTGTACAATATGGATCTGCAAGTAAAAAAATTCAATTTTTTTTCAAAATTTCTTTACCTTCGAAATATGTAGTGTTTTATATCAAAATTCATCTACGAGTTGCTTCAGATGCAATATTGAGGTTAGTTTTGCAGTAGGAGGCCTCCTATGAAGTCTCACCCCCAAAAATGTTCAAAGATCAATGGAAAACCTGTAAAAAAAGGTACAAAAAAAGCCTACAAAAGAGAGATTAAAGGGACAGGGCGTCCCACTGGGCATGCCAAAATGAAGACAAGAAAAGACCAAAGGTGAATAACAAGAAGATAATGCAATATACACACAAAACCTTAACCTTAAACCCTTCTTTATCCTACTATAGAGTGGATTGGAATGCACCCTAGTTCCAATAGTTACGCTCCTTGATATGATATGATGTTGATTGCTCTAGAAACCTACATCATAACAAAACTTTCAAAATTGTGATGTGTTGATAATGGGAGATCTATGATGATTTCAAAAACATTATGTTACTTTGAATGTGGATGATAATGGCTTGGTTGAGGTTAGATTTATAGATACTTGGTTGTAGGATGGATGGATATGATTAAGAGGTGCAATGGATGGTTGAGATTAAGAGGTGGAGGATTAGGGCAATCCTTATGTGAGCAATTGAGATTAAGACGTTAAATTTGAATTTGATGGATAGGATGAAGAGTTAGTTTGACTTTTGTGCAAGTCACGTGACTCTCATTTATTGTTTGTGGAAAAGGGATGAGGATGAGGACAAGCTATTCATGTGACTCTCATAATTAATCAAATAATAGAATTATTTAATCAATTATTCTAGAGGGATAATGATGTGGGATAAAATTAATTAAATAAATATTATTTATTTAATTAATTTTGGATAAGGGATAAAATGGGTTAAATTACTTGAATAAATGTAATTATTTAATTAATTAGGTGATGGAGGAAAATGAATTAAGTTAATTAAATAAAGATAATTTATTTGATTAATTTGGGAAGTAGGGTAAATGTGTTGCAAAGTATCGCAAGGTGGTGTTGATAAGGTGTTAAAAGTGGGGTTAGGTTTCATAAAATGTATAACTAGGTGATGTCTAGGTGATGGTCAATTTCAGGTGTCTACAATGCTTACATTGCTCCTATTACTATACCTGATGCATCCACATGCACATGGAAAGAGATGTCTTGATCTAGAATAAACTAAGATTGGCACTTCCACAATCTTCTTTTTCAATGTGTTAAAGGCTTCTTATCACTACTCTGTCCATTAGAAAGTTTCTTTTGTCTTTTTCTTCTGGAGCCCCTCTATTGGTCTAGCAATTACTACATATCACTTGATGGATTTTCTATGGTATCTAGTGTATCCCATAATTTCTTTACTTCTATTACTATCTCTAGAGCTCAAAGGTTTAGGATTATTGTTATGTTCAATGGATCAACCATCAATCCTTCCTTGAATATGATGTGACCTAGATGTGTTCCAAAAGATACTACAAATATGTATTTCTTCAAATTCACTTAAATTTTCAAGATTCTGCATCGTTCTAACATCAACGTAAGCACTTGAACATAATATTTAATTAATCCATATACTATCCAATCATCCAAGTATACTTCCAAAAAGTTGTGAATAAAGTCCTTAAATGCATTTATCATGATTTTGTTGAACATCGTAGGTAGATTCTTTAGACCAAAAGGCACTAAAATATAGATGAATGATCCCCATTCAGTTGCAAATGTGGTTTTTGGCTGTTCTTAGATTTTTACATGGTGGTATCCTGAGAAACTATTTGTAAATGAACAGGTCTCCGTTCCTACTACTGATTCTAAGATTTCTTTTGTAAAAGGGGTTGGGAAAGAGTCATGTCCATACATGCTTTATTTAGCTCCCTAAAATCAATGCATACTCTCATTTCACTATTTTTCTTATGTTGTACCACCACAGGGCTTATCCCATCTGCATCTTCCATAGGTTTGATAACACCTCTTGCTAACATCCCATCAAGTTCAACTTTTACTATTGTCTTGACATTAGGATTTAGTTTATATGGTCTCTTTCTTTGTGGTTTTGATACTTCCCTAAATTTTATTTTCATAATTCCTACCTCCTCCTTGATGCCTTTAAGATTGGCAAAAGTGTAGGGAAATAAGTCTTCATATTATTTTAACACTTCTACCTCTTGCATACTTGTCTTTCATCCTAGTAATCTCCAATTTTGGCCAATTTAGGGCTCTCTTCTATATCTATGTTTTATTCTCTAGTCCTTAGTGGGTTCTTAAAGTATTTATTTTTGATGCATTAGTAGTTGCAAGCACTTAAAATTATCTCATTGTCATTCTACCACTTCTAGCCACAATCAGGACATCACTAGACCACTTTCATCTATAATTAATTGAATTAATTAGCCAATTCCCCTTCTAATAGTGATTAAATAATATTTTATTTTAAAATCACTATTCATGTACTATTCACTATTCATCTATATCACCTCCTAGCATTATTTAAATAAATTTAACCATTTATTTAATTTATCAATCCTTTTCCATAGTCCATCATTAGATAAATAATCATTTATCTAATATCCCTATCCTCATCCAAAAATTAAATAAATATTTTCATATTTATTTAATTCCCTATTTTGTGCAATTTTGATTAAGTTGGTTAAAATCACTTAATCAACTTAATCCCTCACTTGCATAATCCTAACCCTCATTAAAACATTCAAACCCCTCACATTCTCCAACATGTACAAAAGCATGGGATTTTGTACATGATCACATGGGTCTCTTACAAAGGGATGGGCAAGTCCTTTGTACAAAGGGTCCTCTTGTCCTCTTTTAATCCTCTCCATTCACTTTATCCAAGACCATCCTCCACCCTTGATTTCCCCTTAATCCAAGGTCTCCTCTTGTCCTCCAATCAAATTATGCCTCTTGGTGGCCTCTCATCAACCCAATCCTCTCAACAATCCCCAACCATTTATCTTCCAAATCAATCCTATCCCTCCATCCACCATCCCAAAAAACTATAAATAGCCATCAACCCAAGCCATTTTTAAGTCTTCATGTTATGCTGTCACTTTGAGGAGAAATCAACATATTCAATATCAAGAGCACATCTACAAAACAAAGTTTGCTTTAGTTAATTACTTAACTTCATTTTATGTATTAGTTCCTTTAGCTCTATCATAAAGTTACATTAGATTATGAGTAGAAAAGGCTATTATTGGTTTAGTTTGTTCTCTTTTATGCTCATTTTATATGTACACAATAGTAACTATTTCCCTTTCTCCTTCCTCCACTTCTACTTTCAAGTTTTGAGGGTTATCATCTTCTTTATGTTCCCTAGTCTTCATATAAGTATTACATAACTTTTATGGTGGGGTTTCCACCTTATCCATCCATTCTATCAAATTCCAAATGCCTTTTTCCTTTGGTGGAATGCTCTAATATTCCTTTTTGCTACTAATAGTTTCTTCTACTAGAGATAAAATTATTTCTTTCATCTTCTAGAGTGTGGTGTGAATAAGTTTGGCATGGCTATTGTTACCTATTTGTGCACCTCAGCCCAAATAGGTAAAACTAATTTTTGAAAGGGATTTCTTGATTTAGTTCATGATCTAAGGGTCATCTTGTTGGGTTTTGAGGGGGTTTTATTATGATTAAGATTTTGGTAGATGACTTCATTTATAGTGTTGAGTTCAAGGAAATGTCTCAAAGGTTATTTTATCCCAGGAGGCAAAAGGAATCATGCTGCTATGAGTGACTAATAGGGAGAAAGACAGTCATTGATGACTGTAGTATTCATCATTGAGACAGTCTAATTACTGTCATAGTCAAAGGAAGATGACTGTATGGGATAGTCATTAGACAGTCACTAAGGATAACTGTATATGATAGTCATCACAGTCAAAAGGGATGACTATATCAAACAACATAGTATAATAATGATTGTATGAAATAGTCATATGATGATAGTGCAGTGAAGAGGCTAAGAATCCTTAGATACCAATGCCAAACACATTTCAACGAAGCTTGAAATCTGCTGTCCATGTCAAGGGGAGGTATGAAGAGGTCTGAACCAATGAGGAATAACAGATAACAGAACTAGTCAGGTGTCCTAAGCTAAGACAACTAGAACTGTGACAACACTGTACTTTTATCTCAAGGAGTCATCACAAGGTCTTCTATAGATATAAATGACTACTACAAGATACCAAAACCACCCTGAAACAATTATAAGTCATCAGTCATGAAGACAGTGTGCAAAAATAGATAAATGGAGATAGACCTACAAACAAAAATCTATACCAGGTGTCTAACTATGAAGAAAAAGAATCACAAGAATAGTGCAGGATAAGAGCTCATTGCTTATTTTAGAAAGCCTACTCCCTAGGTAGGAGGCCATTCCAGTTGTCATCTTCACCAGGATCATACACCAACTCATTAAGAGTTGTTGTAGGGTCCAAATAAAGATGAGAAGGGCATCCTACATGACCATGAGACATCCAGAAACAAGCAAGAGATATTCAAAAGCAAGGAGTTGTGTATTTATTGTTTGATTTGAATACAAAAGGTCAGATCTAAGCATGGAAGTGGGCTACAGTTTCAAGTTGTTTCAACTTTATCCATGACAACTTGCTTAGGTCCCAGATGATAAAGGTACATAGTTTATTAAACTCACTTATGATTATAAGCAACCATATTAAACAATAAAGCTTGAGATGCTCTTTCCTTATGTAATTGCTAGTTTTACAAAAGAAGAACAAGAAATAATTCATTGCACAAAATAACTACTTATATTCAGAAGGAAATTTTGTTCAAAGTTCCCACACAAGCTGTGGGAATTGACTATAAAATGATGAAATGAAAAGAAGACATATACATATGAAACAAGAAGCATAAATAAGAGAAGGGGATTCATCATTGCCTATGAGATGAATCCCCTCACTTGTAGCTGTAACACTTTCAAGGTTCTCCAGTTTAGCGTATAGAAGCAACTACAAGAAGAAGAGGAAAAAGAGTTAGAGCTCAAGACATCCTTCACTTATATATGTTAAGAGCATCAAATTTACATGTTCTCTTTTCAGAAGCATTAAACAAGAAATGAAAGGAATAAAGAGACCTCCAAATGCAAGCATACAAGTAATGATCAACAAACAATACATTGTGAGGACAAGGTTGAAGATTGCAGGTTGCAGAGAGTATGGCAATGGAGAAAATGCTTGAGGACATTCAATAAGGAGAGTGGAGATCTGACAGTATTGAGGTATAACCAAACATATATAAAATGGACAAAGAAAAGCCTAATAATAGTCATGGAATGACTATGATACAAAACCCTAAAAAGAAATCATAAACTAAGGTCTAAAAGATTAGCAACATGTTTAAGAAGATAATCACTAATAAACAGTGAGAAGACTATTAAAACAATAGTTAATGGAGGAGAAAATTGTCACAAGATTTGAAGTTGCCTTAAAATCCCTAGCAGGCCATCTTAAAGTCAATTTTTATCAAGCATGAAAGGTCTTTAATAGTCATATGACACAACAAAGATGACTGTCATAGTTGCCTGATAAAACAATCCTTAAAAGATTAAGGAAAAGGTCAACAAAATGACTATCATGGAATTGCCTACATGAAGAAGCAAGGAGAAACAATCTTGATAATGAATGGTCTAAGACCAAGGATAGCCATGGAAATCCATAGTGATCAAATACATGTGATACAAAAACCCTAAAAAGTAGTCATAACACACAAGAAAGGTCTTCAAGTCTGCTAATGGCTAGAGCCAACATAGCTACTGAAAGGTTTGTCATAGTCATGAAGAGTCAACCACACTTGTAGAAGGAAGTTTGATGCTATTATAGAGGGTCTATAGAGTGATCACTAACCTCTGTCTTTAGATATGGACTTGAACAGATGAGGATTGATAGTGGTATGCTCAAAGAGGCATGCCACAGTTTTGAAGACCTACAGAGATCCTCAATAAAATGTCATGGAGGTAAAATCATAAAGGACACCATTTAAGGAGGCCTTGTAGTCAACAAGGGTATGCAAGAGTATTAGATAGTAGAGGCTCAAGAGCAGCAGTCAAGAATCACAAAATGTGTGAAGGTAGATACTGAAGGTAAAGGATGGTCCATAGTGGACAAAAGGAAGACCTAGACAGTGGCTGTATACAAGGGTGTGCAAACATGAAACCCTAGACACTAAGTAAAGAACAAAGGATTGTGCAAAGGAAATAGAATATAGTGTAGAGATTTGTCAAGAACTCTACAACAACATAACTCATAAAGAAACAATGACAGTAATGAGAATCAACAAACATGCAAGCCACAAGGGAATACTAAGAAAAAAATGAAGGTCATGCATAAACAGGAGAGAGGTTTCCTGCCTCTAACTTTTATTTCTAATTTTTGTTCTGAATGTGCAGATACATGAAGATGCAGAGATTTACAAGGCACTGCATATATGAAGTGAGGTATTGTCTTCAAAGAGTGTTTCACACCAGCATAGCAAATGAAGCCATAGTTCTAGTTTTCATGACAACTTTCATAAGTAAAAAAGGAGGGGGCAGAGCTTCCAGAATAAGTTTGGCATGAAACCCTTGTTTAATCTTTTAAGATAGCCAGTAGAGTTACACCATCAAAGCATGTTTAGGAGTTGCATTTTATTTAGAACATTCATAGTAACAACAAAATCTCTAGAAGATGGTAGACAAAAAAAAAGTTTCTAGAATGAGTAGTGTGTTAGGGTTTAGGCAGATTGGAGCAATAAACAGTAACAATTATATGCATATTAAAAAACCCAAATATAACAATGAAGAATAACACAAAAGTGATCAACACAAAATTTTAACGTGGTTCACCCAAAATGGGCTACATCCATAGAAACTTAGCCATCCAATGATTTTATTATCCAGTGCAAAATAGATTACAATCTCACAAATTCCACACCCACAACATACATCCTAGCCACTTATAACAAGCTTTTAGAAGCTTCTAGAATTAAGGTTTTACAAAGTCATTTTTCTTTTGTCGGTTAACAAAAATTAACAACTGACCCCGAACGTGTAAAAAGGGGAATTTTTTTGGGGGGATGCTGTGCCTACTTGGGGCCCAACCTGGGCTCAAAACCTAGCAAGGATATGTTACGAGTGTATAGTATTTGCATGATCAGTCACCACATACCAACAATCTCCCACTTGGAGACTAATTAGGCTCCACACCAAACAATCTCCCACTTGAAGACTGATCCTAGATGACACTGCTGCACTTGCAGCTCCCACTAGATTACAGGCTTGGCTGGTTTCTTATGTCCACCACTATTAGTCATGAAGGCCAACATAAATTGACGAGGAAATCAATTTCTCCCATGTAACATCCTTTGTGAACATATCTACAGGATTCTCACTTGTGTGAATTTTCTCTAGCTTCAACTGTCCATCCTCCAAAACTAACCAGATGAAGTGGTATCTAAGCTGTATGTGCTTAGTTTTTGAATGCAGAGCTAAATTCTTAGCAAGATTAATGAAACTTTGGCTATCAATGTACAAAGGGCTATCTTCTTGTCATTACCCCAGTATCTTCAGAAAATGTTGTAACCAAATCATCTCCTTGCTAGCTTCTGTAGAAACAACATACTCAACTTCAGTGGTTGAAAGAGCAACAACCTTTTGCAGCCTTGAAATCAAACTGACTGCAGTACCTAGAGCAGAATTTGTTCCTCCAAAACATAGTTTCTTTGAAGTAGTACCTCTCAAATATTAGAGAATCCATTTTACTACATTCTAATGTTCCATTCCCAGATTGCTCATATACCTGCTCACAACTCCCATTGTATGTTCATTATCTGGCCTTGTACATACCATTTCATACATCAAGCTGCCAACTACTGAATGCATATGGTATCTTAGACATTTTATCTTCCTCCTCTTATGTCTTTGGACACATCTCCTTAGTCAACTTAAAATGACTAGGCAAAGGTGTACTAACTGGTTTTGCATTCTACATGTTAAACCTTTTCTACACCTTCTCTACATACTTACTTTGAGACAAAAATAATTTTCTGTTTGTCTTGTCCCGTGTAATCCTCATACCAAGGATTTGTTTTGCTGCACCCAAATCCTTCATAGCAAATGAATTTGATAATTTATGCTTAAGTTCATTAATATACTGCATGTTAGACCTAGCAACAAGCATGTCATCAACATAAAGCAATAGGATAATATAGCTGCCATTACCTAATTTCTTGAAATAAACACAATAATTAGAAAGAAATCTTTTGTAACCTTGTTCAGCCATAAAACTATCAAATTTCAAATACCATTGCCGAGGTGCTTGCTTTAGGCCATACAAACTCTTCTTTAACCTGTATAGAAATTCCTCCTTACCCTTGACCTCATATCCCTATGGTTGTTGCATGTATATTTCCTCTTCCAAATCCCCATGAAGAAATGTTGTTTTCACATCTGGCTATTTAAGATGCAAGTATTCTGCAGCCACAAGATGTAGAATAATTCTAATAGAAGTCATCTTTACAACCGGAGAAAATATTTCATCAAAATTTATATCTTTTTTCTGTGCAAAACCTTTTACCACGAGTCTAGCCTTATATCATTTCTTGCCTCCATCTTCTTCCTTCAACTTGTAAACCCATTTATTTGGTAATGCTCTTTTACCTATAGGCAATTGGACTAAGTCTTAAGTCTGATTCTACAATAAGGAATCCATTTCCTCTTTCATGCCTAGCTCCCACTACTTTTTGGTATCTACCTGCATTGCTTCTTCATAACCTTCAGGTTCACCAAAATTAGTTAATAATATAGAATATAATGATGGAGAAAATATTTATCGAGGTCTAGATATCCTTGTAGAATGTCTAACACTTGCAGGAGTCTATGGGATAACTTGTTGTTGTTGAGCATCAGGTACCACTGACATTTTATTTTCTAGAATCTCATCCAGCGCTACATATTCCTTTTTGGCCTATATCATTCTTCTTTTCCTACAGCTGATCCTTATACATGACCTTCTCATTGAATATAACATCTTTGCTCCTAATGATTTTATGATTTTCATAATCCCATAACTGATAACCAAATTCATCTATTCCATATCCAATGAAGGTACATTTTTTAGACTTAGCCTCAAGCTTGGTTCTATTTTCAATATCAAAATGGACAAAAGCTTCACAACCAAAAGTTTTTAGAAATGAATAGTTTACCTTTTTACCTATTCATGCCTCCTCTGGAATGCCACCATCCAAAGGATTTGAAGGTCCCCTAGTTATTAAATAAACAATGGTATGTACAATATCTACCCAAAAGTTTAAGGGTAGTCCAACATGCAATCTTATGCTCCTTGCACGCTCCATAATAGTCCTTTTAATCCTCTCAGACACACCATTTTCTTGTGGGGTTCCAGGAACCATTTTCTGCCTATGGATTTCATTATATGAATAGTAATTTTCAACTTCTCTACTACAATACTCACCTCCATTATCAGATCTAAGACACTTCAACTTTTTTCCTTTCTCATTCTCAACCAAAGCTTTCCACCTTTTAAAAGTTTCAAATACTTCTAATTTTTGTTTTAGGAAATACACCCATGTTTTCCTAGTTGCATCATCAATAAAAGTAACATAATAGAAAGAGTGATGCAATGGTGTTGTCTTGACAACCCAATCAACCATCCCCAACACCTACCTTTCATAGAAACCAGGGACTATTGTGACTTCCTTCACAAACAGGTCACTAGCCTTGTAGCCCTCTTTTTAGGTTTGTCAGACAATAACTTTTGTTATGGACATGATCCCAATGAAACACAGACATTTCTGAGTACCCATTATCCCCATTGACAAAATATCAAAAGATGAGGATAGGTTTCTTCATATCAAACCCCTCAAAAATGGATTGTCTCGTTTTCCTAAAGAGCCCAATTAGTCCTATTTTACAAAGGAACTACTCCTTAAACTTGCTCCCAACCCAAAATACCTTCAAATAGTCTTAGAGTACATCTCCAAACTTCCAAATCACTAGGTTTTAGTTCTCCACACTCATTTCTAAATGCCCAACCATGAAACCCTTGTTTTTAAGCCTTTTCCAAGAGGGTTTATTGAAAAACTAGGTTCCAAACCTTCCTAGACTTTAACAACCCATGAAATACATTCCCTAGGGTCTAGAAACACTATCCAAACCATCTCCCAACATTTTTCAACACAATTTCATCATACACCAACTTCTAGCCGTCATTTACAAGCCAAAAACAAGGTTTTTACCCCTAGGGCATCACTCCAAAATGGGAAAATCAACTTCCATACTTCCACAACCATGCACACACCTTCCCCTAGCCCAAATATGCCATTCCACCAAGTTACAGAAGATTATAGTGGGTGGAATGGCTAATTTTGCATTTTTACACACTCAAATCCTTAAATTCAGATTGTACAGGTAGTTTTAGAAAAACGATGATAAAAACCACAAAAATCAACGAAAAATCCTCAAACCAAGTGAATTTTAAAGTTAACTCATGCCTCTATTAAAATCCTATCATTAGGTGTACATGTTTGTCCATATAGGTCATACAAAAGGGCTGTAATAGTAGTAAAAACAAAAAATTGTAGGAAAAGCAGGGGTTTCTTTATTATTTCTTCTTCCCACCTCCTTCAACAACCTTCTCAAACGTCTACATGTGTTTTAAAAAGCATTCTCCAACTCTCCAAACTGTACACAACCAACTTTTTAACTTCCCATACAAAATAACTCTTAAACCTTTACAAATTTGTATTTGTCTCATATGACAACCTTTGACAATTTGACACCTTTAAGAAAATGGACCTATTAAGACTTCCAATTACATGTTGAATGGTCTATATGACCTTATTTAGGACAAAATGACTCAAAAACACTAGATTAACACACCAACCTTCAAATTTTCACATTTGTAAATAATTAGCTTGGTTCCCCTGCACCAAAGAGCCACCAAGAGAAGATACCTAAGCTGGTCCCCATACATCTGAATGCACAAGCTCTAATTTCTCACTCTTCTTCTCTTTCCCAACTTTGAGAAATTAGATTCTTTTCTATTTTCCATAAACACAATTTTTGCAGAAATCTAGGTCAATTTGCTTTAGACCTGGTAGCAACTTTCTGGAGTGAAGGATCTTCATCCCTTTCTCACTCATGTGCCCAAGTCTATTGTGCCACAATTCTATTTCTGTCCCTGTAGCAAGTGCTATAACTATCTCAATAGCAACTATTTTGGTAGAAGATAAGGTAGAATAAGTATTACCAGTACATAAATATAATGTGCCTACCTTTTCACCTTTAGTTACTACTAATGCACCTTTAGTGACCTTCCAAACTTTGTCTGAAAAGGTAACTATGCAGCCTTCACTACCCAGTTGTTTTGTAGAGATTAAATTCCTTTTCAAAATTGGAACATGCCTTACCTCTTGTAGCAACCATTCATTTCCATTCTGCAACTTAATTTTTATCTTTCCTTTTCCAACAATCTGACAAGGTTCATCATCACCCAAATATACCTGTCCAAAATCACCTTGAACAGAATCTACAAAATATTTCCTATGGGGTGTGGCATGAAATGAAGCCCCTAAATCTATTACCCAAGAATCAATAGCATTATCTAAACACAGAATTAAAGCATCCTGTAATTTATTACTTGCAACATTAGCTTCCTTACTATCATCATGTTGTCTGTCTCCTTGTTTGCCCTTTCATGACCAACAATCCTTCTTCAAGTGTCCTGGCTTTTCATAGTGCCAACAATCCATTCTTCCTCTAGATTTAGATATGCCTTTCTTTGACTTCCCTTGTGACTTCCCACGATTTGTTGGGCTTTTTCCTCTCTCCTTTGTTCTTCCCCTATTCTCTATAGTCAAAGCATTACTAGATGTTGAACTCTCATTCATGCTTTTCTGTCGCATTTCCTCGCTAAGGATAATGCCAACAACATCATCAAATTTTAAAGTATTTGAACTAGAGACATAGTTACTTACAACCATTACCAAGCTATTCCAGCTTTCTGGCAAAGAACATAAAACCAAGAGAGCCTCACCTCTTCATCAAATTTCACTTTTATAGAAGTTAACTGATTGGTAATCGTATTAAACTCATTTAAATGATCTGACATAGATCCACCTTCAATCATTTTTAGATTAAACAAATGCTTCATGAGAAAGACCTTATTAGAGGTCGAGGGTTTTTCATACAATTTAGCCAAAGCTTTCATTTGTTCATCTGTTGTCTTCACTTCTATTATATTGAATGCCACAAATGGTGCCAGGCACAACTAAATGGTTCCTAGTGCCTTTATGTCCAAAAGTTCCCAATCCTCATCAGTCATTGCTGCCAATTTCTTGGCTTTTCCTTCCAATGGCCTGCATAAATCCTTCTGATAGATATAATCCTCCATCTACATCTTCCATAACTGATAGTTCTGCCCATTGAATTTATCTACCTTCAATTTACCCTCATTCGCCATTGTTCCCACTTAACCGTGAGACTACCACTCAACCATGAGACCTTCCTACAGAAAATAATCAAACACAACCCACTCTGATACCAGTTGTTAGGGTTCAGGCATATTGGAGCAATAAACACTAACAATTATATGTAGATTAAATAACCCAAATATAACAATGGAGAATAACACAAAAGAGATCAACACATAATTTTAACGTGGTTCACCCAAAATAGGCTACATCCACAGAAACTCAGCCATCCAACGATTTTATTATCTAGTGCAAAATAGATTACAATCTTGTGAATTCCACACTCACAACATACATCCCGACTGCTTATAACAAGATTTTGGAAGATACTAGAATTAGGGTTTTACAAAGTCATTTTTCTTTTGTCAGTTAACAAAAATTAGCAACTGACCTTGAATGTGCAAAAAAGGAGATTTTTTTTCAGGGGTTATCGCCCTCGCTCAGGGCCTGGCCTAGCCTTGAACCCTAACAAGGGTACATTATGAGTGTAAAATATTTGCATGATCAGTCACCACATACCAACAATCTCCCACTTGGAGACTGATCAGGCTCCACACCAAACATAGTGGCGGCCATAGAAGGAAGATATAAAAGAGGGTTTTGAAACAATCAAAAAATTATAGGGGTTTATTTCTATAGAGAAAAGCATTCTCATAGTGCATTCATCAAAGCATCACAATTTCATAAGGAGGAGTTTCTTACTATTTGTGATCTTTCCTTAGCATAGGTAGGAGACCCAACAGATGAAGAGACATAATTTCATTATCATGGCGGCGCTCCAGCCTCCCCAAGAGCAAGCAGAGAAAAATAAAAAAAAATAAAATGAATACTTCACTGCTATGGTTTCAAACTCTTTTGAGAAAGAGTGAAGAATGACCTAATCTTGGTCAACCTGACCAAGGTTAGGTTATCAAAACCTTTTGTTCTTTCCTTTAGAAAATCAAAGAAAATAATCACGAGCCCGTGGCATTATCCTTATAGTTTTTGAAAATCAAGAGACAATCATTGATATTATAATTTACTTTAACACTTATTAAGGTAAATTGATAATTGTAAATTACCTTAATACTTGTTAAAGTAAATTAATAATTACCTTATAATTAGCATAGAGAAGCTAATGGGGCTAGTCAACAAGGTGTATAAAGAATGCATTTAAGTAATCTCTATGATGATTGTAAAGTTATTATATTACATTATGCAAAGGGGAGATGATACTTTAGTTTACTAGGGATTTTTAGTCAATTTATGCCTATTTTAGAGGCCCACTTGGTCAAGTTGGAAGATAAGGGGAGTTCAAAGCTAAAATCACTCATTATGGAGTAGTTTGGACCCCTCAAATATAGGCTTTTCTGTCTTGCACGCCTATCAACAAGGAGTTCATGGAGTTGGTTTAAGGCATCTTTCCCAACCATTTCATGCGAGTGGAGAGTAGTTCAGTTCAATGTGAGTTGACTTCCCCAAAACTAGGTCTCATGGAGGAAGTTTTTTGTGGTAAAAAGAAAAGGCATAGGATGCTTTTTCTCAGTTCTTGCTAGTTTTCCTTTGCACATAGCAAAGAAAACTTCTATATTGTAACTCATTAGTATTATTCATTAGAGAGCTACAGTATTTTTCAGATACTTTTGTGAGGACATTCTTATTTTTTCTCAAATAAAGTAGTGTATTGCCTTCTCAAGGATTGGATGTGTTATGTGATTAATTGAGTGATCTTGATGCAAAATTTGTCTGTGATTTTAAACAAATCCTTCTAATTTGATGTCTCATTCTTTAAAGCTTAATACATGAAAAAAATTGATTTATACAGGTTAGAGGTTGAGTTAACCATTTTTTGACTTTTGTAGTTGTGAAAGCTATTAGTTTTCCTTCAAGGAAGTGAAAAAGGTCCAAGCCTCCCTATGAAATATTAATGTATGGGCATTGTTCAAATTGAGTTGTGTAAACTAGCCCTTTTGAGAGAAAATTGTGAGTTGAAATAGCAAGAATAGGACTTATAAACTTGGTGCATCACCTCCTAGGATGTAATTTTTAGTTATATAGAAATAT